>OZ036008.1:13820191-14087691 GCA_964035015.1 Corallium rubrum
AGAAAAAAACAAAGTGTACGTAATATACTTTGAGTAAAATGATTTCTTAGTATCTCGAGAAGCATGGCTTCCATTAGTGAAACGAATTTCTCAGCTCTGGCAGCCGAAACTATCGAGAATATTCTGAAGTTTATGCCAGCACGTAGTTTGGCGAACGCAGCGCTTGTTTGTCATTTGTGGAAGGATGTTGCTCAAAGAGTTTTAAAACGACGAAAACGTTGGAACTGTCGATTGTTTCAATGCAAGGACGATCATGATATTGAGGTAGGGCGTTTAAGTTTAAAAGACTTTCGAAATTTCATTTCCTAGATAATTTTTTAGAAACATTGTTAGACAGCGATACTTTCACTTCCATCGGCCCAAGGGACCGGTCATTATTTATGGAAGGGGGGGGGGGGGGGGGGTAAATAATTTACTTGAAAGAAAAAATAATTTGATCATTTTATAAAAAACAAGACGCCCACTAGGCATGAACTCAGGTTACTGTGGGCTGGTGCCTTGCAAAATAATGTAACAACAGCAGTGCTGTTTGGAGTTAATGGTTGAATTTGATGCAACTTATACACCGATATTCACCTTGCCTTCGGCGAATAATTGTTAATTATCACCCAGTAGCCACTCCATTGACAAGTAAAATCATCTGGCATTAGCCAGAGTAAAATACTAAAGGCATCGTTGGGTGATAAAAGGTTAACCGAGATAGTCTATTTACCCTTTATCACCCAGTAGCCACTCCATTGGCGAGTAAAATCATCTGGCGTTAGCCAGAGTAAAATACTAAAGACATCGTTGGGTGATAAAAGGTTAACCGAGATAGTCTATAACCCTTTATCGCCCAGTAGCCACTCCATTGACAAGTAAAACCGTCTGGCATTAGCCAGAGTAAAATACTAAAGACCTCATTGGGTGATAAATGGTTATATCAATGTCAGGTAAGCACACATTTTCCTCACTAACACCTTCTAGGAAGCCAAATGTGTTGTACAGAACCAAGTTTTTGAATTTTTGGAAAATGTGGACTCCGTGCCTTCAGCCATGATTGTAGCCACAACTAGTGGTCTGTTACGTGATAAAAAAGACATACAGTCATTCCTTAAAAAAACCCAAGTGAAATTACCTGTCAACTGTCCAATAGTTGGTTGTAGTGGTGGTGGTATTATTGGTGAAATCAGCAAAGATTGTCCTGAGGAAGTGGTTGGTACTCATTGCAAAGGAATGTCTGTTTTGATTGTTCCCAAAGTGGATGGTGTTAATGTACACAGTTTTAACTTCTCAAAACATGAAATATCTAAAAACAAGAGGAATAAACAGAGCTGGAAAAACTCGTTTGGGAGTCTTGTAAAGCAAGATATCAAGTTTGTATTTTTAATGGGACAATCAGATTCACAGCAGGGGATCTGTAAGGTGGTAGTGGCAGTGAAAAAGGTAATTTTTATATTTTGCAAAAACCTTACATTTTATTTTATTTCAAACAGCTTGGGCAGTATTTAAATTGTCTTAATCTCACGTGTGGGGATTTTACATATTCGTAATCTTGCATTTTTTCTGAGAAAAATTTTCAATATATCTTGATGTTGCAAAATTTCATCTTCATGTACGTTTTTGCTGTCAAAGTATTACGGATGTCACCGAACTGTCAAAACGTGGAAAAAATCCCACAACATCCAGGTCTACAAACATTTGCATCACCAAACACAAACGCTAATGATGCAGGCCCAGCGGGGCAGGGGCGGCCACGGCCGCCCCACTTTTCGTTCAAATGTTTTTGCTGACATAAGCATTTTTAAAAATGTATAAACATATGAAAATAGCGATATTAAAAATTTTTAAGTTTTATTACAATAAGGTGCTGCAATCTTGAAAACGAAGTCCAGAATGAGATTTGTCAAGGAATACTTAGTTAAGCACCGAGTTTTACCTTATCGTTACCTCACCAGCGTAACATTATGGCTAATTTATTCAGAGAGTTGTTTTTATTGGTAGAGTTTTTTTTTACCACTCGTCATCTTGCGTTTTGCTTTTTCCCGTCATGAGGGTTATTTTATATTTTAGTTTAATGTGGGAAGACTGTTTTCTTTTTATTGTCTTTTAAACAACAATTTTACCTTTGCCTGCAGTTTGTAGTTCGGCGTACCAAGGTGAAGCTTAAACATTCTATTAGCAAATAAATCCGGCAGGTTAAAAAGCCGTAATTATTAAATTTTCTTAATGCAACAAATCCCTTTAATTATTGTGAATTTTTTCTTTAAATGCCTGAATATCACCGTTGTCTTACCGATTGATTTTTCGGAAATTCCTCTCAGAACTCTCCGAAAATGCCTTTCCGGGGCATGCAAAATTCAAAATTTTCTGGGGTAGCATGCCCCCAGACCCCCCCCCCTACCCGCTCCACTTCTCCAGAGCTTCTGCCGGGCCTGTAATGATGGTTGACAATTACCTCAAACTTTTGAAAATAAATTTTGTAAACAAAGGTGATGAAATTATTTACTAATAAAAACATTTTCAACATTGGTTAATTAACTGTAACCAAATTGCTGACAAACGTACACATAGGATGCGTAAATAGTTATGTTTTGAAACCAGTGTTAGACATTTTTTGTGGATATTTTTATCATGTCTTTTTACAAAATATATTTCAAAGGTTCTGAGGTAATTGACAATGGTCATTTGACAATGGTCAATGGTCATTTAATCAAGGCAAACCTTGATTGAAGACATCTGAAACATGTTGAGTATTCTTATAATATACTTGTCACATGGTATACTGAACATGTAGCATGAACACATGATTGAAATATGGAGCCTTCATATCAGTGCCCGCAAACATACCAGCGATTTTCATAGGAAACATTGATTGAGAATAGACCGATCAAATATTTAATATCCGCTGGTGTCATTTGTAGTCAATTAATATTAAAAATGTTAAAAAAAAGTATTGACACGCAAGAAAAAAGACGCGCGCGCTGACCAGAAACAGGACTTTTTTGGGGCCTTGCCTCACCTTAACTCACTGTACAGTAATATGATAGCATAAATCTGTGGGAAATCATGATGGTCTCTATTCATTATAGTAAACATGAGAGTTAACATGGCTGTTAATATGCCATGACTCTAGTGTAAACAACATCTTTGATGGTACCGCGAATTGGCGAATTTCCCCACGCAATCTCATGGCTGGTTCGGCACACCTGCTCCTACAAAGCAGGATTTTCTTTCTTCGAGAAAACAGCCATTTGGTGCTTTTTTAAACAAAAAAGGTATTTTTGGTATTTTTCTACAGGTGTTTGGTGAACATGTCGTGGTAATCGGAGGCGTAGCCCAACCATTTACAATGTCAAATGGCAGGGTGAAATCGAGTGGGGTTGTTGGTCTAGCTATTGGTGGAAACGTCCACGCCAATTCCACGGTTCACCATGGTTGCACTCAGCAATCACTCACAGGGTCTTTCAAATTGCTAGTCAAAGACGAACCTCCTGAGAGAAGCGCTGCTTTCATGGTGTCTTGTATCGGACGAGGTGAGTCCTATTACGGAACTAAAAACGTCGAGAGTTCGGAGTTCAAGAAAATATTTCCTGGCGTAGAACTGTTTGGATTCTTTGGAGATGGCGAGATTGGCATTAGTATGCCTGCCAAGGCTGAACCGACCAAAGAAGGTCCTTTCTCGAACTTCTTGCACTCCTATTCGACAGTATTTAGTGTGTTGACGTTTTTAGATGAAAAAGAGCTACCGTGAGATTTTCACGTTAAAACGTAAAGCCTAATCAAACGAGAACGCAAGTCACCAGACAGTGAAGACTAAGTAAGACTCGACTATTCATTTGTGTTTTAAAAAAAGGGTAAAGAAATTTACGAAGGCGTAAATTCAAAATATGTTACAATATTGACAAGGAAGCCATGCGCAAATTACCTACCTTATCTTTTTGGTAGTATGCTTATAATTTTAACTTTTGTATGTCGGACTCTCGTACCAGTCCAAATATTTCAGTGTTTTCCCGCTCTTTTCCGAGGACGAGCTCGGACGTCGCACATGCGCAAAACGTTTGACAGCGGTGTTAGTCGTCCCAAGTTCTGCACTTCCGCTAGTTCCCACGCCTTTTCGCTAGTTCTCATGGTAGTTTCTATGGCACGAAAGACTTGCATGGACTTGTGTTTTGTGTTCAAACGTTTCGCAAGCTCTCACAAGATGAAGAAAATTAGTCGCAAGCTAACGCGCAAGTCATCGCAGCTGGCGGTCAAACGAGACACAAGCAAGCACAAGCTAAAACTTGCGATGACTTGCGTTCTCGTTTGATAAGGCTTTATGCACGTTTAGTAAATAAGTTGTACATTAATTAGTAGGTAAGGTAATATTGAAACTTTTACTAGGTTTATATTGGACGTGAAACGGAGACGGAACGAAATCCGCTGCTGACGTCACTTGACGTGACTTTTGCGTCTGTTCACTGGCAACAACCAATGAAAATACGCATAGGCCAGGTTATTCTGTAAATAGATATCGACAGCTCACTGTCCATCTCACTAACTTGTAATCTAAAGGTACACTAAGTTTAAATATAATTTCAAAAACTCATGAATAATTCATGAGGAAAACACAAAGGAAATCAGTACCATGTCCGTGGTTTTATATCTGATAAAGAAACCTCCTGATTTACATAAACTTTAGCTTTGATTTTCTCGGCTTAGACAACGTTATTCTTCAGACTTACTACGCCAATGAACTTACCAAATGGGTCGTTTTTGAAGTAATATTTAAAACATTCGCAGTACGTGTTTTATCAGATCTAAAATACTCGGCTATCGCCTCGTGTTTTAAATCTGATAAAACACTGCCGTTTTTAATGTTACATAATAGAATCGAACGTTTCGTTGCTTCTCTCAACATCCTCAGAGGATGAATGAAAAACTAATTTCAGTAACTGACAAATAATAATAACAATACAAGCAAGAATTCAGTGGCGCAACTACCCATACGCAGGGGCGGCGCGACCAGGGGGTAGGGGGTATTTACCCCCAAAAAAATTTGGCAAGAAGTGCCCTTATTAGCATGTGCAGTGTGCACTGACATTTTACCCAATCCGCGGAGATTGGGTAAAATATCTGCGCGCAGGCTATGCGGAATGGAATGAATGCAGTTATGAATCTATTCAAATAATCTGCCCACTTTCACAGATTTTGAATCGGAGTGTGAGTGATTAGATTTTGCTCAAAAGTGTCCTCAAAGTGCAGGAATTGCCATTTCAGAGACCCTAGATTCAAACATTTTCCGGGAGAGCATTCCCCCGACCCCCCCTAGAAATGCGGTCACTAAATCGGAAAGGGCCCCCGAAGTAATCAATCCCACGGGCCCCCAGATGCCTGTCAAAGCATTCCCCCACCTCCCCAAGATTTTCAGTGTAAGACTCAAGACTGTCAGACAAAGTGGCGGGCCCTGAAGGTGCGACAAACCAGTAGAAGGGTCCGGGGAAATGCTACCCCAAGAAATTTTTGATTTTCTAATGCTCTGAAACGCTATTTCCTGCATTTTGAGGGCAGTTATAACCATCAGAAAGGGGGTTCTATGGAACCTACGGATCTCGTCACAAAATGCTCGGGGCCCCTAATTCCTTTTGCTCGGGGCCCGTGGGGTTTAACCACCCTTCCCAATAGGTAGTTGTGCCACTGCAAGGATTTGTGGTAATTAACACCACGTTTATTGTTTATTGTTGAGCTTTCGACCTTCATCAGAGCAAATGTCAACAACGTGTTGGCTCAAGTGATATATGGAACAAAAACAACTGATAACCAGAATCATGCACGTAAGGACACAATGGCATAGTTACGTGCTTACGTGTATTCTAAAATTTAAAAAAAAATTAAAAAATACGTGATTCTGGTGTTTAGTTGTTTTTGTTTTATATGACGTGAGCCAACACGATGTTGGCATTTGCTCTGATGAAGGCCTGAGTCCCCACACAACTTCCACTGTCGCTATCAACTTACGTCGAAATGTGATGTCACTCTCTCTTCACGTGGGTTGGCACACTGTGTTCACGTGTTCGATCAAATGAAAAACATTTGAATTGAAAAACATTTGAATTCGACGCGAATTTCACACGTCGCTTAGAGGACACGATAGCTAAATGCATAAGTCAGCATAACTATGATAGTTAACAATATTGACATAAGTGTACTTTTTTCAAAGCCACAGCTGCCTCCTGAAGGCGTCGACGAGTGGTTTAGACTAAAAGCAATAACTATACTGCTTCCAAATGTATTGAAGTGAATGTGGGCCGGCCCATCTGGTTGAGTTGAAATAAGAGGAAAAGAATACTAAGGGCTGTTCATACCAGGCTGATTTTATGTCATCATAATACTCCGTGTGCTGTACCTACAGAAAACAAACCCAATTTTGCTTCATTATGTCATTTTGCATTTCTCAAAGTAGTAAGATTTTCGTGACACGCGGGCACAAATGATTCGAAAAACGCCATTTTGTCACAACTTGTGACCCATTGAAACAGCTTGAAACCATAGAAACCATAAATATGGCGGCACAGCTCAGTGTCACAGAATGGTAATACAACCAGAAGTCCGACTCGAGTGAAAACTTGTCCGCATTTCTTCAATGCGCAGGCGCGATATTTTACGCCATCTTAGGCAAGTTCCCGGCAGTTTTAACCTTCTTTTGAAGGCCCAAACTGCCGGGGGAACTTGCCAGGATGGCGTAGGATGGCGAGGAATCAAGATCGCGCGAGGCGACATGCGCGAGGATATAAACTTCAAAGGTTCCGACGCGAGTTGGACTTCTGGTTGTATTACTATTCTGTGTCAGTGTGGAGGAATTGACAAATCAGCCCGCGGTAACCCACCTCATATGAACGACCCCTCAGTCAGTTAGAAGTACGCCTCGAACATTTGGAAAATTATACATTTTGAAAGTTAGGGGCCGGGTAGTACTACTATTTTTGCGATTCAGAAAATATTCAAAAACTGAAGATGCGGGTTTTAAAATAAAGATATAAGCATAGAGTTTTGTTTTCGTCTACACACGTAAAAATCTCACAACTTGTCAACAAGATGTTGGCGGAACAAGCTTGTAACAAGCCTGGGAACAAGTTGTAACAATGCTGTTGGCTTATCACGCTGTAGCAAGCTTGTTGACAACAACCTTGTAGCAAGTTGTTGAGCTGCAGAGCGGTAACAAGTTGTTGGAACAGCCAGGATCAGGCTTGTTGTCAACAAGCCATATCAGACTTGTTGTAACAACTTGTAACAAGTCTGTTGAAGTCATCAAGCTTGTCACAAGCTGTTCCAACAAGCTCGTTACAGATTGTTTTAACAAGTCTGGAACAAGATCGCTGTGACAACTTGTGACAGACTTGTCACAACAAGGAAGATTCAGCCTTCACAACAACTTAAAAATAGTATGTGAAAACCGGTTTGAACCAGTCGATTAAATCATGGATGGCGTGGATGGATTATGAAGAGAAAATTTGAACAAGACATTGGCTCATTAACGGCTTTTTGCTGGCGATGTGTACACAAAGTTGTCGTCAAAATATGGCAGAGAAATCACGGTCTTTTGAAGCGCTAAAAACTCATTCTCGGTTTGGATTTCTGTTTGGAGCTCATTTTTCAGTGGTTGCACATATCAAGCACAATTGAAATGGGAAAACAACAAGACTTTGCTCAGTGGACGTTCATCGACAGCAAACTGGAAAGACAATATTATACACCAAGATCCTTGTCAACGTTATCAAAGAGGTTAGTTTTCAAAAAGACAATTTTCGTTGGTGTTTTGTTATTTCCTTGTTTCAAACCTGGCATGCTTTTTAGCAGAGTTTGTTTTACAGATCTCGCCTGTTAAATTGTTTTATTAGGGCTATAATTAAACACGAACTGCGAGTTTATTGCACTGCTTCAAAAACAAACCATTTTGTATTTATAAATAAGTTTTGTGGAAACACCACGTAAACTATTTCTTTTGCTAAGCTTTCGGCCTGTTGACTCAGGCCTTCATCAGAGCAATGACAACAAGTTGTTGGCTCACGTCATTTATAAACTAAGCAACTGATCAATTAAATCACGTAAGAATACAATGGCGTATCACGTTAATTTTATTAACTAGCAATTATTATCACAAGGGGAATGCTGCCTGGCTACGAATCCCTACAATTATTATTAAATACCAAAAGGAAGATGGTTGATATTGGAGCAAATTCGTAAAATAATCCATGGGCTCATATGACTGTGGTGTTGGACGAAGGAGAACGTGATCATAATTTTGCAAGTTATGCGGAGAATGTTGTTGAGAATAGTATTTAGCGCCCAACCAAACTATTGATTGTGAGCTGACCATATTCTTGTATGGACTGACTCTAACGCCTCCCTCACCCCTGGATGGGTGGGGGGTGCAGCACGAAATATATTTCGTGTCACACACATGAGTACCACACCGTCCACGTGTGAAGTTTAACGAAGTTGTATAAAACAATGGTGGGAAGACACGATGAATTTTGAAGTCATGAAGATTCAGATGAAAAAATACACAGATTGTTGGAGAAGAAAGACTAAAAAAATACCAAAAAGGGACAAGAATGCATTCAAAATATTTAAAGGCAGTATACATGGTGTCCAAGCGTCGGAAACAAATCAAGAATGTCTCAACGCTACATTGAGTATCAATATATTCAAAGTTGTTTCAGTATAATAATATATATCATTTACAGCCCCTCCGGTGATATAATATCATCCCTCGGGGTAATATTTTGTGGAATTCCCCTGGCTTTAGGTCTATAAATGATAAATATTCATGCCTGTATTTTTAATTTACTTGTAATATAGGAATATAATAGTAATAGTAATATATGTTACAAAGGACATAAGATATTTTATTAATTGTGCATACATATGACATTTAGGAATGATGAATCCCATGCATTAATATTTGTCATTTGATTATGTATTATTGCAGTCAAAGACATGGCCACGCACTGTTTACCAGCATTTTGTTTAAACTTTCTGGTATTGCCTTGGCTAAAATCAGCACATATTGTTTTACTTGGGTCCACAACATCGTATATTGTGGGTCCAGGATTTTCTTCAACATCATTTGCCATTCTCAACAACAGTGGAACATACACATTGTAACATGACATTCGAGTGAACGACACTATCACTTGACTAAAACTTTTACACTGTTCTCTCAACCTCTTTGATAAATATGAAAATATACCGAGGTAAAATATTCGCACCAATATTAGTAATACCATAATTGTGAATACCAGCTGAAATAACATCAAGATTGTTCCACAACAGTTTATATGTTCGAGTGGTGTTGAATACTGTTTGACTCTTACATTATTGTGTGAACCAATTCGGGCACGATATTGCTCAATTGTCACTCCCATTTAGGCAAAATGTTCAGTTATATTTTAACAACAAGGTTTTTATCTGTACAGATGTAAGTTTGTTGAGTCTACAGGCACAAATTTTGCCTTCGTTTGTACTGTTTCTAGGTTTGATTTTAACGAGCACAATGGCTTCGTTTGATTTGAGTTGCGTTATACCCACACGCAGATAATGTCACGACAATATACACCTAAAATAGAAAGTACATTTTATTCACAAACAAAGCAATTTGATAATTGATGATAGTATGGCAAGAAATCGCAGATGACATCTTATAAATTTCTACCTCACTCAACCATATATTTGCCGTTTTAAGTGAGCCTTTAAGGACAAACAAGAAACATTAAGTACACAGAACTATCTTAGTTGTCCTACCTTGACAAAAGAATATCTCCTTCCTCAAATACCTTGACAAAAGAATACAGTATCTCCTTCCTCAAAATGGCTCAAATGAATTGAAATTCGCGACAGCAGAACAGATCATTCGAGAATTGGTCACTGGCGTTGCGAGTTCACAAAATGCCATGTTCGTGGTGGCGTTGACAAGTTCCGAACATTAATTCCGTACAACTTCCGTGCAAACGAATAACCCTCTGGAGTATGGGTGTAAATTGGCAGCAACTACGTCACAAAACGTCATAAAACTGGACAGAAATCCGTACACGAATTTTCACATATCGAGATCTCGTCGACTATACATAGGTGCGCAAAGAGGTCTGGACACGAGACATGGTCAAGATTAGTGTGCTGCCTACGGCAGCAATTAGAAAACAAAATCAAGAATGTTCTCCGAATAGGGCACGCCACGTGCTATTTAATGGCTGTCCCTCCTGAGAAATAGTGTGATGTTTGGCGATCTCAATGGATTCTCTAGTTCTTCGCGTGAAGTATTGCTTGTCGCTGGCTAAGAGTGATGACTCTTCCCACTTAACACGATGGTCATACGTCCAAGCGTGTTTGGCAACAGCAGACTTTTCTTGTTGCGCTTTTATGCAAGATGTCTTGTGTTCCTTCAGGCGAGTTGAGAGATTCCTTCCCGTTTCTCCGATGTACACCAAGCCACACTCACAAGGAATGCGATACACTCCAGGCTTAGATAAGCTATCCACTTCATCTTTATGTGTGAAAAGTACCTTGAACAATTTGTGTTGACTACTGTGAAATACCTTCATACCAGCACGATTTAGAATCCTCTCAATCTTGTGAGATGCTGGTCCGATATACGGAAGAGAAACTGAAGGTGGTTCTTGCTGGGGCTGTGTATTCGGTTCTGGATGTACCGAAGGAGTCATAGAAGCTTGAATCATCTTCCCAGGAAAACCGCTGTTAGTTAAAACCAACTTAAGGTGATCTAATTCTTCCTGAAGATGTTCTTCGTCACAAATTGTTCGCGCTCGATGAACGAGAGTTTTGCACACAGATGATTTAATACTTGGATGATGGAATGAAGTGTAGTTAAGGTATCTGTCAGTGTGTGTTGTTTTTTTAACTAACAACGGTTTTCCTGGGAAGATGATTCAAGCTTCTATGACTCCTTCGGTACATCCAGAACCGAATACACAGCCCCAGCAAGAACCACCTTCAGTTTCTCTTCCGTATATCGGACCAGCATCTCACAAGATTGAGAGGATTCTAAATCGTGCTGGTATGAAGGTATTTCACAGTAGTCAACACAAATTGTTCAAGGTACTTTTCACACATAAAGATGAAGTGGATAGCTTATCTAAGCCTGGAGTGTATCGCATTCCTTGTGAGTGTGGCTTGGTGTACATCGGAGAAACGGGAAGGAATCTCTCAACTCGCCTGAAGGAACACAAGACATCTTGCATAAAAGCGCAACAAGAAAAGTCTGCTGTTGCCAAACACGCTTGGACGTATGACCATCGTGTTAAGTGGGAAGAGTCATCACTCTTAGCCAGCGACAAGCAATACTTCACGCGAAGAACTAGAGAATCCATTGAGATCGCCAAACATCACACTATTTCTCAGGAGGGACAGCCATTAAATAGCACGTGGCGTGCCCTATTCGGAGAACATTCTTGATTTTGTTTTCTAATTAATAAAATTAACGTGATACGCCATTGTATTCTTACGTGATTTAATTGATCAGTTGCTTAGTTTATAAATGACGTGAGCCAACAACTTGTTGTCATTGCTCTGATGAAGGCCTGAGTCAACAGGCCGAAAGCTTAGCAAAGAAATAGTTTACGTGGTGTTTCCACAAAACTTATTTATATTACTTTATCGCCATGAAAACGTTCAAAGAATTAATCATTTTGTATTTATTGACGTAAACAACTTAACATTTTCAAGATTGACCTTGTGTGGGCATGCAGATAAAATTCAGCCGAGAATTTTATCAAATGGCAAACGTGTCTCTATAGCACATATAAAGGCATTAATTTAAACGCAATTCTGTATGTTTTGGTTCGTAAATTTTATATCAATGATTTTTAAAGCCGCCATGCATGTATTCGTTTTGTTGTTTAGCTATTAAAATGAACATGCATGATAAAAATGTATTATAGAAGTGGAAAGTTGAGTTATTTATGAGTCGTGGCTTTAAATTTAATATAAAAACACTTTGACAATAATGTTATAAACTCTTTAATGTATTGCCAGCCCGAAACCCGACGGGTAAAATCATCTGGCGTGAAAGTTCACTTTCCCACAACAACGATGCGTCGATTGTTATTTTTTTAAACTCCCTGTGACCGTTTTTATAGTCTGAAGAATGTTTTAAACGATTTGACTTGTGTTTGTTTGTATGATTTACATAATGTACTGTTTATAATCATAATGAATCTTTATATGTTCGTAGATGTTTTCTGACTAAATTAAACCTGGAGATGACAAACATGCTACAGAGCGGAATGAAGATTGGTGGTGACAGTTTGTCTGAAGAACATCAAAATAAACTTTAGGAATATTCCTTTATGAATGGATTTTGTATAGGATAGCTTGTTGTTTTTTACTATTATATTTCAACATTATCTGCCCCTGGCAAACCCATGCATGGCAGTCTGTAAAATTACTTATCTCTGCCCAAGGCTAAATTCAAACGTATTTTGAAGTAATATTATTTGATCAAAATGTTTTAGTTTTCCTTTTTGTGAATCTTTGTTATAGCGCCGCACAGACGACCAAGTTTTCCCTGACTATACACACGAACAATTTTCCTTGTTCAAAAGCTGGCATGACCAGCTTCTTGTCAAAGAAAAATTTGTCAATTTGTGTCGTACACACGAACAAATAAAACTTGTCAAGGAAAAACTAACCAAGGAAAACTTGGTCGTCTGTGCGGCGCTTAAAATACATTAAATCAATTTTTGCATTGTATTCTTTGTTGTGAAAGTTTTGTATTAAATCTGCCGCCACGCTGGACAAAAGCAAGCGGGAAAATAATAAAACGCGTTTGTGACAACATTGTTGAAACAGCTTGTTACGGCTCAAATTCAACAAACTTGCTTCAACCTTGTTGACACAGATTTGTTACGCGATGTTCACACAGGCTTGTTACGGCTTGATTCAACAAGCTTGTTACAAGCTTGTTGTCAACAACGTTGTTACGACCTTGTCCCAACAAGCTTGTTACAAGGCTGCCAACGACTTGTTATCGGCTTGTCACAACAACTGGGAACAAGCAGTGCGAACACAACTTGATATCGGCTTGTTGGAACAATCTTGTAACAAGTCTGCTGCTGACTTGTTACAACTTGTGCGTTTTTACGCGTGTAGGGGGTCTGAAGTGCTGAACAGGACCTTTCTAAGAATTTTCTCGTGGGGGGCGTTTACAAAAAGGGACTCTTCTAGGGGGGTCCGGGGGCATGCTTCCTCGGAAATTTTTGAAATTTAGAGTCTTGGAAATGCCATTTCCTGCATTCTGAGGGGTGATTTTTAAGAACATTGAAAGTCATGAAATGTCATAAAAACTAGTTAAAATAAACACATTTCGATGTTGTGTTTGCTGGGTTGACTTATCACTGTATATGGGTGCTTTTGGCTGACAGGAATGAGGCTGTAACAGTTACTTTAGCCTAACGAGCAACCTATAATTTGTGAATGGTGATTGATGAGTCAGTTGCTGCAAATTTCGGGGGGGGGGGCTCAGCCCATTGAGATTTCTCCAGGGCTCAGCCCCCCCCCCCCCCCATACTCTACGCCTATCGATATAAGATAATCGCTATTTTCTACGCTTTTGGAGAGAATTGAGTAATATGAAGCAAATTGCGCCTTAATTGCAAGTCGAGCCTAGTGTGTATGGTTTAGTCTTGTGTGTTTGCTCGTGTGTTTGCCCTGTGAGTCAGAGCCGCTTTCCGACCTACGCAGGCTTTGGAGAGCCCACATTCCCCCGAAGCCTGCGTAGGTCGGAAAAGGGCTCTGACTCGCAGGGTAGTAATTGATATGAACAAGCTAGATCGAAAGTGCATCACTGCTAAAAATCTCGTACACCTCGCTAAAAAATCCTCAGTAAAAATCCAGAAATCTTTCCAAAAATCTCTGAAAATAACCGAAAAAAGATGAACTTTAAAAATCCCTAAAATCTTTCAAAATCTATAGAAATTCCTAAAAATCTCGTGAAATTCCTAGAAAATCCGGCCAAATCATTCTGGATAAGCAATTTGTGCTTTTGAGGGAAACTGACTTTTAAAAAATATGTCTTAATAAATATATTTAACAAATAGAAAATCGCTTGCGTGTCTCTGTACTGTGATACAAACACGAATGACGTGATTTCAACCGGAAAAAATGCCTAGTGGAAACACGAGGCGAAGCCGAGTGTTTTCACACATTTTTTCCGGTTGAAATTGCGTCATTCGTGTTTGTATCACAGTACAGAGTCACAAAAGCGATTTTCTATTTGTTTTATAAAATAACTAACCACTTTACGAGGTAAAAAAACAAGGAGAAGCCACCAAAGTGACCGAGACTCAGCTGACGAATGATGGCGTAATCAAATAAATACGCCAGTGATTACGTGAGATTTAACCAAACAGAGCATGCGTTGTACAATATAAAATGAAAATGACGTCAAACGTGTCTCTGTACTCTGAGTGAAAATGGCTCTCGTCCAATCAGAGCGTGCGTAGCATACCTGTTATTTTATAAATATATATATATATATTATAACTGGACTGCGGGTCCCTTATATAAAATATTGCGGATCTGTGTGCACAGCAGGCTGTTTCCATCCAGCTGGACGTTGCTACGGATTTTTAATCAACCCACGTTTCCGATCTTAATATAGGCACTTACGCCTGATTGACGTCACTGCATGTTTAATTTGATATATAGTTAATTAACAATTTGCTGTCATATCACAGTGAGTCAGGCTTACACTTGATACTCAACAGTACCCGTGACAATATTTTGAAAGTTGTAATATATATATATATTACAATTTCTAGATTTTAGTGTATATTAACTACTGCATAATTTAGAGAAGTGATGTAGATCTAATTTCAGCATTTTCAGACAGGCGTACTTTGGACTTCCGTTTAACAACTTCCGGCTTGGCTACTTCCGTTATACCTTCACCGGAAGTGACATAAGACGATACCCTATCGCGATATTTTCACGGATATTTTCCAGACGCCGACTTTTAATGAGATTATCGGCAAATTAGCGACAAAACGCGACAAATTCGATTCAAATGACGCGCGATCGCATATTTTTGCCGTGGAAATGATCACCAAGGGGGTTTATTAGTTTTGACGATTTTTTCCCCCTGATGAGCTTCTCATTCATTATAAAGAACGTTGTTCGAAAGTAGGGTACTAAATATTAAACTCACATAGTGTTTTAGATAGTTTTTATAATAATTTTAGCCACAATGGATGATCTGTTCGCAATCGAAATAAACGATGGGGGAATCAACGATCTTACCGAACACTTCAGCGACGACGAATTCGACGCGGTTCGTATATATATTGTATATTTCGCCATGTTTTATTAGCATGTTGATTGTTGTCAAACTTTGAAATTCGACTTTTTCGTGTGTTTTCTCGTCGATCTTTTAACGAAAGTCTTTGCTTTGTTTTAGCAAATCTCCTGTTGTTCGGACTACATGGATAACGGCGAAATGTAAGCGAGAGAAATACTAGAATGGGCAATTTGTAGGACAGATGGGGGTCTACCCTTTAATAGCCCAAAACTATATAAGTTATATATATACATAAAACGTTCATTGAATTGAAGATGGTATGTTGGAGATCTCCGTCTCTATTATTAGGGAAACAGTAGATCTTTCATAGTTTTTCATAGTCAAACTTTGTTCTCTCTTAATACTGTCGTTTATAAATTGATTTTGTTTGAAACCAAGTAACTCAACTAATCGTTATTTAATATTAAATGAATAAGGATTATTTATAACTTATTTTAAAAAGCTTTTACATATCTAGTGCGTAGGATACGTGATTGCCACTTGATGGACCTATCTCTGTCTAACAGATCAAAGGAGAAATATTAAGATCTAAACTAGTATACATGTAATACTATATGTGCTAAAATCAATTAATAGTAAGATTTTTAAAAGGTTTTGGGTACTTAAGTTTTTTTTATCAGTAATATAGGGTTCTGTTATGAATTTACAGCTGTGTTATGGTAGTAATTTTATTTTATTTTTTTTTTGAGAAGCACAACATATTTATATCAATATATTTATGTGTAGAATATTGTAGAACATTTTATTTGACATTGACTACCACAGGTAAAAACAAGATATTTTATAGAAACTTAAAAGAAGGTTTCAACAAAAAAAAAAGATCTTTGTTGGTTAAAATAGTAATTAAAAATTTAACTGACTTGTATATGTTAAGTCAGTTTCAGCTTGCTTTTGAAACCCGAAACGTATAATTGAAATGAACATTCCGAACTTACAGTGCAAATATGTTCAGAACTACATTGCAAGGTAGATACAAATTTAAGTCAGCAATTTGTTTCTATTTAACCATCAACTATACAACAATATACTATATACAATGAATAATCTTCTACTCCATAATTTCACAAAAGGAATTCAAAGCTTACTAAATTCAAACTTTATAATGAACTTCGCGAACTTCCATACCTAGTTCCCAATCTTCCAAGAAATGTTGACAAATGGATTTCAAAAGCAAGCTGACACTGACTATCAAAGTTATTTAAATTAGGTAAACAACTAGTTGTTAAACATCAAGTATTTTGACATGGTCATTTCCTCAATTGGGATTGTTTCAGGATTGCGTAGGACATTGCATAGGATTGCATAGGATGGTGTAAAATATCAGGCCTGCGGATTGAAAAAATGCGGACAAGTTTTCACTCAAGTTGGTCTTCTGGTTGTATTACTATTCTGTGGGCAGACCCCAGAGGTCAAAAACCATACCCTATAGGGTGGCACATACCTGTATCCCTTGAGTACCCCCCCCCCCTGGGGATGCCAGACATTTTTATTCACTACATTGGGGAAGGTCTTTAAATAACAGGTGATGTTTATTATTATTATAAGCTCTTCAAAGTATACATTCAATTACTTGTTATTTGTTGTATGCCTTTTTAGAGATTCCAATATGGAAACTTTACCTATCTCTGAGGAGACTGTCAATCCTCACAATGAAAAAATTGGACCAGAATCATTTGAACTATTAAAAGTACTTGGTAAAGGAGGCTATGGCAAAGTAAGTTGTGGTTTGGCTAAAAACACAGTTGGACTATCTTAATCAGAATTTGATGTTTCACTGGGAATTTTGCTTGGAAATATACAATTTGCCATGCAGAGAAGGAACTACTAGAGACCTTAAGATGTTAGGACAACGACGGCGGTTAGAAAGCAATTCAAATTTTATTATTTAAAAAGAAGTCATGGTTAACTGACTACTGTATTCAATACTTGAAGCTTGTTTTATAATTTTCATAGTGCTAAAACGGTTGCTGTGTCTGTGTTAAGGCAATCTCAGCCAACAGTTCTCATCACCCCACAAGTCAACGTCGTCCTGAAGACATGAAAATGTACTGAGTGGCGTTGTATACAGAGTGAGGACGGTGTTCAGATTACTCTTGGGACTAGAAATTATTTATTATCTTCGTTTTGCAAGAAGAGTGCTTTTGTTTGAAGGACGTCGTCCTCAAAGTTGCCGTTGTAGATCTTAAGGTCCCTACTGACAGTGAGTAATTCTAAAGGAGTGTCTGATGTGGCTGTATTTTATGTAATTGCAGGTATTCCAAGTTAAACAAGTGGCAGGCCACAACAGTGGGAAAATATTTGCTATGAAAGTGTTAAAAAAGGTTGTTAATTAAATAATAGTTTTAATCTGAGTCCCATCTGGAGCTCATCTGAGTTTTCTGAGTAATGTATCAACAATAGCTTGTACAACAAAAACTAACAAAACTTTAAAAACTAACAAACTTGTTAACTGTAAGACTATTTATAGCATGACTAGATCAGTTATCACCTATCAGCCTACAATAGCTTGTTATATACTGTAACACAACCTTGTCAATGTTTGGGAACAATTATGGGTAGCAGTGCCAATAAAATAATGTTTTCTAAAGCCCTGTTTACATGGCCAAAATTTAAGCACGCTTAAGTTAAGCGAGCTATATTTTTGGTTTTGGAAGCTTCGTATGTGTAGCGTGTGTCAAAGAACAATGAAAGACATTGGTACACGAGAAAGAGTAATAGCTAAAAGAAAGAAAGAAACAAAGGAACAAAGAATAACAAGATGGAAGCTTCTACAACAAGGCAAAAAATGCATTTTATCGTATTAATAACACCATATTAATAGCAAGTGTTTTTCAATCCCGTTGCGTTTACAGTACATGGCCAAGTTAAGTGCGATTAACTGATCGTGCTCAGTTTAATCCACCTCCTTGAGGTGGTGCAAACTAATCGTGATTAATTTACACCGATCTGTTTACACGGACATTTTAAGCCCGCTTAAAGTCAGATGTGGCTCAGATCCCGCTTAAATTTTGGCCGTGTAAACAGGGCTTAAATAGACAGTCTAGGAACAGACTGGAAGGGTCAGAACAAACTGACTGGCCATTAAAAATCTAAAATAGATTCTAAAGATATGTTGAAAGAGGACCGATTTGTGTAGGTCATTTTTGTGATAATTTAATATGTAGTTTACCAAGTATATTTCTGTTTTGATTCTCTCCACAGGCAACAATTGTTCGAAGTCAAAAAGATACAGCACATACTAAAGCTGAAAGAAATATTCTAGAAGCTGTAAAGGTTTGTTGTTTCTGAACTGGAGTTATGCATTATAGAAAGATGTACTGTAGCTTATAATGGTAGGCTGGCATTTGCAATTGCATGTTTCACCTTAGTTTCATTTTCCTTGGTTTTTACAGCATCCATTCATTGTGGATTTGATTTATGCTTTCCAAACTGGGGGAAAACTATATCTTATTTTGGAATATTTAAGTGGTATGTTTTAAACATTCAAGGTTCAAATTAACAGTGTGCAATGTGCAATTTGCACATCGTTTTGGCCCAAATAGTGAAAATTGCAGATCACTTTTCAAAACGATGTGCAAAAAAATTCAGACTTGGGACTATTGAATATCCATCCACGTTGTCAAAAGAAGTGCAGAATTGGATTTGGAGGACATGTGTATCCCGAGAAATGGAAAGAATTTAAACAACGACACCTCCGATGCAGCGCGCCAACAAGCCTACTTTTCTGACCAAGAGTCCGAAATGCATTAGCTAAAATACGTTGCCACTAACCCCCAAAAATTTTTTTCGCAAATCTAAAAGCCCTTATTGAGTGGATTAGTCCAGTGAATAAATTATTGGTATTGGACATTACTTTGGTCTTCTGTAGACCACCAAAGTTGCAAAAATTGGTATATGCATGTCCCATGGCGGAGAAGGAAAGGGAATGGGTATATTCCTGGTGTGACGTCAGCCAAGCCAAACAAGGAACTCATTTGAGCTCTGTCTGTTGAATGCATAGAATTTTTACATTAAGTTAGTTGGGAAAATGAATTTTCAACGCAAAAAATTCTATGTATTCACCAGACAGAGGTCAAAGGAGTTCCTTGTTTGACTTGTCTGATGCAACACCAGGAATATACCCATTCCCTTTCCTACTCCACCATGGGACATGCAGATTCAACTTTGGTCGTCTACAGAAGATCAACGAAACGTCCGATACCAATAATTTATTAACTGGCCTAATCCACTCAATAAGGGCTCTTAGGTTTGCGAGAAAAATTTTTTGGGGTTAGTGACACTTTAAGACTATTAAGTTATTACAGTTTGACCATAGGTTTGACTGAGTAGTTAAGATTATGACAGAGCTATTATATATTTAGCCTTTTATTTAGCCATAGTTAATGATTTAACACTCATTCCAGAACCATATATTTTCGAAAAATAGTTGCACATCATTTTTTCTCAAGTAATTCGAACCCTGTAAACATTAAAATTAGAGTAAAAATTAAAGTCATCCATTCCATGGTTAATAAAAATAATAATTGCAAAGAATGCTCAGTGCTGTGAGTAACTTCGTTACAAGCAACTAGTTACATGTAATTGTTACTTTTTTGAGTAACTTTACCAGACTGGTAACTAGTTACTTTTTTCAGAAGGTAACTGTAACTAGTTACAAAACGTAGGAATAAAAAGTAACGATAACTAGTTACATGTACTGTCGAGAGTGCCATTACTTTTTGTGATATGCATAATACTCCCAACCTCGCTGAGTCGCGTTCAATGTCGTATCCAGCTTTTCATTGAACTGGACAAACTGGTGCCTGCAAGTGCAGCATGTGAAAAGCTGTTCAGCTGCACAGGATTAATTTTCAGACCACATTGTTGCTCAATGACTGATTGTAATTTTGAAAATTCTCTTCTGGTCAAATTAACCAATAGTTTTGTCTAATTCACATGCTTTCTCGATTTTAATAGCCGAATGAAAGAATAGGTGTAACTTTGTAGTTGTAATTAGTTACAAAATTTTTAAAGTAACTTTGTAACTGTAACTGTGGCTAGTTACTTTTTTTCATTGTAACTTGTATCAGTAACTAGTTACTTCTCTGATGATGTAACTGTAACATACTGCAACTACTGTACAGTACAGGGTGTAGTTACAAAAATTATGTAACTATTACAGCACTGAGAATGCATTGTATAAAGGAGCTACAATTCATCTGAAGAGCCCATAAGAACATTTGGTACTATATTATTCAGTTTCTGTGAATTTTATTTCAGGTGGAGAACTTTTTATGCATCTTGAACGGGAAGGGATTTTTATGGAAGATACTGCATCGTGAGTCCTCTATTGTTATCGTGTTGTAAACTTGTGTTGTAAAAGTATTTTGAAAATAGACCTCTTTCACAATGGGTCATTCCAGAAAAGATCCATACCCCTCCCATGGAGGAAATTTTTGCTGTCCGGAGGGGGAGGGTGTATATTAATTAACTTCACAATAACTATAATTGTTCTAGGATGTCCTAAGAGGGGAGGAGGATCCATTTGGTATTTTCTCTGCGAGGGGAGTGCAGATATTTTCTGGAATGACCCAATGGCTGTCATTTTAAATATTATTTTATGTGCACAGGTGACGTGTGCTGTTAGGGCACTGCCTCTGATTAGAGGTGAGTTGATCATCGGTAAAACATCGGCAGAGCCAATTAACGGCTAGTTTTTCTCACAATTGGCCATCGGCCGATTGTCTTTCACCATCGGATCGGCTGTCTCGTGACTCTCATCCTCATATTTCTGCTCTCTCTCGTTTATTTATCATAGCCTGTGTAGAGCCATAACCCTCCCGTCAAAATCGGGGAGCGAGTGTCTGTGGTATGGCTTTCACTGGTCAGGTTCAAATTCAATAGTATACTTCAATTCTTTACCTTGTTTGGCATTTTTACGCTTGTTGAGTTGTTGGTACAAAAATATTTTAAATAAAGGAAACACTGCTGACTACAGTATTTGACTGTTTTCTGTTTCTTTTGTTCATTGCAAAACTTGAGATGAATAAAATGACAAAACGGAGCACTGAGCATCAGGTTAGCAAACATCGGTTTTGCTGATTAATCGGCTGATGGTGGGGAAATATCGGCTCTTAACAATCGGTATCAGCAATCAGCTATTTTTTAACATTGGCTCACCTCTACCTCTGATCACTGTAGGCCAAAAATTAAGCCCAGTTTAGATGGGGTTAGTACTGGGATGGGTGACCCCATTGTCAAGCTTGGGATTCATGTGAGTAGAGTTGTAGTTGGTCATTCCAGACCTTTGCTTCAAGGGTTTTCCTCCCTTTGTAAAATCAACACTGTGATCTGAACTGTGTCGTATGGTGGCCACCTGGAGCATCTTCGACACAGCCACAGTGATCTGCATCCTTTGCAATTCAGTCACTGGCTGCAACCACCCATCCTTATTCCCAAATGAGCCTTCCTAGCCTTTTTAGGAAGTGAAAATTCTTTTGAATTGCAGACACACAAATGAGGCTAGAAAAGGCACTGGTGAAAGAATGAAATTGTTCACCAGTATGAAAGCGGTCTACCTGCTGATGTTTGAAAATAAAATTTAAAAAAATAGAAAATATTGATGATGTGTGTTCTTCTTTTTGTTAGATTTTACCTATCAGAGATAACTCTTGCACTAGAACATTTACATAAACAAGGAATAATATATAGGTAAAGGATTATATATCATACTGAGAGTACATGTATGAATATTAGAGCTCAGATAAAAATTCAGGGACACCAGAACTGGGGGGTGGGGGACAGGACTGAGGAGGGGTGGTAGCCCCTCCTGCCTTTTGCCAGGAGAGGCAGAAGTGCCCTTTGGGTTTTAAAAATACTGTATACTTGTCAAATACTACGCAAACTGTTTCATATGGTCTAACTTGCACATTTGCGCTTCGACACACTGCAAAGAAACATAGTAAACTGTAAACATATCTGATATAGGAAAATCTTTTAAAGTGCTTAGCTATAATGTAAAGTCATGATGACGTGACTCGACACAAGTTTCACCTGAATTTTACAAAATTTTCTATTTTTCTCGCAATGTCAACGCCTCTTAAGTACAGTGAAATCTCCATTGTTTGCTCAGTAAATACATAATACTTTACAATTCATCATTATTATCAACCATTTTGGAAGTAGTGTTTTTCAAAAGAAAAACACCTTGCATGTCCATGAATCGTACATTCCCACAGGTTTATGAATAAAGGTATGAACATTGTTGTACTTACTTTTAGTTTAGCTAATAAATTACTGTAGCTTAGTTAGTAAATATCTGATCATTAAATACATAAAAAAATTACATGTACATACATGGTAAGTTAAGGTAACCCAGCTTAGTAGCAGTAGTAAAATGTGTGAATCTATTATTTTGTAAAGCTTAAATGCTGAAGTGTATGCTTATTATTTTTATGTTATCTAGAGATCTTAAACCAGAGAATATTTTACTAGCAGCTGATGGTAAGTATTTAAATCTAAATTGCAAATTTAAAAAAAATTGAGAAAAAACCATTTGCAAAAATTTCCTCACAGCTAAGTTATCAGATTTAACTTTATTATAATGCTGAAGGAATCATCATGATGTATGCTCAAACCAAGTGACTAATAAAAAGCAAATTTTTATGTAATATTTAGAACATGAGCAGGAGTGTTTTATCAGATTTAAAACCACAAGGGCGCTTCCTGAGTGTTTTTAGTTTTAGATCTGATAAAACATGTGATGCGAGTGTTTTGAATGGCTTCAAAAATTATTCGTTATTGGATGTTATGTTCATTAGTATTCTTATATAAAATTGTACATGTATGTTCATTAGTATTCTTTATATAAAATTGTATGTTCATTAGTATTCTTTCTGATGTCAAGAAGTTTTATCAGGTATAAAACCATGGACATGGTACTGATTTCCTTTGTGTTTTCCTTGTGAGTTATTAATGATTTTTGAATTTTGTTTCAGGGCACGTTAAATTAACTGACTTTGGTCTGTGCAAGGAGTCAATTTTTGAAGATAATGTTACCCATACTTTTTGTGGAACAATAGAATACATGTATGCATATTTTAAAATTATTTATCGACCTTATTTGGCCAGTCTTTATGGGAGGTGTATTACCCAGGTGACCTTCCCATTAATTTGCTGTCAGGCTCTCTAGTGCAGTTATTGTATACTTGAAACTTAGTTTTTAGAGGGATTCCAGACTTTATATTCTTTGGCAATATACATGTACTGTAATCCATAAAATTTCTCAAAACCATTGGTCACTGGTGCCAATACTTACAATATTTTATGAAGTCGAGTAGAATTAGTCAAATAGAAAGTAATAACTGAGATGTTAAACTTTCGGTACATGATGTCATATTTCCTGTACATGACGTGGTGGGGGCTCCAAAATTTACCAACTAAAATGCGTGCCGTTGATATACAAACACATCCACTTGACAACAAATGGACAGGCAGCACATGATACAGTACACACATAAAAATCTCACAGCTTGTCAACAGGATGTGTTCGTAACAGGCTTGTAACAAGGCCGGGAACAAGTTGTAACGATGCTGTTCATTCAAGAAGCTGCTACAGCCTACAACCTTGTTAGCATCAGTCTGTTAACAACTTGTTGAGTGCAGAGCAGTAACAGGCTGTTGGAACCGAACAACTTGTCATCAGTCCGTTGGAGTCATCAGCCTTGTTACAAGTTGTCAACAACCTGTTACAGACACTGGGACAGCCAGTGCGAACACATGACGGTGACAGCCTGTTGAACAGCCTTGTAACAACTTGCTTGCAGGTATGTAACAGCTTGTGCATTTCTACGTGTGTTGCTAGATAGGTATTAAATCCTAAATTTACTGACCGGTTTATACCGACCAATTTGGGTTTCCATCGAGCAACATCAATGTACCAATCATTTTCCTGAAAAGGGGGCATCAAACTTCCCACACCCCGTTCGGTACACCACTGTACATTTCTTACACATTGTTTTCACTTACTTTATTTTCTGTTGACAGGGCACCGGAAATTCTTACCAGAAGTGGCCATGGTAAGGCTGTTGATTGGTGGAGCTTAGGAGCGCTTATGTATGACATGCTTACTGGAGCTGTAAGTAGAAGAGTTTGATGATAGTTTAGAGAATTAGAGTTGTCGTTCATGTAGGTTCAACTTTGGGGGAGGGGGTGGAAAATCGTTCAGCTACTGTGCAATACCCCAAGTACCAAATACTCTCTTCACTGGTATATGTGAATTGTATGCAAAGTATGGCAAACTGGAGAACAGATATGCCCGCGACATTTAAACGGTGATGTAAGGCTTATGCTTAATTTCTCTTTGGGGAGGCATGGGTGCAGGCACAAGCTGTTAGCGCACCACCTCTCACCACTGAAGTTAAAGCCCGGTCGAATGGAGTTACGGGTAATACACGCGTAAAAATCTCGCAAGTTGTTGCAGCATTGTTGCCTGAACAATGCTGTAACAACTTGTTGACATATGGAACAACATTGATAAATAAACAACATTGTTCATCATTGTTTCAACAAGTTGTTACAGATTGATGAAACAACAACCGTTGTTCACGCATATTGTAACAACCGAAGAACGTGTTGATACATCAGCTGTGTTCACCATTGTTGTAACATTGTTGTTCATCGTTGTTATTCGTTATGCTGTTACAACATGTTATATCATGTGCGAACAACGTTGTTGGCTATAAAAATGTGCTGTTGGAACAACTTGTTCATGACTGTTGATTTATCCGTGAACAAGTTGTTCGAACCATAAGTGAACAACTTGTTGACAACTTGTTCACGGCGAGCAGTGCAACATCGTTCACGCCTGTTGACAACCGTGAACAAGTTGTGCGTTTTTACGCGTGTACTCGGATGGGTGACCACCGTAGGTTTTATGTGAGTAGAGTTGTTAGTTCTCTCCTGTGCCTCAATGGATGCTTTCTCACCGGGTTCTCCGCTTTTCATCCTTTCAATCAACATCAATTTCCCCGTACGAACTAGTTCCATCAAGAGGTGAGGGTCATTGGTTATCAGTATCTAAATACTGTCATGTTATATACCCTCAATAAATAAGTCGTTCTACTTTACTTTGGCAGCCACCTTTTTGTGGAGATAATCGGAAGAAAACCATTGACAAGGTAAAGATAAGATTAACGAACTTAAATATTGCTATGAAAGGAAAAGTAAGTTTGTCTTAAATTATAGCGTAACATATTTTGCAGTTTTTCGTTTCCTTGCTTTGTTCTTTGATATGTAAATTAATGTGGTGCATAATGAGCTATCGGAGAAGGTTAGATATCTTTTCTATTATCAAACTAAATTAATTTGAATGAAGCATGTGGGTTTGTTATATACCAAAGACTTTCGTTTGCCAAATATGGAATCCTATTGGTCAGATCATGGTCACGTGTTGTTCAACAAACTCAATGTTTCTTTCTGCCGAGGGAAACATTGCACTGTTTCCCTCTGACATCAACAACGAAGAAGGAAACAGTGCAATGTTTCCCTCTGACGTCAGCTTTAAACATGCGTTGTTCACGTGAATACACAATGATTATTGCATCAGATCAAGAACTTTGGACTTTTCGGAACATTTTGAAAACAAGAGCTGTTTCGAGCTTGTTTGGTACGAAATAGTCCATTTTCCAAAGGAAAGAATATCTATACATCCTTCAAAGATGGTCTCAAGAAAACCTGGATAAATTTAAAGCTGTTCTTTGTACTTGTTGAGTCTGGTGTATTTGTTTAGTTGAATTAAATTACGAAGACAAAGTCAAAGTGTTTTGGTAAGTGTTTTTGCCTTTTGTAAGTTTCGAGTCAACTTGATATTTTGTATTTTAAAAGTCTTTGGTATATAACAAAACGCTTGTTGACTTTTGCCTCGAGAAACATCGAGTTTTACGGTCCCTCAGGCTTCAATGCCACCCTCGGGCTAAAGCCCTCGGGTGCCATTGAAGCCTTTGGGGTCCGTAAAACTCGATGTTTCCCTCGGCACCAGTCAACAAGTGTATAGTGTTTCGCCCACAACACTGAACATGTAGATTTTAAAGTGATTATTATATTTGATAATAACAAAGATATAACTTTTTTTGATAACTCATTATGCACGTGTGACGTCAAAATGTTTAATTTGCATATCAAACAAACTAAAATATCTCACGAACATGCAAAGCAAGGAAACGAAAAATTGCAAAAGATGTTACTCTACCATTTTAAGTGGGTTTTTTTTCCAATAAGACAAACTTAATTTTCGTTTCATAGTGGTGGATTTACAGGGGGTGCGCCCCCCCCCGGCCTTGGCCAGGGGGGTGCCAATTGCCTTGTCAAATCCAAGTACATTAAAGGACGCATTTATTCAATGTCCATGTAAACTTCATGCTATCATATGATTCATAGATATATGATTCATATATTAGCTATCATATGATTCATAGGTATTAATAGGTAAAAAAAATATTTCTGGTGGGCTTCGCCCCCTACGGTACCCCCCAGCCCCACTACCAGATCGGACCCTGGACCCTGCCGGGGCTGTGTCCCCACACCCCTACCGTAACTCCCTCAGGCCTGATCTCACTTCGCTCGCTCAGTACCCCCCCCCCCCCCCCTACCAGATCAAGCTGGATCCATTACTGCGTTTAGCAGAGCCATAGGTTGAACCACAGTTCTCGCTTTCCTGAAATCTAAAACGACATTTTGTATCCTTCCAGATTTTAAAGGGAAGATTACAGCTACCTCCATATCTTACTCCAGAGGCCAAAGATCTTCTCAAAAAGGTAAATGGAGAACTTATTTTGATTTTCAAATTTTGTTATTAAAATTAATATTTCAATGAGAAGAGAATATTACAGTCCAAATCGATAAAGCTGCTTCATGGTTGGTGGTTGTCAACCTAGCAGCCATTTGTTACAGATAATCAATGCCGCAGCAAGTTGTTGAAACAACATGCGACAGGCTTGTTGATCTTGCTTTTCGAACAACATGCTGCAGCGTTGTTTGTAAAATTTGTTCTTATTTTAGTTGCTTAAACGTCGTACGCATTTGCGGTTTGGAGGAGGAGTTGATGATGCTGATCCAATCAAGGTGGGTTAAGACAAGAAGATACTCGATTCCACTTTACTCTACTCTACGCTACTCCACTCCACCCCACCCCACTTCACTCCACTCCACTCCACTCCACTCCACTCCACTCCACTCCACTCCACTCCACTCTACTCTACTCTACTCTACTCTACTCTACTCTACTCTACTCTACTCTACTCTACTCTACTCTACTACTCCACTCCACTCCACTCTACTCTACTCTACTCCACTCTACTCCACTTTCTCTACTCCACTCTACTTTACTCCACTCTACTCTACTCTACTCCACTCTACCCTACTCCACTCAATTCATTATTGGCCCACAAGAGTAAGTTGGGGCTTTTCCTCTACTTTTTAGAAACATAAGTTTTTCCGAAACGTTAACTGGGATTTGTTATTTGCAAGGAAGACGGAGCCGCCATACAAGCCAAGCGTGGTAGGAGACTTGTGACATATATTGATGATAGCGTATCGTGTAATGTGATGTAATATGTAATGTAATGTTAAGTAAATGCAATGTAATGCAGTGGAATAGAATGTAATGGAACGAAATGTAATGTAATGAAACGGAATGTAATGGTACGAAGTGTAATGTAATGCAATGTAATGGAACGAAATTATGTAATATAATGGAACGGAATGTAATGGAACGGAAAGTAATGGAACGGAATGTAATGGAACGGAAAGTAATGTAATGGAACGGAATGTAATGGAACGGAATGTAATGGAACGGAAAGTAATGTAATGGAACGGAATGTAATGTAATGGAACGGAATGTAATGGAACGGAATGTAATGGAACGGAATGTAATGGAACGGAGTGTAATGGAACGGAAAGTAATGTAATGGAACGGAATGTAATGGAACGGAATGTAATGGAACGGAAAGTAATGGAACGGAATGTAATGTAATGTAATGTAATGGAACGGAAAGTAATGTAATGTAATGGAACGGAAATTAATGTAATGGAACGGAAAGTAATGTAGTGGAAGTGGAACGGAAAGTAATGTAATGGAAAGTAATGTAATGTAATGGAACGGAAAGTAATGTAGTGGAACGGAAAGTAATGTAATGGATGAAAGTAATGTAATGTAATGGAACGGAAATTAATGTAATGGAACGGAAAGTAATGTAGTGGAAGTGGAACGGAAAGTAATGTAATGGAACGGAAAGTAATGTAATGGAACGGAAAGTAATGTAATGGAACGGAAAGTAATGTAATGGAACGGAAAGTAATGTAATGGAACGGAAAGTAATGTAGTGGAACGGAAAGTAATGGAACGGAATGTAAAGTAAAATGGAATGGAATGCAATGTAGTGGAACGTAACGTAATGTAGTGGAACGGAAAGTAATGTAGTGGAACGGAAAGTAATGTAATGGAACGTAATGTAATGTAGTGGAACTTAAAGTAAAGTAATGTAATGGAACGGAATGTAAAGTAGAATGTAATCGAACGCAAAGTAATGTAAAGTAAAATGTAATGGAACGGAAAGTAATGGAAAATATTGTAATGTAATGTAAAGTAAAATGTAATGTAATATGTAATGCAATGTAATATGTAATGTAATATGTAATACAATGTAACGTGATGGATTGATTAATTAATTGATTGTTTGGTTTCAGACGGGAGAAGAAGACGTCAGTCAGTTTGATACAAAGTTTACTAAACAGACACCAGTGGATTCCCCGGATGATTCTTATCTAAGTGAAAGCGTCAATGATATATTTTCCGTAAGTTGTGCACATGTTTTTCATTAGTTATGGTTCGCAAGCTGGTTGTATATAAAACTCTTAATTACGATTTTATCACATGTTTCGTGATTTAAGCTTAGTGTTACACGATGCGCTTTTTCTTGCAACTTGCAACAAATAGCCTGAATGTTGCAGGTTGCAAAAGAAATCGCACCGTGTAACACCCCGTAGCAACTGGCGATTTTGTTATTTTTGCCGTCTTGCAAGTTGCAAGAAAAGTTGGATGGGTTCTACTTTTGCAACTTGCAACAAAGTTTGCAAGTTGCTGAACGTGTGTAACACCCTTCCTACAACTTGCGAGTTTTTTTTTCCATGGGTAAATTTGTTGCGAGTTGCAAGAAAAATCGCATCGTGTAACAGCACCTTAAATAGTGATTAAACTTGTATAATTAAGGCCTGGTCAAACGCTTTCAACATCGCATTCAACATCATCCAACATTGTGGAACGATGTTGAATAACCGCGTGACCGCCGGAGAATCATTATTTTATGTGGACTTGACACCAATCTCATTGAAAACAACGTATTGACGTTGAGAGGTGAAAGTGCTTCAGTTCGGTCTAGCAAGCGACCTGAGATTAAGCCGGCGTGAACTGAATCTCAGACCAGACTCATGAAAACGGTCTACAGTAAAAACACTACAACCAACCTAAACTCAGTTCGGGTCGGCCTTCATGTAAACACCCCCTAACTGGCCCTAAGGTGGTTATCTCAACACGAACTTACTGGATCATTGGCAAGAAAGACACTAAGACACGTCAAGGGAGAATCCATGGTGTAGAAATTCAACCATTCTTTAACGTGTTCATCACTGTCCAAAGATTCCTTGCTGAATGCTGGCTACAATGTTGAACAAAACAAAGAAACAACATATACTAAGACCTAGAGGCCATGCACTCAGAGATTGCGTACCTCTGCCAGGGGGTATCACCAGGCATTTTCTACCTAACGGGTTATTTTTTTTGCGAATTCAGCTTGTTTGTTAATACTAACGAATTGTTAAAGGCGAAGTAATACGAGCAATAGCGTTGTTTCACGTATTAAGGCCTCATTCAACATTGTTGAACGATGTTGAATAATGTTGAAAGTACGAGTGGCCAAATGAATTCAACATCGTTCAACATTCATGAATGACAATTAATTAAACGCGGGCAACCACAAAAGCTGGAATCGACAATATCCCGCATGGCGCATGTCTCTGTTCAACAAAGTTGAATGAAATGTGGCCAAGTGCGTTCAACACCTTTCAACATTTTGAGAACAATAGAAATGTTGAACGCGTGTTGAACGAAAATTTGAACATGATTTGAACATGTTCAAATTTCGTTCAACATCATTCAATATCATTCAACAGGGGTGGCCAAACGCTTTCAACACGTTGAATTCAACAAAGTTGAACGATGTTGAAAGAAATGTTGAAAGCGTTTCGCCAGGCCTTTATCTTTGTGTTTTTTTCCCCACAGGGGTTCACCTATGTTGCGCCGTCCGTGTTTGATGCGGTTCATAAAGATGTTCTTAGTTTAAGGTAAATATTTGACCGACACTGTAGATCTTCTTGCTGTTTTTGTGTATCGGTTGTTTGTTTGTTTGTCGTTTTTGTGACTACCGCTGACCTGTCAGCGGGAGCCACTATGTCGACGAAATCTTGCTTGAGTGTCTTGAAACCTCACTTACGTCGTACTCGACAACTATCGGGGCATGTTTATAATGCTAATATATATGCTGTTTTGGAAACAGCCAGTAAAGATGTATGTATATGTAGTATATGCCATGTTCAAATTAGCAATACATGTATAAAATGATATAAAATAACAATATTTTTTTGTGTGTCTGTGTGCTTTTCACACATTTTCATGCATTGCTTCTTAAGTCTATATCTCTTTCTGTGCTTATAGTCAGTTTCAGCTTGCTTTTGAAATTTGCTTGTCAACATTCGTTGGAAGGTTGGGAACTTGGTACGAAAGTTTGTTATGAAGTTCGTCGTGAAGTTCGAATTTAATAAGCTTTAAATTGAATTCCTTTGGTAAAATCACGGAGAAGAAGATTATTTGTTGAATATGATATAATAATAGATACTTGGTTAAGCAGAAACAAATTGCCGACTTAAATTTGTATCTACCTCGCAAAGTAGTTCGGAATGTTCATTTCAATTATACGTATCGGATTTCAAAAGCAAGCTGAAATGGACTATGACAGCGGTAGTCACATGTACGCATTGCGTACCTATTTTTCTCATGTTTGCTTGTTTTGTTTTGTATTTCAGACCTTCACGTCTTGCACATACTCCTACCAGGTAAATAGAAATTATAGAAAATATTGCAACGCTTACAAAAACATGGCTTAAGCCCTAATCAAACGAGAACGCAAGTCATCGCAGGTTGGCAGTCACGAATTTCTGTGGCGGTTGTTCGAACACCCAAATTAAGAAAATAAAGGTTTCATATGAGTGTTTTAAACAAGTTTTAACTTTGTCACGGTACATAATATTTTCGAGAAATTATTCAGACCGGCTGGCTGAGACAGCGTGACTGCCAACTTGCGATGACTTGCGTTCTCGTTTGATTAGGGCTTTAGGAAGCGCATACGACTATGAATTTGCAACCTTAGCTCTCCGTTAGCATCTAAGCGTCAGTAAGCTCAATGGTTAGAACGTCTAACTGGTCATTGGAAGGTTGCAGGTTCGATCCATGTCCAGGGCTCAAACGTTTTCTGAGTAGTTGAGCTTGACGAACTTACATTACACCAATTTTGCTCGTGTTCCGCGTGTACTGCGTACCACTCCTAAAGTCACATGGTACTTTTCATTTGAATTTAGTCCGTTACGTGTCAATGGTGACACCGAAGTCAAATTTGGATTTGAGGACGTTTGGAAGCCAAACAGAGTTCCGAATGGTGGTCAAAGAAGCAGCCCAGCTAAGAGAACCCTGGAGTTCACCAGAGATGAATGTAAGAAAATGGACATAGAAGGAGGTACAAGTGCTGGATTTTCTGGCCAAACTGTTGCCAAGGTGCCTTGTCCGCGTCCTGGGCCTGCTCGTATCGAGGCAACTACGTGACTCGTTGTCAAGGTAGCAACGTCTGTGATTAATATTTGATCTCACCACTGACCTAAATATATAACTGGACTGCAGGTGCTATCAATGACGGACAGAGAGTGATCGATCCAATGGGCCTTTCTCCCATGGTAGTAACCGCTGGAAATGATTTAACTGAGTTGGTCGGACTGCGGGCGCGACTGAGCCCGCAATCAAGTAACGTAATAGAATGAGGTCAGCGGTCGCTACCATGAAAGAAAAGACCAGTGGAAAGGACCCATCGTTGTTCAGTTACCCGCAGTCCAGTTACATATATGTTTATATATAGGTCAGTGTACCTTAGGAGATGAAGGATGGTAACTAAGCACGAATCGTGTACACAATTTTTCACGCTGTCTGCAGGCTCAGAAGCGTATGACCTTCGTGCAAGGACAAGATTCTTAAAAATCTAGATCTAATATATTTATTAATGGCCAATGCTATAAATTGTTTTCATTGAATATAAATTGGCCTCTATGACCTCATTTTAGAGTAAAAATTCTTATGAATTTCGCTTATGCTTATGAAAATGAATTCATAGTGGCCAATATAGGTTCAGGTTTTAAAGTTATAATTGAGTAGAGAGTAAGGCGAAATTCATATTCAGAACATAAGCAATCATTTATAAAATTGCACATAATTTTTAACATTGAAAATCACGAGTTGTCTACATCCCTGGCGGGTGTCATTTGTTTCCTTTTTGAACCGCAGACAAAATGAGGTTTGTTTGCGGGCACCCACGACGAACGCCTGTGGTGTGGGCAGACCGGAAGAATCTTGTCCTTGTACAGAATTTTAGAATAAATGTAGCACGCGAACATTGCGCGCATGTGATTTTGCGGTATTCACTGACCATATATAGAAGAAATGGATCGACCAACTTCGCCCCTGGGGCATTCGTGAAACAAGATGGCGGCCGGGCGAGAGAACGTCCTGGTAAGGTCTGGATATCATGTGGCGAATATATATATATTTTTTTAAAACAATTTTCTCACCCGTTGAAAACATTAATTCTGTGTAAACGAACTGTGATAAATAGACAAAATATCATACTCTTTCTAAGTACTGTTTAATAAACAAGCAGCGGTGTTTTATCAGATTTAAAACACGAGGCGATAGCCGAGTGTTTTAGATCTGATAAAACACGTACTGCGAATGTTTTAAATGACTTCAAAAACTATCTATATAATAAGCTCATATAGAAATCAATCTTGAAAATTGAAATTGTCTGAGCCGAATAAATAAGACAAATTTAATTTTCGCTTCAGAGGCACTTCAACGTCCCTCCGCCAAAATCCTCTCGCTAGGCCTCGACACCATCTTGCTCCACGAACGTTCTGAGGGCGAAGTTGAGGAACAATATGTCGAACTCACGACATATATTTGAGTATAACTAAAGGCCGTTTTCCACTAGGCCGGATTTTGCGCGTGGAGCGGAAATTTTCTTTGTCTTGTGATTTCTCGGGTGGAACTAATTAGAAGAGACAAAGAAAAATTCCGCTCCGCGCGCAAAATTCCGCCTAGTGGAAAACCGGCTTCGTGAAAGTGAAAACGCATGCGCGCTTAGTCAGATAGTTGCGTTAGTATTATTTCAACATTATTTAGAACAACCAATGTTCCACAATTTATTTACTTGTCGAGTCAACGTTACGTTTTGTTGTTTGTTTTTTTACTTGAAACGTGTTAGTGCATTCGCCTGCAGAACTATATTTTTACATTTTATCCAGCCTCGTTTCCAGATTACCGAGAAGGTCCTGGGAACGAAAATGACGTTTTATCTTACTTCAATCGCACGAGGCCCAGGCTCCCCTTTCCCTGCGCGCCCTCCTTAAGGTGGCTCCCTACGGTTTCTTGAAAAGTGGGGAAATGCAAATTTTAACCTCAAAAAGGTGCATGGATATCTCATAAATGAATGAAACTAAAGTTATGCAGAGAATAACGCTCAGGACATCAAATACGGTTAATAGTATTTAGTATAAATACACCGGTGATTATAGAAAATCGCGCGCGCTGATTGGTTGAGCTACTTCGGACTAATTCTTGATAATCACCTACAGCGTTCATTCAAAATGGCCACCAGCCAATTTGTCAATGCGACAGACGAGGAAATTAACAATTTTAAAGAAAGTGTTCTTCCTAAAAGTACGAAAATGTGTATTTATACTAAAACAATTATTCACCTCAGGCTCAGTGAATATCGGTGAATAATAACCCTTATTATACAACTACATTAAAAACTGTCCAAATAACGCTAAAAATGAGTACAAATATACAGCGATATTTGGATAGTTAGTTATTTGGATAGTAGAAAACCGGAAAAAACCGGTTTGACAGATTTTGTTAGCCAATCAAATTTATCACTCGGGAACTACTTCATGTATGCGTATTATTTTGTCCTGGTTTTGTCCTGGTTCAAGTCACGCTACTTCTCTGGCCTTTTTAGAGTTTTCTTTTTCCATAAAAATTTGTTGATCAGAGCAGTTGTATAATAAATCTCTTATAAGATGTTTTGGTGTGTAGTATCGCTGTATATTTTTACTCGTTGTTTGTATTTTGACTCGCCCTGCGGGCTCGTCAAAATACGGCACAACTCGTAAAAATATACAACGATACCACACACCAAAACATCTAATAAGATATAAAGATTTCGTCTCGGTTATTATACACCGATATTCACCTCGCCTTCGGCGAATAATTGTTAGATATACATATATATGGCCATATGTATAATGACATTTCAACAATAACTTTTGGCAATTATTGGAATTTCTCTACGGATTTTTAGGATTTTTTTGCGGTTATTTTATAGGGATTTGTCCGAATTGTTTGTGACAATAACTGTGGGTTCTCCAAAGATTTTCTAAATTTTCCAGAGATTTTATAAATTTTCCAGAGATTTTTGGATTTGTTTAGAATTTCTGGATTTCCAATAATATTTCGTAATTCTTGGACTTTCAAAGGTCGTTAGATTCTCGTAGGATTTTCAGCTTCTTAGAAACTTTTCGCCGATTTTTCGGGATTCTTTGTGAACATAAATATGGATTTTCCAAGAAATTTATCGATTTCCAAAAAAATTATCAATTTTCGGGGATTTTAATGATTTTCAAGAATTCTCGTGGACTTTCGGATTTTCAGTTGCGGCTTTTTCGGCTGAGATTTTTAAGGGGACTTGCTATTCGATTTATTGAACGGGGGAGCGCGGGGATAAAGGGAGCTAGGGTCTCTTGTGTTTAAACTATAAACTTCATCTTTAAAGAGATTGTTACCAAATTAGGGTTCCAGAATATCTTATTTATTTTCCAGAGCTGTGATGTATAATAATATGTCGAAGTCAGTAGGACTTTGAAACTGAGATAATTTATTAATACAGTCAGAGATATTTTATATATAATTATTATATATACAAGAAACAAAATGCGGTTTCATATTTTTTAATTATTAAAAAACTGGACTTTAGGAAAAAGGTTAAGAAACCGGGCAGAACCACAGAACATAAAATACGACATAATTTGGAGAAATAAAGATAGAAAGTTCAGATCAAACAATGTTTATTTTTGAGTTGTACGTATAGATCGTTTGCCCTTGACGTCACGTCCGCCATCTTGGTTGATTTTTCTGTTGACAAACCGCTGACCGCCATGTTTGTTTTGGCACGCGTTTGGAAAATTAACTAGAAATCGCCAAGATGGCGCCCGGTAGCGTATCTGATTTAGTAGGTCAATGGGGTTTTTGAAGGAAGGTTTCTGACAGAGTTGGAAAAAAGCTGCGGGTACCATTCGTGACGTGAGGAAGGTTTACTAGTGAAATAGGTTCAAAGTGGAAACACGTTAAATGTCACGTTTTATTTATAAAACCATTGACTATATAATGTTTTTAAAAAGTAAAGAGTGCTGCGTGGGCAGTGTTTTAGGTAGATCAAAGTGTGGTAAACTGCCGAGATTAGTTTTATTTAACAAATAATACATAAAGCTCCGTGCATATGTACTCTTATAAAGGCACGTTTGACGTCATTTGAACACGAAAGAAGTAGGGATGAGCCGACAATCGGAAATTAATCGGTAGAAGCCGATAATCGGCAACTTTCAGGCTGATCGGTTATCGGCCGATTACATCGACATATATCGGCGGTCCAATAAATTACTATTCTGGATTTTATACTTGTGAATTTCATTTCCATTTTTAAGAAAAACGCTAAGTTATAGTGATTCCACAAAGAAACTGTCGAATTTAATTAATTTGATTAGGTGCATCATGTTTAACGCGTCATATTTCTTGTTTGGTGAAACATTTTTTGTTTCCGACTTTCGTCAATCGTATTTCATTTTTCATATTTCAACTTAAACTCCGTCTTGCTGATGACTGATGGTTAATGATCACATTATATTTGCCAAACAATATACGTTATGTTTTGCTATTGTTTTGCCGCAAATCAAGTGTCAGGAATTCCTGTTGACAAATATCGGTAACCACCGATAAATCGGCCGATCAGATCATCAATCGTATCGGAATTTATCGTATCGGCAAATTTGATTTTTCTTGATCGGCTCATCCCTAGAACGAAGTTGAGTACTTTTGTTGAGTTCTTTTGTGTTCAAATGACGTCAAACGTGCCTTTATAAGAGTACATATGCATAGGAGCGGTATGTTTTATTGTTTTATAAAATAATAAGAAAAATCAAACTAAAAGTGAGGTAGTTTTAGAATTTGGCGGGCTTTCCGGCCAGCTGACGCCATTCTACGCCATTTTACGTCATTCATGATCTATGTTCTCTTATAAATGCACGGAGCCCAACCAATCAGAGCGTGCGTAGAGGGCACCTTATTATATAAAACGCAATACTTACGTTTCGTTCGAGCGGAGCCCCTTTATCATAACTGATTATGCACGTGTGACGTCAAAATGTTTAATTTACATATCAAACAAACTGAAGCAAAAGAAACCAAAATAAGCAAGGAAACCAAAAACTGCAAAAGATGTTACTTTGTCGTTTTAAGTGTTCTTTCAAATAAGACAAACTTAATCTTTATCCTGGTTCGAGAAGTTTTCTCTCTCGTAAGTGAAGACTGGAGAAGAGGGAAAACCTCTGGTAGGAAGCGGTACTATATATGATTCTCTAACTTGATTGATTGATTGATTGATTGATTGATTGATTGATTGATTGATTGATTGATTGATTGATTGATTGATTGACTGATTGATTGATTGATTGATTGATTGATTGATTGATTGATTAAACCGCTCCAATAAAATTCTAGCTGAACAGAACGTGTTCACCACCTCTGATTGGATAATCTTCAAACAGGGTTTTGATTGGTTAGACTTTGTATTTGTCTAGCCAATCAAAACTCTGTTTGAGCATTATCCAATCAGAGATGGTAACACGTCCTGGTCAGCTAGAATTATATTGGAGCGGTTCGATCAATCATAGTACCGCTTCTTACCAGAGGTTTTCTCTCCTCTCCCCGAGAGGCAATCCCCTTTCACAAACATTTAAACAGATTCTTTGCTTTCTGTGGTCTGCCGTTTTCTTTTTGCCTTTTAAACGATGTAAATATTCAAATCTCATATTCATTTTTCTTTTTCACAGAAAAAAATGCATGTTTGTTTCGTATGTAATTTTCTGGGAAAAAACATGTAATTCCAACTCCTTACTTAATGAACTTGTCGTTACGCTATAGTATCACAATAGCGAAATAAACGTATTTAAGAGATTGAACGTGCTGTTGTCTTGTTTTAGTGTAAAAAGTGGTATGCCTGTGGGAGGTACAGAGGCATTCATTTACGGAACTATTAACATTGCTGCGCATGCGTGAGTCAACACTGCAAGAAATGTGGAAGAATACCATGCACGAGTCGCCAACTCCACGTTAATGCACCCCGAATCCAGACGGGGCTTCTGATTGGTTATTCTGAGATCATATACGAATAAATGGATCCCACGACTTCGGCGGTTTGCATGATTGGGGATAAAATAGGGAATGTGCGGACAAACAACATTAGAATAACAGTATAGCGACTAATAAACACACTGTACTAAAACGTAAATCAAATAAGAACTATATATTCTTTATACGTTATTCCTGGTTCAAAAAAGAGAAAGAGAAGCGAGAATATGTTGTACGAAGGCTTGTCAGGAGGAGACAGTTTTATATGTACGACAGGATTGCTATGTGTTGCTTGCGCTTCATTTTGTAAAAACGGCCCACAAAATGGCGGACATCAATACGAACTGAGTCAGAATATAATGAAATGAGGACGTTAATGCTGACCCAATGGTGAGTTATTTAACCATGCATATAACAATGTAATCCATGGGAATGTTGAATACGATGACAAAGTAAGTTATATTGAAGTATTTTGAATTGCCATAAAACTCACATTGTCGACTGTAATATTTCCAGCCTGGTTGCCTAATTTTGAAAATGGGTGTCTTTCTAAGGTTTGTTAATGTGTTATTACTCTATACCTATTTAGAGAATTAAATATAAGAAAGTTATAACAGCTACAAAGAAGAAGACGGATTTCAAGTTATCGAAAAACAGTCAAAAAGTACTCACCAACACCGCTGCCAAACGTTTGCGCATGCGTGAATTCGCTGAGTAAACATTGCAAGAGAAGTGGGAACTAGCCGTGGCGACAACAACAAGACAGTGAAGACTAAGTAAGACTCGACTATTCATTTGTGTTTTAAAAAAAGGGTAAAGAAAATTATGAAGGGGTAAATTCAGAATATGTTACAATATTGACAAAGAAGCCATGTACAAATTGCCTACCTTATCTTTTTGGTAGTTTGCTTATAATTTTAACTTTTGTGTCGGACTCTTGGACAAGTCCAAATATTTCAGTATTTTCCCGCTCTTTTTCTGAGGACGAGCCTGGGACGAGCTCGGACATCGCGCATGCGCAAAACGTTTGGCAGCGGTGTTACTAACACCCACGTTTCCTCTTACTTACGCGTTTTCAGTGTCCTCTCAAGAGAATCTTTTCTTGTCAACCTAAACAAAGACATTAAATAGTTCGAATTCCAACAAGAAATTGATGGACGACGCCCAATTTCATTTTTTTGGTGGTGGTGGTGGTGGTGGTGGTGGTAGGGGGGTGCCAAGATTATTTGCCAGATTTTTTTGCCACATTTAACAGGATTTTTTCTCTCTAAAATTTTTAACTTTTTCAAAAAGTTAGATTTTGAACCGAGAACGAGCTGGTTTCTATGGCATGCAAGATAGGTGTTCGATGCATGTTTAAGTTGTTAAATTGTAATGTTTTATCCCAAATGCTGAACACCCGCATCGTATTTTACTCGAACAGTGGCGCAGGAAGCAAGTTGCAGATGTTGGAGGGCACAAGTTCAAAAAGGCATTTTGTTGGGGGGGTATAGAGCTTCAAAACTGTAAAAGACACTTGAAGCACATGTTTTGTCAGAAAAAGGGCACATTACAGCACAGCTGCATCACTTGCATGGAAGGCCCCCAGCTCCCTCCCCCCCCCCCCCCCCCCAAGTCTAGTGTGAATGCAACCGATAAGTCCGATACTGCGGTCCAGTCTCAGTTTCCAAGGCCGCTAGTGTAAGCGGGAGATGCCCAAAGTGCATGCATGTGACTGAAATAGTGCATGAACTACACTAAAGTAACGACTGAGCTATAGCCAGCTAGCTAGCTAGCTACGAAGGCCGTTGCCTAGGGCTTGGGCCTCGTTCACACTTTACCGGATAGCCTTTGTGCCGGCACGAAAACGATATCGGATAGGCCTTCTGTTCACACACAAAACGCCTGCTCCGGCACAATTTCTGTGCCGGCACGCCGCTGCGCCGCTCCGATCTCGAAAGAGGTACATCTTGTATCGGATAGGTTTTTGTGCCGTTCCAGCTCCAGTGAGCGGAGTTCGAAATCGTTCCGGAAGTAAATTAATAGAATAGAGCGTGGGAATTGGTTGTAACCGGTATAGTGTGAACGGGGCTTACTTCGCCACAATATCGTGCCGATCGAATCTGTTTACATGCACTATACTGGATATTTTTTGTGCCGGCACGAAAACCTATTCGGTATAGTGTGAACGGGGCCTTGGGCATTGCACTTTATATATGATCAGATGCATGAGAATTGTAATGCCGGTGAACGTATATACGATATATGCTTTGGCGCCCACCGTGATGAGACGCCTGAAGTATTAAAAATTGCCGCTACAGTAGTCGGGAGTGACAAATCTCACCTATAGACAAAACTGGAAAACCAAGGTAAAAATTACGCTAAATATGAATGCCGAGAAAGCTAAAATTTCCGGAAATCCTACCCCAGAATGTTAACAGAAAACATTTTCTTTTTTGATTAAGTAATACAGTTTTCACTTCACGGTACAGAGTTGGAAAAAAGCTGCGGGTATGCGGGTACCACCTGGAGGAAGGTTTACTTTACTGAGGAAGGTTTAAAATGAAAATACGTGAAACAACACATTCGGTATAATCTGAGAAAGTTACAACTGACAAAGCAAGGTGTCGAGAAGAAAAGCGATTTGCAGAAAAACATTGGCTAATCAACAATTATGCAGCACCGGCAGTGGCAGCAGTTACATGTGTGAGACATGTACGCTGATGTCGCTGTGATGTCTGTATCTTCGCAGCGGTCGAGGGTAGTTAGGCTGTCAGCCAACAGCGGTCAGTTATTAGTAGCTATTGTAGTATGCCAAAGCTTACCTATATAGGAAAACCTAGAAAACCAAGGTACTGTAAAAGTCACGCAGTATTTATGAACGTTGCAAAACACAAAATTCTAGCTATATATTTTGAGGAAGGTTATCTAAACTTAAAAACCCATCCGGAGGAAGGTTGAATACTTTTTCCAACTCTGTCACGGTAAGGGCATAGTCAATAGATATGGTCTGGGAACTTGGCAAACTTCAAAGCGCCTATAATGAGCTGTGATTTTATGATGAACTGTACCACAAAATAAAGACAATACAGAAGGGCCTCTCGGGTCGGAACCTTTGAAGTTTTTGTCTCCGCGCATGTCGCATTACGCATGTTGTTCAGCCAGTAAACTGTGTGTTCTGGCCAATAAGCACGCTGAACTGGCTGTCCTAGCCAGTAAACTGCATATTTTTGCATAAAAATACGAGGACACGTTGTACCGCTAAGTGGCCCTTCTGTATAGTCTTTATTCTGTGACTGTACCTTGCGCACATCCTTTGTTTTAGGTTTATATTAATATTTAAATATCACCATCACGAGTGAGTGATTGAACTGAAACGTTGCTATTGGATAATTCCTTCATTATACTAAAATACAATGGGTTCAGTGACCGTGCACAAAAATGCATAAAGGCGAACAAAAAGATAGAACAAAGACTTTAGCTGAGTTCGAGTTTCCACACCATATTTTGAATGACTATGGTATAATGACGTAGTTAATATACGGAGTTTTCTGATTGGCTATCCAAGTAACCAATCCGGCACATTGTTAATTATTAATTCATTTCGTTTGGGCATAGCCATGCAATCGAGAAATGATCTAGAAACTCGGCAAAGTTCAAAGCAACCTATATAATAAGCTGTGATTTTATGTTGATACTGTCCTCACAATCTACAAACCTTTTGTTTTTCGCTTATTAATATTTGAGCGATTAACTCTTTGCCAACCGTATCGTTCGTTGATTTGAACGAAGCAGACTTCAGTATTTTACTCTGTCTTTAAACGCCAGACGGTTTTACTTGTCAAGTCGAGAGCCCTCGGTATAGTGAAGGAGTTAAACTCGAAAGCTGCTATTGGATGTTTTTGCTTCATTATACCAAAAATACATTGTCTGGCTTCACCGTACAAAAGTATACATAAACGTGAATAAAAAGATAGAACAAAGACTTTGCCGAGCTTCCAGACCATGTATCTCAATTGCTTCTCAACTGACTATGGTTTGGGTTAGGTTATCTAAAGGCCTGTTTTAGACGGCGTGCTTTTCATGTGCCGAATCTGACGACTCAAATCTATTTAGTACGGCAGTCAATTTATACGGCGAACCAAATGGGTCGCACAAAATACCGTTTCGTGTTCCTATGAACCTAATATAGAAAATACATTTTAATAATTTATGCATTAGATATGGTACATGAGAAGTTCGCCGTCTAAACTGAATTGATCTCAACCAACGTCGCACGAAATGCATTAAGTACGACCAATTCAGTCGAACTTAATCAAAAGGTCGAACCAAATAAAAATTGCCGTACCTATTTGATTTAGACGCCGTGCTTGTCATGAACCTAATCTCTCCTATTAGGTTCGGCACATGAAAAGCACGCCGTCTAAAACAGGCCTAAACCAATCATAAAGCTTAATATTGCTACGTAATGACCCCACTTCAAGGCTATACATGCACGTGCCGCGCACAAGCGTTAAAAGAAAATACATTATCCATTAATTGAAATACAAAATGTCTCTATATTTTACAATTTTGTCCAGCAGAGTTATAGATTGGAGAAGAATAAAAACAGATATATGGCAATGCAGAGAAATATAATCCCAACTAACTTCTAATGTTAGTGATGACATAAGGTTCAATGATGAGCAGACACTCGAAAATCAAAAGATGAAACCGAAAAAGCACTTCAAGTAATATTAATTTCAAGCTATAAAACAATGAAGACGATTTGAAGTGTGGTAATATTCAAACTTTTATAAAGCCCATAGAGTGATCAAGGTGAAACTATAGTGGCATACGTATCAAATAGTGAACAAGGATTACTATAAGCTTGGTTCTATACACTATATATATTCGAATACAGGATCGCTTTTTGTGTAAAACTAATTTGGAGAGATGAAGAAAATTAGAACAGAATATTGTACAAAAGTGAGAAAAACTAGAAGAGGAACTAAGGAGAAAAAAGGTAAGGGTTGTTTTAAGCTAGCTTTAATACGATTGTTCACACATCAGATCTCATGTTGGCGGCCGAGAGCGTTTGAGCCTGGCGTGATGAAAACAAGGGGTCGTTTTGCTGAAGGATAAACCGCGATACGGCTATAGCCAACTCGCTTTACTGAACGATGACATGGATAATTTCGGCCTTGCATGTGAGCTGGAAATTTATTTGGAAACCAGACAGTGTTAAAGAGCGCTGCCCTGTTTGTTTCGTGTCAAAAACGGCGGGTTTAAAATGTCGCTTATTGTTCAGTCTACATGAGCGAACTAAAAAACGAAATATTGAACGAACGCACAGGCAAAATATATAAAGCGTTGCTATAACTCGTCCTTCGTCAGAGCATCGCAATATCACCCGCATAATTTAGTTTAATAGTCAGTTAAAATCAAAGTTATACATTGCAACAAGTGCTGAATTGCTGGTATCTTTTACAATATTAACACTTTGACATATTTAAAACTATACTTTAACATACGAAAGTTAAAATCCTACATTTAGTAATTAATTAATTCGCATGACTTCGGACGGGCCGCATGTTTATAGCATTTGTGTATTCGGCATCTCTGCGCGATTCGTGAGCATGCTATATATAATTACAAGCAACAATGCTTTTCGTTGCCTCGCGTTGGATTTCTCTCATTACACGGTCCAGGAAATGAATAGGAGTCTAGAAAATTCCGATTTAACTCTTTTCGCCCGGATGAAACACTAATATACATCGAGGGGGGTTACCGTTTTTCAGAACAAAACATACTCCAATGTTTTGCACTTTCGAGAAGTCTTTCAAAGTGAACCGCGACTCGTGAGGTATAAACTGAATATTGACAGGGTTAGCTGGGGTATATGGATGTTAAAAAAACCTGAATATCTCTGGAACATGATAAGATATTGATTTAATAAGACGCTATACTTCCTCGTACGGAAAGTACTTCTACTGGATAAAATCAAAATTGAATAGAAGAATTTCCACCTTAGGGGCTGGATGTTTACATGATCCTGGCTAACTGGGCTGACTCGTGTCACGAACTGATTCCTTTTTCGGCCGCAAAAGGAGATTTGAATTAATGTTAAGATTCGTTTACATCTAAACTAAACCAATTCTTCTTTGTAAATTTAGTTCACGCGAGTTTCAAAACCGCAGTGGCAGTGCGATCCTAATCGGCTCATGTAAACAGACCCTTACTGTCTCTTTAACCCTACAGGCTACAGTTTCTTATATACGCAGGTTTACAATTAAAGTGTCTATGAAATGAAAAATTCGTTGCCATTTTTGTTGTTTAATTTTTTGTACAGAGGAGCATGGCAGGAGCACTCACTGAAAATTTCAAGAGAATCTGATGCATAGTTTTCGCGCTATTAACTCTCAAAGTTTGCCTTGGCTAGTTCGTTCTTGAGAAAAATTGGGCTTTCGGCAACAATGCTTATGACGTACGAAGATGGACAACTATGCATAAGAACAATAGATTTCACTATTAATGTCCATCTGCGTACGTCACAAGGCATTGTTACCAAGAAACCCAAATTTCCCCAAAACAAACTATCCACGGCAAATTTTGAGAGTTGATAGCGCGAAAACTACGCATCAGATTCTCTTGAAATTTCCAGCGAGTGCTCCTGTCATGCTCCTCTGTACAATAAAACAACAAAAATGCCAACGTATTTTTCACTTCATAGACACTTTAATTTATGGGCGTTTATTACCACATTTCACAACGTCTCGGTAACTTTAAAGCGAATATCAGCAAACAAGTTGAAATATGAAAGGTATAATATGCGCTAGAAATCTGAAACGAAACAAAGAACTCTTTATAATGTGACACAGAAAAAAAAGAAGTAAAAAAGACCCCAGCAACGCCTTTATATATAAAGAGTCGATTACATGAGACGAGTTGATCGGCCGTCTCTACGACTCAATTCAATAGAAACAGAAGTGTTTCGTATTGCTTACAAAAGTATGTAAATAAATGAATTGCTGTCTGAAACATGAAGCGAGTAAGGAGGTGCACGAGTGTCTTATCGTAGTAACCGCTGTCCTTATCTGACTACAATTGGATTGATCAGAGTGTGGGCGCAGCTGAGCCCACAGTCAATTAAATGACCCAATCAAGTCAGCGGTCGTGACCATTAAAAAGGACCCATATTTTCGCCATATTTGCTTGGTCAGTTTTTGAACAGGATCTGAAGTGCAGTCATACAAGCAGAAAACCATGACAATGAGCCCACTAATTATTCCGCTGATATTTTCCCGTGCTGATTAACATGCATGTAGTAAACCAGAAATCGTCAATTAATTAGTGTAGAAACGCAACCATACACAAGTTCACTAGCCTCTTTGCTATTCGGTGCCACCCTGGGTAAATAAAGTCTTTACTTACTAAGTTAGTGTATAGTTTAGTAAATGAGTGACTGACGTTTCGAGTTTCAACGTCCTTAGCGGCGGTCATCTTCAGGGCCTGGTTTGTCCGGCCACACCATAAATCTGACCGATACTTGACCTGCACTTGACTCGAGAATGACAGCTGCTGGGAAGGATGGGAAATACGGGCGGCATGTAGCATGGGGTACAAAGTTAAGGTTATTAGCATTATATACTTGCTAAGCCACTATATATATTGACTACGGTTTCAAAGCTCGGTTTATGACAAATGCTCAGAGTGGCGTTGTTTACAGAACGGGGACAGTGTTGAAAATACTCTTAGGATGCATTCTCTTTCTTTTTGATCAACAATTCTTCTCTTCTCTTCTCTTGATTCTCTTCTTCTCTTCTTCTCTTCTTCTTCTCTTCTTCTTCTTCTTCTCTTCTTCTTCTTCTTCTCTTCTTCTCTTCTCTTCTTTCTCTTCTTCTCTCTCTTCTTCTTCTTTCTCTTCTTCTTCTTCTTCTTCTTCTTCTTCTTCTTCTTCTTCTTCTTCTTCTTCTCTTCTCTTCTCTTGATTCTCTTCTCTTCTCTCTTCTCTTGATTCTCTTCTCTTCTCTTGATTCTCTTCTCTTGAAGGCTGCGTCGTAGATATCTTAGGTCTAGTAGTACTTGGGTGCATGACCGTCTGGGAAAAACCCCGTTCTGATCCCAATCTTGAGACTCGTGTGATTAACGACTGCGTTGTTGAGGTTGGTCTCTCCTGTGGTTCGAGGATTTCTACCCGAATTGACCGGCTCTCCTCCCAATGTAAAATATCACCATTCAGATCTTAGCTGACCCTAGCTGTGATCTGGCCGTTGGTCTGACATGTGTCGTATGGTGCCGGTGGCTAGGCCAGGAGCGCCATTGAAATACACAGGATATACACAGCTAGAAATTTCACAAGTTTGCATGTTACAAGATGCGGGTCTACAGGCTTGTGTATAGCAAGTCTATTAACAAGTTGTAACAATGCTGTTAAATACATCAAGCCGCCATCCCCCGCAACAGGGTTGCATGCACCAGTCGACAACAAACTTGCTATAAACTGCATGGCGGTCGCAAAATTGATGTAGCACGACGTTGTTGATACAATCTGTAACAGACTTGTTAATTGCTGTAACTGAGTAAAACTTGCAATAAGCCTGCGAACAAACAGTTACAAGATTCGGTTCTAACAAAGGGAAACTGGATGAACTGGATGAATGCAGAATTGGTACAACCTGTGCGATGGTGTCTCCGGTCCCTTCCACTGAAACACCAGTTATATTACCGCGAATACCAACTGGTCAAAGACTACACTAAACATTGAGTAATAGATTATGCTTATATATCCCATCATCAGAGTGTACTGAAACGTCGGTACTTCATTCCTAAAATCTCGGCAATTCACTATATGTAAAATGTTTAAGATTTTCTATATACCTTTTCGTAAGACAATATAGTAATACTTATTGTCTCAGCACCAGTTATGTGTCTATAGATCAACTTGTACAACTACAACATGTATAACTGTTGACTTGATTGGAAATTAAACCGCTTTTTTGGCCATATCAATTGAAATTTCTGAATAGATTTTAATCCCTAAAATGTAAGAACATGCACGAGAACTAATTTATAGTCATAACTATACGGTAATTCTGACCATCTTGAAAATTTTCTCAGTAGTGAACTGTACTGATACTTCGTAACGCAATGCTAACACTGTACTCTACGATTTAATGTCAACTGCCAAGGCCCAAGATCAGCTTCTGCGAACAAAATGATATCTGTTGACTTGATTGAAAATTCATCTATATATACTGCATGCTTTAGGCCTATATCAATTAAGATTTGTAAAATATGTTAATCCTAGCTTATACATTTTAGGTAGATCAGAAATCGTTTATTAGTGATTATACTTAATTAATTAATATGACTTGGAAATTCTCACAACCTCTTTTTACAGTATACCCTACTTTTAATGATGCATATAGGTAAGCTACTACAAAGTGTATAACTGTTGACGGCTTGACTGAAAGCTCAACTGCTGCATGCAGTTTAGGCTATATCAACTGACTTTAATTTCTGTACAATGTTAAACCTTACATTTAAAAAGTACATAAGAAACCGTTCAGTAACTTAACGCTGTATGGGCAATTCCAATGACCTTTATTTTGATTTTCGGTATACTTCATAACGCAATGCCTACATAGCATTCTACTTTTACTGAATGCACAGATCTTCTACTATAAATGTGTATAACTGTTAACTTGATTCAAAATTCAACCACTGCATGCTGTAGGCTATAAATCATTTGACTTTAATTAATCCTTACATTATATAAGTACAGTTGCTGTTCAGTGACAACTTAACATCAGGCAATTCCGACGAAAACCTTCAAAATTTTTGTAACTTTGTAAATGCCTGGCACAGTACTCTACTTTGACTAAGGCAATATAAAATGCATAGATCAGCTACTATACAATATATATATATATATATATATATATATATATATATATATATATATATATATATATATATACAATTTTCGATACAAAATGTATACAATTGTTGACTTGATTGAAACTTGCAATTGAACTTTTCTGAACAGTGCAAATCCCTACATTTTAAGCATGCTGCACGAGAAATCGTTTAGCGATAACTTAACACATGGACGAATGCCAATTGGCACTAGCTATATACCTCTAAGATTTGCTGTACTTTGGAACGCAATGCCTATACAGCACTGTATAATTTATATTAATGTCTATATATAGTACAGTATATAGAGATACAACATTACAACTTTGATACAAAATGTAGTGCTCACTTGATTGAAATTTGAACTACTGCAGTGCATGCTTTAGGCTATATCAATTCACATTTTCCAAAGTGCAAATCCTTTTAACTAGGTAAATGAATCGTTTAGTGTCTAATGTATGATACTGCATGGCAATCACAACATCCAATATTTTCTAACTACTTCTGAAAGCAATGCCTATACAACACTTTATGTATATGCCTATAAGAGAGAGAGAGAGAGAGAGAGAGAGAGAGAGAGAGAGAGAGAGAGAGAGAGAGAGAGAGAGAGAGAGAGAGAGAGAGAGAGAGAGAGAGAGAGAGAGAGAGAGAGAGAGAGAGATCACAGCTTGGAAGCCTTCGATACAACATGTAGTATACACTGTTGACTTGTATAGTATACACTATTGAAATTTGAACTGTAGCTATAGGTTATACATTGCGGTAAAAGACGTTAATCCCTCATTTAACTACATAAGAAAACAGGCCTAGTGATATTCATGAAGGTGTATATATGTATATACAGTATACAGTATACAGTATACATTGTACACATAACCCCCCCGGGTCCCCCCAAGTGGTCAGGTCAGTATGCCACTACACAACAATATCGCTTATTAGTCGTCGATCATTCTAACCTGAGACGCTGCGAAATGCATAGAATGGAAAAAGTGAGGTAAACAGTTATATTGCCAGCGGTCAGCTATTCCTAACATTCACAGATCTCTTGGGGCGCTGGCACGCACTGACAGCGAGGGAAGCGAACTAAGCTGTGCCGGGCTGACGTCTTTCAAGCCGGCCTTCCCATCTGTTAGCAATCCGAAGCGGATACCGGGGTCGAAAGTGGTCGAGTCATCTCTCGTTATCAGCTTCAGTCTTGCTTTACTTTGCGATTGGAATTTGAGAATGCCAACGATGCGCCGGATGCCAGTTTGTTTTCTCCATCCTTAATTGTTATTTCAGATCAATATTGACTCGAAGGTGAGTCACGCTTGGCTTACCGGAGACTTGTATCAAACCCAACACTAAAGGCCGTCAGAGGCCCCGAGTGCTTCTTCGTGTGCTATACACCAAGGGGAAAGGTGATATACCAACAGAGAGCAACGCTCAAGTGGCGACGAGAAAATACGTCAACTTAAGCACGGGCGTTCAGTTCAAAACGGTCCACAGTGTACAGAACCTAAGATATAATTAGGTCAGGACCATGAAGACATCGATTACTATTTATTTTAAGCGATGATTCCGTGGAGGAGCTTTTAATCTGTAAAATCGTGATTATCATGAAAGAAATACCGAAAAATATCACGTCGCCTTCGCCCTGGACGGGACGAAAACCGTCAAAGCCGAGATATGGCAACGTTCTCGAGTGCCTCTTTCGACGAACAAGTAAGTTGATACGAGAGTATACTTCGCTTTAATGTGCTTGTGGGTTATTTTATAGGGCTCGTATATAGCCAGTCATAAAGTATAGCCGAACAACGTCGAGTATATGTATAGTATAGCCGGTATGTTTGACGTATATCAACGTTGTTTTATCTCACTGTCAGACGTTGATTACGTTTGGTCGAAAGTTCGGGGAGTTCACGATCGATTAGCGGAATACCATAACGATAAACTCATGTATTTCTCGTGCGTCTATTGAAAGAACCCGGTCATTGGCCAAAACGTTTGTTCAAAGAGTATATAGAACTTCCAGATTGTTGCCTTCAATATCGCGAAAAGACACTGCGACCGGAAGTAAGGGGTGACTTAAACAAGGGCACACCACCAGCTTTCTTGTTTTTTCAGCGTTTCACCACACCGCGGGGGGAGAGTGTCGAAATTTCGGTGTTTACTTCGCAGAAGTGCCGTAAACATATGTATGTTTGCTTAGTGCGGTCACACAATTTAACACATCGATTAGGATCATTAGCAGTTCATCTATGATGTGTTATGATCCGATGACATCGCACACGAACGTGGCTTCAGTTATGCACCTAAACTGTCAGATGACAGAAAACTTGCGGCTGGGCATGCAGGAAGGCCGGTAGCCTGATGTACTGAGATAATCACAGTTTCACATAAATGCACGCCCGCACGTTTCAACCTGTTAAAAAATCATTAACCAGGCGGGTGATTGTATAAATCGGGTGTAATATACTTTTAGTATAAACAGAAGAAAACGAGAAGTTGGTAAAGTGCTGAGATACGGACGTTTCGATTGGGGCCCAGTTTGTATAAATGCCATTGCACTGCTGAAGGGTTCCGCTTGAAACGTCAGTTTTTGTTGCGAAAAATCTCGTTTGCCGCTGTCAACCTGGTTCACATCAAATCAGTGTGTGCACTATATACGAAATATAGTAAGGTTAGATATACTGCCGAAACAGAGAACATAGGAGTCTAACGTTTCGCACGAAGGGACTTCGCTTTCTACACTGCCTACGCAGCACGCTTCTTTTATATATAACAAATTACAACTGCGATTAAGGAGTGGTTTACAATTTTTGCTTGGTTCTGCAAAATATAATTACGGTGTTTTTATAACAAACCGCGATACCCTGATTTCAGTTGTTTGATTAACAAATAACTAATAACCTAACTCGGGCTGGTTTGGTCAAACGTAGGTGCATGCTTATAGAGTGTGATATGTATAAGATGCATGGAAAATGTTTCAATGCTATTTTAAAATAATCCTACGTAAGTACTAACTCATTCCTGTCCGAGCTAGGCTTGTCCGAGGATGAATAAAATCGTCTGGCGTTAGCCAGAATAAAATACTAAAGACCAATTCGGACAGAAAGAGTTAGAGAGATATAGTTTCTAACTTCATTCCTGTCCGAGGGCTTCCCCAGAATCCATAGTCATTTGCTGAAGTTTACGTCGTGAGAAAGTTCCCTAAAAAGGAATGGTTACATTTAAAACAAGCCTTTTCTATATAGTAATTTAACGTAGATTCCAATCATGTCAGCACTCTGACGTTTCCGAGTCGTATATATACGACCCCGTAGGAAAACCTTGGCAAACCACACCGAAAATAAACAAGTCTTCAAAACCGAAGATATGGATCAAAACAAGACAAAAAGATGAAATCATGTTAATATTTCGACTTTTTTCCAAAGTCATTCACTTGGCCGTCTGATGATAACTTTGAAATAAGTTCGAAATATTATACCATTTCATCTTTTTCGCTTTTTGTCTTGTTTTGATCCGTATCTTGGTTTTCCAAAATGTTTATATTCGGAATACGCATGTTTTATACCATATTTTCTTAAAATTGTCAGTTGGTTTTTCGGATTTCATATATATATATATATATATATATATATATATATATATATATATATATATATATATATATATATATATATATATGAAATTTGACTAATTTCTCCTGACGAAGGGCCTTCGCTCGAAACGTCGAGAAGATTTTTCTCTGTTTTTCAGGCCAACGTGACTTAACCCTGGTAATATTTGGATTTCAACCGTGGCCGACGCTGTCCTAGAAGCCTTTAACTATATATATATATATATATATATATATATATATATATATATATATATATATATATATTATATTACCACAGTTATATTACCACAGTTATATTACCAATGTGTTACGTTTGTAGAAGATTGAAGAGTGCTCAATACCAGGAGTGTATGTAGTCGTTGCTACTAGGCTGAGTTTCACGCCTCACGTCTTGAGACGATCTTCAGGCAACGGTATGCTTCAGGGATACAGAAGATTGTCTCAAGACGTGAGGCGTGAAACTCAGAGTAGCAACGACTACATTTTAGGATTCAAACTGATATATATATATATATAGTCTATATCAATGGTCTATTTAGTATACGTTCAGTTTTCGTCTCTAAATTGCACCTTCCGACCGAGATTCAGACAAATTCATGCATGTCTTTCAGTTTTACTCTGGTGAAGGGCTCCGTTGGAATTAAACGTCAATATTTCCCCCTTTTCACTTTACTCTATCCAAAAACACTGCTATGCCGCACTATACTTTTTATTATTATTTAGTCGTTTATCTGTTTCTTTTGTTAGTTGCTTATCTTTATACTTCACTGTAAAAAGTCTTACAATACACGGATTTTGAACATATATACATGCCCATGCATGATCTAATGAAATGTTGCTTTATATATACGAGTTCCGATCTTTTATTAATTAAAGTGTGACATATCCTGATTTATATATTTGTTTCTCGCATAATTATACGTTCCAACAGATCTTCACATGCACGATCCAGTTTCGACCGATCTGAGTTCGCTATCAGTAGTGATATATTTATTTGATCAACAACATCAATACCAGCTTTGGTACAACTACATGACATACATATTACATATATATATAAAGTTAATTTCTATTATCTACGTTAAGTTATCAAAAATTGTTAAAACATCGAAACAGTATTTCCCTGCCAAAGCCATAATTGTTCTGTCTTGCATAGGCATATAAGGTAGATAAAAATATCTTGGGAATTAAACAATTCGAATGAACTATTTACTTTATATATAGGTTATCAATAAAATTTACTCTGAGTTGAGTTGAGTTGAGAAAACGTTCACGATCGTTTACATTGATGTCAGACTCGTATATAGATTGATCTCCGGCAGTTCGTAATTCACATCTCGATAAGCGCATTTGATTTTAAATAGATCGAGCTCAGGACGATCTATGGTATCAATGGTCAACTGGGTTATAGGTTCGCTTTAATTGTTCTTCAAGCTATTTACTCAAAAAACATTTCCCGTGAGTTTCCAACAGGACTTTCTGGTTTGTGATCGCCGTTTTGAAACCATTGAGCTATACTACAGTACTCAGATGGGTTTGAACGTATAGGTTTACTAGGGTCAATGTACGCATGCATTGGAAATGTTTTTCATTTTGATTTATATATCAGATATGAGAATATGCATTGGAAATGTTTTTCATTTTGCTAAGCAAAACTTTCTGAGTTCTCAAAAGACTTTGACACATTATTTGACACAAGTCACGATAGGAGGTAGTACTGTAAAAATCTTGTGATGAAGGCGCAAGGGGGACCAATTAGGGGGTTGGCATGCCCATTAAACTACAGTCAGGCATAGAGTGTATATATACAGTGTATTTTGACTTCGCTGTTTCGGCAAAGACTTGTAGTTATATTAAAAAGTCCGTCAGCAAAAAACATTGCCGTTGATATGAATTGACCTCAATGTGAACGTAAGACTACGTGTAGCCTAAAAGGGAGTGATTGCAGGAAATCCGCCACTTGTATTCACAGGCAAAAAAACAAGAGTGGAATCTCTTTAAAAATATAGTGTAAATATACAATATAAAGATGAAATCCCACGAATGTGATGTTTAGAATTTTTCGAAGTGGTGAGCGATTTCAAAAAACAAAGCAATTTGATTTGGGGGGATTTTGGCAAGGCAATTTGACACTAATGTCTATTGTCGAATGATTAGCAAACGGAAATTCATGAAAGTGGACGGGAGTATTCCGCAATCTAGCTGAAATCAAAATCTTGACATGTTCTGATTATGTCAAAGATATATATATATATATATATATATATATATATATATATATATATATATATATATATATATATATATATATATATATATATATATATATATATATATATATATCAAGGAACTGGGATTGAGTCGTCTATATCACCAACGTCTCGCTGTATGACTGTTGTAGCTGACTCTAGTGCATGCATGCATGAGCTTGATTGAAGCCGTATATATCAAAGTAACAACAGAAATACACTGACTAGTCAATACATAACATTTGAGTAATACATTACTTAGCGTACAGTACGTCATTTCATCATACTTGTACATATAACATTGTATATAATGTAATGGTTAGAGCGTCTCACCGGCGACCAGAAGGTTGTGGGTTCGAGTCGAAATAGCTCCAAGAACATTCTCATATCCGAACTAGCATATCTGTCTCTTTTAACAACATGCATTACGCCACTAAAATCATCATACTTGCAAAAGGCAGTATATAAATATGTCACACATCGAACTCAACCTATACGTTTAAATCATCGGCTGAGTCCCAGTAGCCCAATGGTTAGAGCGTTTCACCGGCGATCAGAAGGTTGTGAGTTCGAGTCGAAATACCTCAAAGAACATTTACACTCAATTCTCATCTCCGAGCTAGCATATCCATCTCTTCTCTTAACAACATGCATTACGACATTAACATATATCATCATACTTGCATATAGCAGTATATAATGTCATACACGCTTTCTAAAAAAATATAAATTAGTAATACTTTCTTTATCAAGTTATGTGACTTAGGGGTTTGAGTTCCGCTTGGGAACTTAAAAATTGTTCGGAGTAAAATATCTCAAAGAACATTTACACTCAATTCTCATATCCGAGCTGGCACATCCATCTCTTCTCTTAACAACATGCATTACATTATATATCATCATACTAGCACATATAGCAGTATATAATGTCATACATCGAACTCAACCTACGTTTTATTTTAAATCATCTTTTAATCATACTCATAGCTCAATGGTTAGACCGTCCCATGCACCGGCGATCAGAAAGATGAGAACTCAGAAATTTTTCAGAGTAAAATATAGCTCTAAGAACCTTAATTACATCTCTTATATAACTTATCCTTAGTAACACATATGTCATTGTGCTTGACTCTGTCTCTGGGTGCTGCTAGCTTGCGTAAACTCATGCAAGCATTCGTATATAGGTATGGAATTCCTCTCTATGACTTTGACATAAAGTTAAAATATACAGTTTCATAGTTTTGTCATGCATCAAGTCAACTCTATGAGTTTTCAGGATGGCATTATTTTTCGCTATATATGTTTAATCTTATGTATAGTTATACTTTTTCAAGTTTTTGGCTGGTCTTGTCGTAAACCAATTAATGAGTACCAAAAGCGTATCAAAAACATACGAATACAGAATACATATATAGTATCAAATAACAAAAAAATTCCTTAGAAATCTGCTGTTAATTAATCACATTCTAATAACGTGACAATATCAAATCTCGGGTTGTCAAGGATTACCAAATTTGCCCTTGCCAACTAAATATCACACAAGTTTGTGGTCGGAGGTTATTGAATGTGACGACATACAGTCGTATAGATTAGACTTAAAAATTGAGCTAATCCCCGAGTTAATCGGATGCCAAAAAGCTAAGTACCTACAGGTATTCGTTCGATGAGTTTCCTCTCAAAGATTAATTTGACGACTATGTTAGGAATGAGTTATATACACTTGTGTTAGAAAGTAGAATGCTGCGTAGGCAGACAGTGCTGAGTGCACTTGGGCTCTAACTCTCAAAAACCAAGTATCGTTTGAATCGATGTAGGTCAGGATGCCCATGTGTATCGTTCAAATTAAGGTTATAAATACTCGACACGATATTGCCTTATTTCGAAAGTCAGCTGATAATCCATGTTTAATCCATGTGTGGATTCGTGATGTTTATCCGTTGCTAGCCTCAATTTCAATTAAAGAGTTTGAACCCCTGGTTTGATATAGTTCCTTCGCATCATTAAATCCAACAAAGACACACTGGGCCTGGGTATGAGGTTGCTTAACCCATTCTTGCCTGAGCTGGCCAAAAACGGCTCCTTTATATTTTTACTCTGTCTAATGCCAGACAATTTACTCGAATAGGAGAACCTTCGAACACCCTAGGCAGCAACAGTAGCTGAGCTCAACGGTTGAAGCGTCTCACCAGTCATGGAACAATAAAGGTTACAGGTCATACCTTTTAGGGGGTATAACTTGTCTCTGTTTATCAGAACATTGTAACCTATAGCAACGTTTACAGTTTACTCCATTTAATAAGATCAACCCGTAGCTGAGTTCAATAGTTGTTAAAGCGTCTCATCAGTCATCGGATTCGGACTAAAGGTTACAGGTTCCTGACACACCTATTAGAGTAACCTATTGTCAGAGTATCTCAGTCTATCAAAGGATTGCAGAGCTTGTTTATCGTAGCACCTCACTATAGCCATCTGACTGCATGAAGGTTACATATTACACACCTTCAGCTAGTATCTGGGTTCAGAGCGTCTCACTGTCTATAAGAAATTGGCACACACACACACACACACATATATATATATATATATATATATATATATATATATATATATATATATATATCCCTTGATATATCCATATATATATCCCTCGATATATTCATATATGTGGCCAGTATTACTATATAGTTTGCCAACTTTCTTTGGCCGGTTATTCTTAAGTTACACCCAGTGTAGTTTTTCCTTTGGCTAGAGACAAAATAATATAGTCATTTCCGTTGACCAACATAAGTATTCACGATCAGATCCTCTCTTATTGTCAGAGACATTGTCCACGCTGAACATTTCTACATCAGCTAACAATACTTAGATTACAAGTGTCTTCCGTTTTGATTCACATAGATGGCACACCAATATGGCTGCCATTCCATTGTTTCGCTGCACCAATATGGCCGCCGTGACTGAATTTCCTTTTAGTACATTTACTTTGGCTAACGCCAGACGATTTTACTCGTCATTGGGAGGTCCTTGGGGTTAAAGGGTTAATGTCCAAAAGTATGAAAAAAGTCAAAAAACTATATATATATATATATATATATATATATATATATATATATATATATATATATATATAACAATCGAAATATAGTAAGGTTAGATATATATATATAAACACACATGACATATCATATATAAACTACATGACGACATGCATGTGTTCCGTTTGCACGTTCTCATTCGATTAGATGCAATCAGATTTCGGAAGAAGATTAGCGATAAATTCGGTTGATGTAAATATAAAAACTGACCGTGTCACCGTGACACCGGGCCAGTGCATGCATCATAAGTTGATATGATACACAATGAAAGAAAAAGTATAGTAGCCGAGCACGGCTTGCCGTTTCCATAACAAACTTCAAAAATAGAAAGTGAGTAAAGATGTAATATATTGGAGCAAAGGATAAAGAAATACATGCACGGACTTCCTTGTTGTTTCAAAAAGAAAAAGAATTCACTTGGTCTATGCGAAAACTAATAACTGCATGCATGGATTAACCGGCTTTAGTCTTGAATTTAAAATATAGCATGCAGACTTATTAAATTCAGCCACACGCCGCGGTTTTGGACAATACCTGCCCACATGGAGAACCAAGCTCGGTTTTAACCCGTTCGTATATTGACTAACACAAAATGTCTTGGCCTCGCTCATGTATACTGTGCCACGGTGGATATAGAAAATGTGGAGTATAGTTAGTAATTGCGACTAAACAATGGCGCGAAGTCGAAACATGCGAATAATGATTAACAAATACTTAGGTGAGTGTTTCATTATATAACTATTATGTCTATGACTATGATTATAATTATATATACAGTAAAACCTGCTAACAAGAACCTACCACTATTAAGAACCTCAGGTTGAAATTAAGAATTTATTTATATAAGAATATATATAAGAATATAAGAACCTATATCCCAGGCTGATTTGGTAAAAGGTAGGTTCTTGTTAGCGCGGGTTTTTACTGTAATGTATGCACAAGCTAGGAGCTATATCTACATGCATGAGTCCCGACTGTCAAGGCTAACTGAGCTATTCGATATATAAAAGACTTGAATCGTCGTTCATAGGATTCGTTAACATCTAAGGCTAAACCAATTCTTCTCTGCCAATTTAGTTATACGAGTTTTAAAACCACAGACAGTGTCGATTCTAATACATGTAAGACGAGGCAGGCTATAGTGAAGTCAACCGTTCTATATCTAGCTTACACGATGATTTGATAAAAGTACATTAAGTCGAACGCCTTTGAGCGACCTCTGCTTAAAAGTGAGCACTTAATTTGACTTAATGCAAACACTTTTCGTAATATCTCTCTTAACTAAGCCGCCTCCTTTCGTAAGCGACCGTTCTACCTGACAATGTCGCTCGTCCAGTCACATGTATATGTATGCATGCCATAGTCTAGTCAGCGACTTTGGCTATTGGGAAACGGTTCAATATAATAGAATAGTTATAGGTAATATAAAATTACATCTATATAAATTATTAGACATTATTAAAGTATCGGCAATCATTAGAGGCTTTAGTTAAACTTGCAGTCATCTATAGGTCGAACGACAAACTCATCTCAAAATAGATTTCACGTTACATCAAGTTCAAATGATCGATGTGGGGTATCATTACTGTATATAGCACACGACGTATAACCAAACTCAAAAATTCTTTACCAACGATCAAGTTATTTCGCAAAACTAGCTAACATAGTTTGCATTGACACTATTCTATCTCTAAATAGTTATGGTAAGCTCCGACGTGTTCTACTCATGCCAAAGCTTAGACTGTCTGAGAAATATATATTTCAATTATATAGTTCATATATGAATTAGTGACCAGTATGTAAAATATTACTTAAGGGGTTAAACTTTATAGTTATTTTTCTTAAATTTGCCGGTTAGGATTATAATTTCTATCATATCTCTTTGCAAGACATATTTACTTTTAGTAAACAAACCACATGTTGAGGTCTTGACAACACCTGCATGTACAAAATGTGATGACTGATTTTCATGTACAAACCAGACACAGTGCTAAAAAGCGGTACCCTGTGGCGTTCAAAATATCGCGTTAAAAATGTCGCGTCAAAAATATACTATTGATTCCTAACTAACGAACGAACGAACGAACGAACGAACGAACGAACGAACGAACGAACGAACGAACGAACGAACGAACGAACGAACGAACGAACGAACGAACGAACGAACGAACGAACGAACGAACGAACGAACGAACGAACGAACGAACGAACGAACGAACGAACGAACGAACGAACACACGGAATATAAAGCATTTGAAAGTTAGCTGCGCCCGTAAGCCAACTTTCAGGGCACCGCAATATTCGCCCGACTGTCAATTGATCACCGGTTAACGATTCAGCTCGATCCGATGCAAATATTCAGTTCATGGGAAATATATCTGCCGAGTAATGGTATAGATATGTGCATGGTTTGCAAAACAACGAGATATCTGATTAAAATATATTTGCAAAGTGCAAAGTGCAACTACAAATTAGGAGTTAAAAATAGTGCATGTATAATATTAGGTATTATATAGTTATAATGTTAATAGTTATCTGAAGTAGTTCTGTCACATGACAAGGTACTTGTCTTAGTTGTTATAACATGTGTAAAGAGACACTGCTTAATTTTTTTTTCTTTTATTCCCTTTTATTCCTTTATGGTAACAATGTATATGATTTCTTTAGTGGGCAGAACACTTAATACTGTCTCAAAAAATAGTTAAGAAATTGTTGCCCTGTGGCATGCCAAACACTGTTATTCTAGGGAAGCACGGGTGGCGTGTGCTGTTAGGGCGCTGCCTCTCACCACTGTAGTTAAGCTCAGATGGACGGGGTTAGTACTTGGATGGGTGACCGTCTGGGAATAACCCCGTTCTCGAACTTGAATTTCATGTGAGTAGAGTTTAGTTGGTCTCTCCTGTGCTTCGAGGGTTTTTCGCAGGGTTCTGCGGTTTTCCTCCCTCCGTAAAATCAACACGTAGGTCTTAGCTTATGTCGTGCACTTTTAACATGAGCCTCTGGCTCGGATGATTGGGCGACCACATCCTGTGCTTACGACGTTAAATAAATCATTACTCATTATTCATTACATTATTATATGGTAAAAGTCGGTGTGTTACATTACGAGAGAATGACAAGCTTGAACAACCATACATCACAATAAGTATACATATATACACACATGTACACGTATGTACACGTCTGTATACGTCTGTACATTTATGTACACCTATTATATAACGTCTGTATACAGATGTATACGTACGTCCAAATTATATGTACACCTATGTACACATTGTACTGTATTGTACTGCATGTACTGTACTGTACTGTACTGTACTGTACTGTACTGTACTGTACTGTACTGTACTGTACTGTACTGTACTGTACTGTACTGTACTGTACTGTACTGTACTGTACTGTACTGTACTGTACTGTACTGTACTGTACTGTACTGTACTGTACTGTACTGTACTGTACTGTACTGTACTGTACTGTACTGTACTGTACTGTACTGTACTGTACTGTACTGTACTGCATGTACTGTACTGTACTGTACTGTACTGTACTGTACTGTACTGTACTGTACTGTACTGTACTGTACTGTACTGTACTGTACTGTACTGTACTGTACTGTACTGTACTGTACTGTACTGTACTGTACTGTAATGTACTGTGCTGTACTGTACTGTACTGTACTGTACTGTACTGTACTGTACTGTACTGTACTGTACTGTACTGTACTGTACTGTACTGTACTGTAAAAGCGCGAAGGCTCTATGCACTTGCGTTGCAAAAACTAACTTCAATTTGCACGATAATTTTAAGCGTGTGGCATATTCCCTCATGCATCCAATTGATATTTTTCTCAGATTGGAAACTTGCACGAAAAATTGGTTTGGTTTCTAATTCCGCAACAAATTCTACGAAATTTCTTCGACTTCTTCTAAACTTTCACGATTTCTATATAAAACATTAGGAACCAGGCGGGAAATGTTTTGTACTTTTTCTATCCATTAGATACAAGCAAAGCTATCAAAATTACTTTGCCATACAAAGGATTAAGTTCAAAGTAGTGTTAAAGTAAATGTTATAAGATCAAGGTTAGAATTAGGGCGGGTGAAGCTAATTGTTATTTAAGGATTTGGGGTGAAGGAAAATTCGAGTGTAGAATATATACATTTTAAGACCAAACCGGGACCAGTTGCGAAAAATGCAACTACACAGGCCTTCCGGCAGGAATTGAACCCACGACCTTGCGATTCTAGTGCAATGCTCTGACCACTGTCCCACGGAGGGCGTTGCCGAGAGCTTGATCGCGAGTTCTGTATATATAATAAGGTGGTAATGCCAGGAGAGAATTGGGTATATTATAAGTAATATTGGGCATTTCACTCGATTACATAGCGTGTTCTAAGGATTTTGGGTGAAGGAAAATTTGAGTGTAGAATATATACATTTTAAGACCAAACCGGGACCAGTTGCGAAAAATGCAACTACACAGGGCTTCCGGCAGGAATTGAACCCACGACCTTGCGATTCTAGTGCAATGCTCTGATCACTGTGCCACGGAGGGCGTTGCCGAGAGCTTGATCGCGAGTTCTGTATATTTATTTGGTTAAACGGATGCCTCTCTTAAGCAGACACCTTTCCTAAGCTCAAACAGAATCATCTCTTAAGCGTACACCTCTTTTAAGCAGACAGATCTCTTCAGTGGAAACTGCCCTTAAACTGACACCTCCGTTATAAGCTGACACCTTTCTTAAGTGAACACCTCTCTTAAGCGGACACCTCTCTTAAGGAAAACCATTCTAAGTGAACACCTCTCTTAAACGAAAACCTCTCTTGAACGGAAATCTCTCTTAAACCAACACCTCTTTTAAGCGGGTACCTCTCTTAAGCGGACACCTCTCTTAAGCAGAACACTTCGTTTAAGCGAACACCTTTCCTAAGCGGCCACGTATAGCCTAAAGCGGAAACATCCCTTAAACTGACACTTCTCTTTAAGCGGACAACCTAGGCAAGGTTCCAAAAGTGTCAACTTACATAGGAAGTTGACTGCATGTATTTAGTTTCAACTATTCGGCGAGGAAATCCCAGCAGTTAAGCACCACTTACTGTGGGCCGTGTTCTAGAATATGTGTAATTAGAACGGGAAATAAGTGCATGGGAAGAAATACCTTAATTAAAGATTAGTAAACTTGAACTTATGTTAATTAGGAAAAGGAACATGATTTTGCAGAATATTATCCCGTAATACCGTAGGAATAACGTATAGGAAATATGTCATAGTTAGAGAACGTCTTCCCGTGTTCTGATTATAAATATAAGCTGTAAACATAGAGTAAGTTAGTTGTTGTTGTAGTTGTAATGAGTGTGAGTGTGCTGTGAGTAAGAAATAAACGCAAATTGAAAGATACAGTCCCAACGTGTCTTGAATCAACGAGCCGGCAAGAGCGTAATCTACGAACACAAATAGGTTGCGCGACAGGCCGTTAAATTTACTAGCTAAGATAGATTAAGCTAAAGTTGATCTTGCTGAGGGAGGAAAACTAGAGAAAATCCCTCGAAGTACCAGCCTGTGTATCGCAGCACAGAAGAGAACCAACATCTGAAATCACACGTGTTCCAAGCTCGGACAGACGGTCGCCCATCCATTCCAAATACTAACCCCATGTAATCGGGTTTAACTTCGGTCACCAGCAATGAGAGGCAACTTGCTAACAACACAAGCGTGCTTCTTATTAGGTCTTACAAAAAGCATTCATTTTTTCCTACTAAATCAATCTCATTACCGCTCATGGTCGCCATCTTGGATTCGAACCGTCTTCTCGTGTATGGTTTTCAGTCACAACACATGTGCTAGCTTATCTATGATCTTAAATAGATGGCAAAATGGGTATCATACCTATTTTGCTAACACCATGCCGATCAGACTGCTTTACCCAAAGCAAAACAAGCACGCAGAGAGCTAAATGTTGAACAGCTTGTATTATATACATATATACAGCGAGGTAGACGACCATCTGTTTCTTGTTTATCCATATGGCTCTCAAAGCTCTAACAACACAGTTGGACAAGTTAGTCACAGCAGTGGTCTAGCTAGCTCTGTATCTCAAGCCATTCATATTTCGTGCTAAATACAGTAGGTACTTCCTTTGCCTTGTCTCTAACATGTATACTTTTCAGATAGTTTGTTGTTTATATCTATAGTATACATCATTGGTTATTGAAAACTTGCTAATTCATTCCTAAGTGGGTATTGACAGATTCCTGCATGAAGATTGATGGCCCACACACACATATATCAATTTCCAGTCATTACAACTCCGTCTGAGCAGCCTTAAATGGACATCATAAATCTAACTAAGCACAAAGCTGAGCGCCGACAACCCGGGGGTACTTGTAACAAATCACTGAATGTTGTAAGTTGCATAAAAAATCGCACCGTGTAACACCCCGTAGCAACTTGCGATTTTGTCATTTTTGCCGTGTTGCAAGTTGTAAGAAAAGTTGGATGGGTTCTACTTTTTGCTGCAACTTACAACAAAAATCGCAAGTTGCTGAACGTGTAACACCTGCAACTTGTGATTTTTTTTTTTCCGTATGTAAATTTGTTGCAAGTTACAAGAAAAATCGCATCGTGTAACAGCACCTCAAAACACTGCCTGTAGTGTATCACTTCAAAATAAAAGAATTGTTAATGAAAAAGAGAGTGAATAACTTGTAGTTTCCAAGAGTATTTTCAACACCGTCCTCGTTTTGTAAACAATGCCACTCTGAGCATTTTCACGTCTTCAGGCCGGGACGACGTGAACATGAAGAGAGCTGGGCGCCTGGGCCTGCATGAGAGCTGTTCTTTGCCATTGACTTCAGCTGCGTCTTGAAGGTCATAAACAAGCTTGAAACATCAAATACGCGGTAGTCAATATACCATGGCTTCTCTTTTAAAAACTTAAATTCACATTGTATTTTAACGTTTTGACGACCATGTCGTCGGGAGCTTGCCGCCGGCGTAAATCGTAAGGTCCCTCCCTACTCTCTACCATCTATCCCAGCACATGCATAAACGACCCGACACAGACACAGGTTATATACATGTAGTAAATTAGTAATTGACATTACAACGTGAAGTTCTAAACGATTCCCGCATGGAGGTTACGGTTGGAGTGGGCAATCTTGGGTGGAGTGGGCAAGGGGGTGTCACATTGGCCACAAAGTGTAGAGTTGCCTGTGGAGTAGGCTAAAGGTTGTTGTCGCATTTGAGGCAGCACTTCATTTGCGATAGTAACTTCTAGTCCTAGTAGTATATCCAAATCGGAAGGCTCTCTTAATAAATCGATCAATACGGTCTAAGTAATTGCTTTGGAACGCAGAGATCCATAAAGAAAGAGTGACATTATCAGTGAGTCGAATAATCTGTTGATCTCATCCCTGGTACATCTATAGAATTTGTGACAAACGACTGCTCGCTTTATGCAAAAAATTGTCAATATGAAGATCCCAGTTACAGGGATCTTCCTGGAAAGCGACCCCAAGAATGCTTTGCATTTAAAAGTGTAGTAGAAAGCAATCATGTTTGTTTTGAAAACAGTCAAACATAATAACATAATAACATGTAGAGAATTGGCTTCATGTAGGGAAATTCCTATAGTTGATAAATACAAAGCAACAAGGGGTCCAAACGCTGTTGTATTTGTTAATATGTGGGGTTATGCAATAACCAAGGTTAACAGCTATATAGATAACCGCGCGTGTACTCAACATGAATCGTCGTTGAATTGTTAGTCCCTTTGAAGCTTGCCAACGTTCCAAACCATGCATTCTTCTATTGACTATGATTGCATTCAGATGACTATAAGCAACAACTTACGTCTGACTGATAGCCTAGTCAACGCAGCAACGATGTTGCTAAACTACTGCCAGTCACCGATCTGAAAGTGCACAAATCCTTTGTTTTTGTTGGATGACTGCTTCGTTATACAGACAACGCAATATGTGTTCAGTATAAATCTGCTCTTCTTTGTCTTTTCTGTGCTAGTCAGCGCAGCAACGATGTTGCTCAACTATAGTGCCAGTCACCGATCTGAAAGTGCACAAATCCTTTGTTTTTGATTTAATAATATTTAAACAGCATTAAATTCAAACGTTTCTGTTGGACGACTGCTTCGTTATACAGACAACGCAATGTGTTCAGTATAAATCTGCTCTTTTTCGTCTTTTCTACGCTAGTCAGCGCAGCAACGATGTTGCTCACTATAGTGCCAGTCACCGATCTGAAAGTGCATAAATCCTTTGTTTTTGGTTTAATAATATTTAAACAGCATTAAACTCAAACGTTACTATTGGTTGACTGCTTCGTTATACAGACAACGCAATGTGTTCAGTATAAATCGTGTCAGAAAGTGAACAAACTGAATAACAACATAGAACAATGACTTTTGTCGAGTTTCCAGACCATATATACATGGGTGAAGCTCAATTTATGCTTCACGTATGTACAAAGATATACACATATGTACACATATATTCCCATATGTATTGAATTGCAGAGTGCAGACACAAATTGACGATTTTACTCGTTACAGGGTAAAATCCACCAATAGCGTTGTCTCTACTAAGTAAATGGGGGTGTTTATATGGGGCCAGTTCGTCTAGGAGGGTTAGCCCTAGTAAAGGGCTAGAATTTATCTCGTGTTTACATATGAGCCTTTTTGGTAGAGCTAGGCCTAGTAAGAGAGCTGGATTTCACCTCGTGTTTACATGAGCTTTTTGGTAGGGTTAGCTCTAGTAAGAGAGCTGGAATTTACCTCGTGTTTACATGAGCTTTTTGGTAGGGTTAGCTCTAGTAAGAGGGCTGGAATTTACCTCGCGTTTACCTGAGCTTTTTTGGTATGGCTAGCCCTAGTAAGAGGGCTGGAATTGACCTCGTGTTTACATGAGCTTTTTTGGTAGGGCTAGCCCTAGTGAGAGGGCTGGAATTTACCTCGTGTTGGCTAGTTGTTTACCGACTTATGCAGCTTTCCCACGAAGCCCGAAATCATGTTTTCGTAAACACGATTTGAATTTATAACAAACACAACTTGTAAAATAAAAAGTTGACCAAAAAAGATTAGTCCAGGAAAACTTTATCGCGTATATTGAACTTCGATTTGTCTGCCATCCTAAGAGGGCCAGCCCTCTTGTCACCACCATCACCATTGTCATCACCATCATCACCACCATCATCACCATCACCATCACCACCACCATCACCACCACCATCATCATCATCACCATCATCATCACCATCATCATCACCATCATCATTATCATCACCATCATCATCATCACCACCATCACCATCACCACCACCATCATCATCGTCACCATCATGATCATCACCATCATGATGATCATCACCATCATCATCATCATCATCATCACCATCATCACCATCATCATCATCACCACCATCATCATCATCACCACCACCACCACCACCACCACCACAACCACCATCATCATGATCAACCACCATCATCATCACCACCACAACCACCATCATCATCATCACCACTTCCACAACCAAGTGCGTTTACACTTGGAAAAATTCCAGCCCTCTTAGGCGAGATCTAGGGTAGTCAATACTCAATAGCGAGGAGATCTCGGCAACTCAAGGAGGGACTAGTCCTCTCGTAGAAACGGGATCTCCTCAAAGAGGGCTAGCATTAGCCAAGCCCCCACCCCCAGACAGCAGTCTGTTTACAGGATAGAAATTAGGTTAATTAAGATGTACATAAGAAGAGAATATTGAAATATTTTTCTGGTGCTCATTATGGGATTTCATATTAGAATATTGAGTGCAGAAAGAGCTCAAGCCTTTACATGAAGTGCATTGACAGTCCAATTGGATCGAAAAACGCGAGTGGAATCAATCCGGGCACATATTTACATGGAGAATCCGATCTGCTTGGAACATTGTTTTCGGTTTTGGAACACTGTTTTCTGTGCTTCCCTCAATGTCTCCAGTTTAGCACGACATGCACCAACTTCACTCATGCGTATTGTGTATCAAGTCATTTTCAAGTCAAACCGTGTTTAGATTAATCAGATTGAAGACATTGAAGTCGATCCTTGCTTGAATCTCAAGTCAATTCACTCCACTGCGTGGTTCGACTTCAGCCATTCGTTTCGATCAGATCGAAAACTTTCAATCTTCTTCATGTAAAGACAACAAGGAGAAACAACATGCGCGAGATTTAACTTGAACACCCACCCAATCTGCTTCATGTAAACTAAAACTAAACTATAAAACTAATCTTATTTATACTGGATATCTCTATCAGTTAAAAGCTAACTGTTCTCCCTAGAGGTCCAGTAAGGGCCATCCCTCAATAGTCCAGTGTTTCTACAACAGGAGGAAACCAGATCGGAGTACCCGGAGGAAACCTGCGATGTTTGGTAAAGTCAAACTGGAAGCACTCTTCTCACATGCGGTCAAGGTGAAATTTTAATCAGATAACTGCTGAGAGCAGGAATTGAACCCGGGTCGCAGAGGTGAAAGGCACGTGCGCTAACCACTGTGACACAAAATTTAAGCACGCTTAAGTTAAGCGTGCTTAAAATGCACCACCTTGGTGCGCTTTCACGGTCATTTAATAATCCCTTACTAAAACACGTACAACACCATTATTCAACATGGCGGACGAGCTATATTTTTGGTTTTGGAAGCTTCGTATGGGTAGCGTGCATCAAAGAACAACGGAAGACATCGGTACACGAGAAAGAGTAATAGCTAAAAGAAAGCAAGGAACAAAGAATAGCGAGATGGACGCTTCTACAGCAGGGCAAAAAAATACATTTTATCGTATTAATAACAATGTATTAATAGCAAGCGTTTTTCAATCCCGTTGCGTTTACACGGCCAAGTTAAGCGCGATTAACTGATCGTGCTCAGTTTAATCCACCTTGAGGTGGTGCAAACTAATCGTGATTAATTTACGCCGATCTGTTTACACGGACATTTTAAACCCGCTTAAACTCAGATGTGGCTAAGATCCCGCTTAAATTTTGGCCGTGTAAACAGGACTTTAGATGCACATAAGGAGAGAATATTCAAATTGGTCTCCATAAATGAAAAAGATGTCTATATAACATTGACTTTTTCTGGTGTTCGTAGCCATGTGTTTTCATATTGGAATATTGAGCTGGCCGGGCTATTATATTCGTTTTAACTCACAGTATATGTATAATATGTATATAACATATGTTTTAGGACTTCAATCCTTCAATAAACATACATATAACTGTATTTATACAAGTAATTCAAAATTAAATATCTTCTATATCGACTATATCTAATTCCCGCGATTATCGCTCCCTCCCTGAGAAACATGTCGCCTACAGGCTTAGCTGATTTGAATATGCTGAAGACGAACTCGAGTGAAGTGGTTGCAATTTCGGGATTACCTAATTGGTATACTGCTACATTAAGCCTTTGGATTTCTAGCAGTAGTTTTTTCCTTTACTTCAAGCAAACATGTGTTCGAACTCTTGGTGTGTATAAAAAAATAATAAATATGCTAATCTACTTAAAATTAGAATAAACAAATCCTAGATCAGTAATCTTCCACGCGGCTTGCTTATAATAACACAACTGTAGTTATATGATTTTTCCTTAAGATTATCCAACTGGCGTATCCGATTTTTTCTAGCGGACAATCTCGAACTTTTTATACGCTCGTAAGTGTTACAAAACGTTCTTTTTGACACTCCTGAATCGATGGGATACGTCAAAATGATATTCAGAATGAAACATTGTATCATGTAGGTAGACCTTTATCGACCTCGACAAGGGTAATAAAAATTCCTTGTTTCTCAAACAACAAAGTGTTCCGACTTTGAATTTAGATCTTTATCTGTTATCCCAACCTAATTTCTTGTATATATTCAAGTGTCAGTTTATATAAAGTGGTTTTATTGTATACCACACAACACTAAATATAAACTACAGTAAAACATGTTGTTATTTCGTTGGTGCAGCCCCCCGGCCGAAAAACAATTTGTAGTAATATTGTACATCACTTAACTCGTTGGTGATAATATATTCCCACATTGGGTCAAAGCATTTGTGGCCTGCGCCGAGTAAACGACTTGTTTACTCTGGCTATTCGAAAGAAAATAACTGTAGACATGGCCTGTTTTGTCCCTCTACTAGGCAAAAAAGAGCAGATGGAAGCCTGGCCGACGTCACCGGTGCTCAGCGAAGAGAAGAACGCCAAAGAGAAAGAGAAGGCACACAAGCACTACGAAAGGCAGTTAAAAGCTGGGAGCTGGTATTCGAAGATTCCAGAGCGTCCTTGGATAGAAGTCGTTGAACCGTTCGAAGGCAGTGGCGAGTCGTGTTCGGAGTGTTGCTTCGAGGAGCCTTGCGGGTGTATACTTGTGAGTAACCAGCCAATGTATAATGGTGGTGGACAGCGTCGGTTGACGGTCGAGTCTGGACGAAGCTCGTTCGGGGACGCCTTGTGTGTCGAGGCCAGGACATCGAGAGCGTCGAAAACGTCGACAGAGGATGAGAAGTCATTTTACGACAACCTTTGTCAGTTTTGTAAATTCACTAGCCTGGAGCGACGAGCGCGAAAGTATGGCGAATGGCGACGGCGGTGGAGCGCCAAGGTGGCCGAACTACGGGCCGACACCGAACCACAAGCGTGCACCTGTGCCATGGACAATTTGTCGTTTATCGAGTGGAAGCGACTGTTTGAGCAAGAGGAGTTGGTTATGTTTTCCAAGGTGGATTGTGATCATGAACGAACAGAGGTACTCTCGACTTCTGATTACGGTACACAGAAGTCGAAGGATAGCGACAGTACGGTCGCTTGCCGTGAGTATCCCGTTTGCTTAACTGTCAAAAGCTCATCCCTTGGATATAATAGTGCGTCTTCTATACCCAACACAGAGCAAGAGTTAGACACCGATTCGAGCTATTCTCCAACGGACGCGTCCGATTCTGAAGAATCTGGTAACGAGATAGACGGCTTTGCTTCACACGACGTGCGAGGACGGAGGCCAACCTCATTAAACAGACTAATGTCACCGCGAGGTTCCGCGAAAATGACGCATACGTTTCACGGTTTGCGTGAAAACGGCGAGCGTTTTCGAGACGACGATGACGTGTTTGGCGATAAGTTACTTTGGATACACCAGCAGAACAATGGGTTTGAACAGATGGCAAATGCCAAATGTAAGACAAAAAATGAGAAAGACAGGACTTACAGAAGTAGTAAAGCGCACTCACATAGAACGCATCCAAAACTTCGAAAAGGTACCAAGGATAAGACGTCCGCAAAACTTCCCAAAAAAATGACGTCTTCCACTGAAAGAAGGACGTCATATTCCGAAGGTAGTACGTTATGTTCCGAAGGTGAGACATCATACTCCGAAGACAAGAAATCGTGTGTTGGAGACGATGGTAGTGTTACACCAACTGAAGGTGACACATCGCCAAAAATTCCGACGGAAAACGACGAAACGTTCCCAGCAGATTTACTTTCGGAGTTCGTAGCTATCGCCAAGAGTATCGACGAATTCTACGAAAGTATCCACGCGCAAAAATTTCTTGAAAACCGCGTTGATGCGACGTCGCGTGACAGTCACGTGTCATCGTTGGCAAAATCACGTGACAGCATCGACGGTGAAACGGAGAAAACGAAAGATTTCTCATTGGAACTGAAAAAACGGATTCGGAGTCTGGAGAGACTCTGTTCGTTTGTTGAACTTAGCGATGATGAGACGTTTGACAGAGCGGTTAGTCCTGAGGGAGAAAATAGACAATTATCATTGATAGACAAAGAAGAGCAGCCCGTTTGGAGACTGAGCCAGCAGAGCATCAACCTCACACTTGCCCGCAGAAGCAGGTCCAACACGAGTAGCGGTTCCTCGACCGGTCACAGCCGCTGCCCGTCGACCAGCGGCTCAGGCTCGAGTAACAGTCGTTGTTCTACGCGACAGAGCAACAGCAGAAACGGAAAACCCGTTGGAACATCCATGGAGAATATCCGCTCTCCCGATTCTGGGTTTTCAGAGCAAGCTGGTTCGCTTTCGGAAATCAGTTCTCCCAAAGCCTGTCAACTTGGTACAAAGTGGGCTGGAAGTATGCAATGGGATTACACGGACTGGTTTTTTTATTACGGATATGATTGCAACGGTAATGAGGCATTAGAGAAGGGAGACAAGAAACTGACAACAAAGGGAGATAAAAGCCTGACGACGATACACGAGGCGCCACCGGCGCGACCGGTTATTCCACAGAATCCACTCGACTGGGACTGGTAATGAACGGTGATGACCACTGACCTATAAACTGGACTGTGGGCCCCGTCCAAAAAGTGACAGAACAAAATGGCGAGAGTCGTTTCTCTCATGGTAACGACCGCTTGCCTTATTCTGCCAAATATGTTTACAGGCCAATCAATTCGGGTATATATAAATTCATTCAGGAAAAAAAAGGTCAGCGGTTAATACTACTATGGGCGAAAGGACCACTGATCTGGAAAGGACCCATAAACCGCCATCTTGGATCGGTCATCCATTGCAGCCAGTCATTGATGTAGGGCGCCCGCACTCCAGTTATATGTAGGTCAGTGGTGGTGACGTTTTACTTGCACCAGGCAGGTTTGAATGCTACTTTAAGCCAATAGTTCCTATACGGTATACAACGGGATTTACTAAGGGTATTTTACGGTAATGTAGAGATGAGTTCTATTCCCAATACTAGTTCATGTTATAAGGTTGGCAAGATAAAAATTTCACTTTACCCTGGTTATGTCGTCACATGCATAATTTTGCATATCGAAAATAATTCCAAGATGGCGGACGGCACGCTGTCTTTAGTCAAAATATTTCCAAAACCAAAACAGATACGGAAAATTGTAAAAGGTCTTCTTATACCATTTGACGAGTTCTTTCAAATGAGACAAACTTAATTTTTATTGCAAATCTAATATCGTGGGTTATGCTGGAGTATCCAACTTCAAGCTGCATTCATGTACAAAAAATTCGATGAATTCAAAAAATAAGATGTTCAAAGCGCATGGTGAGCTTATAAGGAAATTTCGTTATTTATTTATTTATCAATAATTAAATACCAAAATGGCTTTTTACGAATATTCCCATAAACGCATTTGTATATAAAGCCAGTTTTCCACTTGCGAATTTTGTCGCGCGAAGCGAGATTTCTATTGTTAAAATTGAATAGATTGGAATAGATTTCTAATTAGTTCCACTCGAGAACTCATAAGACAAAAGAAAAAGGTCGCTTCGCGCGACAAAATTCGCCAGTGGAAAACCAGCTTAAGGCGGTTTTCCACTAGGCGAAAAATGTCGCGCGAAGCGGCATTTTCTTTTGTCTCGCAAGCTCTCGAGTGGAACTAATTAGCCAAGACAAAAGAAAAATGCCGAGTCGGTCGACAATTAAATGTCGCCTAGTGGAAAACCGCCTTTGGGCGACTTTTTTCGCGCAAAGCGACTTTTTCTTTTGTTTCATGAGCTCTGAGCTGGAACTAATCAGAAATATATTGAATTCAAACAAAAGAATGTCGCTTCGCGCGAAAAAAATCGCCTAGTGGAAAAGCGGCGTAAGGATGGTTTCGACGCATGATATACTGCGTAAAGTTAAAAATAAACTATAACTATTTATAGATTACCTTGCATCCAAAATTTTCGTAGAAATCGTGATTGTGACGGAAATCTCTCAGAAAACATTTTCCTAAAATTAGAGAAATTAATTATGCACAAAAGTTAGTGAAAATAAAACACAGTCAAAAGTTGGAACGATACCGCGGCTTAAAGTAGTGTTCAATCTGGATTACGTAATTGACCGTACTGAAAAAGATGGCGTCTTGTACATTTAACCACAAGCCTTTGCACACATTAACTCCTTGTCTCCTTAGCACGCATGTTGACGCACCTTTACTCTGGCTAACGCCGAACGATTTTACTCGTCAAGGAAAGACCCACCCCTGGTAGTCAAGGGGTTAAAGTGCCACTAACCCCGAAAACGTTTTCTCGCAAATCTAAGAGCCCTTATTGAGTGGATTAGGCCAGTTAATAAATTATTGGTATTGGACGTTGCGTTGATCTTCTGTAGACGACCAAAGTTGCATCTGCATGTCCCATGGCGGAGTAGGAAAGGGAATGGGTATATTCCTAGTGTTACGTCAGACAAGTCAAACAAGGAACTCCTTTGAGCTCTGTCTGGTGAATACATATAATTTTTTGGGTTGAAAATTCATTTTCCCAACTAACTCAATGTAAAAATTCTATGCATTCAGCAGACAGAGCTCAAATGAGTTCCTTGTTTGGCTTGTCTGACGTCACACCAGGAATATACCCATTCCCTTTCCTTCACCGCCATGGGACATGGATATGCCAATTTTTGCAACTTTGGTGGTCTACAGAAGACCAAAGAAATGTCCAATACCAATAATTTATTCACTGGACTAATCCACTCAATAAGGGCTTTTATATTTGCGAAAAAATATTTTTGGGGTTAGTGGCACTTTAAATATTGTTTCCTGCAGAATAATCGGAAGATAGGGTTTTAAAACGATCAACTTTGGTAGGAATGAAGTTCTTACTTGTTTAAAGGGCACATGACTCGAAAATTACGTTTGTCTTATTGAAAGGAACATTTAAAATGATAAAATAACATCTTTTGCAGTTTTTGGTTTCCTTGCTTCGTTTTTGAGATATTCCAGCTTGCTTGATATGCAAATGACAACTTTTACGTCACATGTGCATAATGAGTTATCAGAAAAGGTTACATATTTTTGCTATTATGAAAACATGGGCTTAACTCAAAGGAAGCGTGTGCGTGTTTCTACCCACAACACCAAACATGTAGAATTCCAAGTGATTTCGTTTCACAATAGCAAAGATATGTAAGCTTCTCTCGGTAACTCATAATACTCATTGTGTGACGTAAAAAGTTGTGTCATTTGCATATCTAACAAATTGGAATATCTCAAAAACGAAGCAAGGAAACCAAAAACTGCAAAAGATGTTATTTTATCATTTTAAATGTTCTTTTCAATAAGACAAACTTAATTTTCGAGTCATATGCCCTTTAACCCATCTTAGCATGATAAACAATGTTTAGTCGTTATTTGAGCTGATTTGAGGTCACAAAGCATTATGGTTAAATGTACCGCCGCCATCTTTTTCGGTACCGTCAATTGCAAACTTAATTTTCTCCTTAGAGACCGAATAGAACGTCTCTTGTACAGATTACACTAATCATGACATTAGCTGACATAGCAAAAAGACTAAAACGGAAAAAAATTTACAGTATATATAATATGCAGAATTTACTTATCTATTTAAGTATTGGATAAAATAATACATTAAATGTATATTGTACATAGAGTAAGCGATTGAAAAATGTGTTGATTAAAAGGTTATATTTTAATGATGCCAAAAAAAGGCAGAAACATGATTTCAAAGGGAATGTTGTAGAGCAACTTTAAAATACCAGGCAGCTTGAATAAAGCTCTGTGAGTATGGCCTACTTTAAGCGAGTCAACCTCGCACATAGGTGAATTCATGAATTACAACAACTACCTGTTACTACCATACCCAGAGATAATTTATGATTTTTGGGCACCAGCGTCTCAACCCCCCTGGATACGGCCCTGCAGTACCGCATGTACTGGCTACATGGCCACTGCATGCTACGTGGCTTATGTATGTACTCGCTACATGGCCACTGCATGCTACGTGGCTTATGTTATGTACTGGCTACATGGCCACTGCATGCTACGTGGCTATGCATGTACTGACTACATGGCCAGTGCATGCTACGTGGCTATGCATGTACTGGCTACATGGCCACTGCATGCTACGTGGCTATATGTATGCATGTACTGGCTACATGGCCACTGCATGCTACGTGGCTATGCATGTACTGGCTACATGGCCACTGCATGCTACGTGGCTATGTATGTACTGGCTACATGGCCAGTACATGCTACGTGGATATGTATGTACTGGCTACATGGCCAGTGCATGCTACATGTATACGTGGCTATGCATGTACTGGCTACATGACCAGTGCATGCTACGTGGATATGCATGTACTGGCTACATGGCCACTGCATGCTACGTGGCTATGCATGTACTGGCTACATGACCAGTGCATGCTACGTGGATATGCATGTACTGGCTACATGGCCACTGCATGTAACGTGGATATGTATGTACTGGCTACATGGCCACTGCATGCTACGTGGATATGCATGTACTAGCTACATGACCACTGCATGCTGTGCAACTATGTACATGCTACATGGTTACTACTGCATGCTGCCTACGTACTGGTTACTTGACTATTGCATATGCTACGTGCAGGGAAAATCCAGAGGGAAAAGCCCACTTAGAATAATTAGAACCCAGACTCACACAGCAGCTCGTGCATTTAATTAAATATTCTGTCTCGTTAATTTTAATATTGAGAACCAGACGACAATTTCTCATGCTTGATTACCGTTAGCATATTCAGGAGGCTATATAAGCCAATTTTCAAAACTGTTTAATAAACTAGTGTCGAAATCATAGTGACAGAATGCATCGTTCATTCAGATACCTTGCCTTCGCCGGTTCAGGTGTCTTGTCTTGTGTTGTTGCTTACAAACTTAAAGCAACCGGTGGTATCAATGAAACAGGAGTTGTATATGCCGCAGGTAAATCTACCGCCGAAATTCTTCGCTCCAGTCTAGCAAATGGTAATATCGAATGGAATAAAAACTGGGATTTTCGTGAACCAAGCAGTACAAGTAAGGTTAGCGGTGAGGAACATGGTGTACCTTCCCTTGCCGAACGTTTTGGAGACAGCAGGCAGACGCCAGTTGCCCCGACTAAACCAACTGCCGTTCGACATCTTGTGTTTATAAGACACGGACAATATGTGAAAGCCGATGACGATAAGAAGAGAGTGCTCACATATGCGGGAAGGTTTGTACTAGATCTTAAATATTTCTGTTTGGTTGCTTGGTATACACTTAAATTTAGAGTCGATTTATTGGTTTTGTATAATACAAATTCAGACAATTGTTTGTTCAAGCGTTGTAATATATAGCCAATAGCAATTGAGAATTTGATTAATAAATGGACTATAATAAGACCCCGTTTACACGATGCCGGTACAATTTGAAAACGGAACAAAATCATGCCGTTTAGGCCTTGCGTTTACACGATACCGGCACAAAAATAACATGAAATGTTATATGCTGTATTTGCATACCGGCATGATTTTGTTCCGTTTTCAAATTGTACCAGCATCGTGTAAACGGGGTCTAAGAGGTCACGTGACCTCAATTCTCTAAACATTTTTCACTAAACTGTTTCTGATTGGCCAGATTTCCCCTGTGTAGGAGAACCATAGTTGAACACAATTTGAAAAATATACTTGAATCTTACATCTCAAAGCATTGTCGGGGGAGGTGAAATCCAAAACTTTTTTAAGGGGGTCCGGGGGCATGCTCCCCCGGGAAATTTTGAAATCGAGAGTCGCTGAAATGCCATTTGCTGGCTTTTGGAGGAAGATTTTACAGACTCTAAAGGTAAAAAAAAGTCATAAAATACTCAAAACAGGCAAACGTCACATAGATACTCAAAATGCATACACTCAGTAGATGGAATACACTGTTTACAGTTTATTTCCTGACACAATTGATATTGCATCAGCTTTGTAGTTACATGTCTGTCGTTTTATATCAAAAGGGGGGGAAGCCCCCTGGTGAAAAACCTTACAGGATCCTAGAGGATCCTTGAGGATCTGCAAGGATCCTGCAAGGATCCTGTAAGGTCAGGATCCTGCAAGGATCCTTAAGGAATTTTAAATAATCCTTGCAGGATCCTGTAAGGTCAGGATCCTGCAAGGAATTTCATATAGTCCTTGCAGGATCCTGTTAGGTCAGTATCCTGCAAGGAATTTCATATAATCCTTGCAAGATCCTGTAAGGTCAGGATCCTGCAAGGAATTTCATATAATCCTTGCAGGATCCTGTAAGGTCAGGATACTGCAAGGATCCTTAAGGAATTTTAAATAATCCTTGCAGGATCTTTGAGGAATTTTAAATAATACTGGTCATGCTGTCAGGGATCACAAGACCAGTGAGGAGTTTTGAATAATCCTTGCAGGATTCTGTAAGAATAGCTGGTGTAATTGTGTAAAATTATCTGAAGGAATTCAGTCATTCAAAAAGGGAAATAAATTTCCAATGAGTAAATTGGTAAATCTCTAGCATTAGCGGCCCCTGGCTACGTCCCTGTTGTCACCCAACCCAGTCTCATACCCTAAGCCCCCATTCATTTTGGACTGTGCAATGCCAATCTCATTCCAAGATCTAGAGCAAAAGGACAGAGGCTCTGGGTGTGAGATTGGTGCATTTTGCATCTGCTGAGCTGAGCTCTGGGTACAATGGTTTCCCACTGACTTTACACCATTAATGTTTTATAAACTTTAGAGCCATTGCTCCATTAGCTTTGCTTGCCTTCCCAACCCCTGTTTTAAATGGAACAAGTGAAAAACATCAAAGAAATTCCCAATGCATGCAGCCAGGTGAAGAATCAGACATAGTTTAAAGCCAGAGTAGTGTTAAACTATGAGTGAAAAACATCTCATACCTCATGCAAGCATCTTCAAAGTGTATCAGGGGTGTGACCACCAGGCCAAAATAATGGCCCAAAATTCATTATAGCAACATCTACTGTAGTTTTTTTCTTGTCACTGCAAAACATTTTAAAGCACCTCTTAGTGTTGACATTTGTTTAATTACTGTATTATTCATGTTTCTCTAGGCAGCAAGCTGAAACAACTGGAAAGAGGCTACAATCCTTAAACAACATTGAGAAACCTAAGATTGATAAGATTGTGATATCGACAATGACCCGAGCAAAGGAAACTGGTAATATAATAAGAAATTTTATCCCAGATGTACCATATGAGTATTGTGATTTTCTCAGAGAGGGAGCACCATGTCGTCCTGAACCACAGTCATCAACATGGAAACCAGAAAACCATGTAAGTATATGGTTAGTTACCAAACCTGAGTGAGTTACTGAGGTTGAGGTAACTATATCCTACTTAGTTCACGATCACAGAGGTTGCCTAAGAAAACTGAGATACTGAGTTCGTTAACAGAGGTTGTCTAACACTTCAGTCGCAATGATAAATCCTTTATCACATTCATGACCATTGATTAACCCTTATTTTCCAAACCACGTATAAATCAAGTTAATTGCCCCAGGGCATTAACTTATAAATAAACGTGGTAAATGCAAGGGGATCCATTCCATGCTGAAACTTTTAATACTAAAAGTCCAGAATATAAAATAATAGTAATAGAGAAATAGAAAACTTGTTCCATGTCACCATAAATTTATAGAAATCTGAGTGAGTGGAAGTTTGGGAGAGAACATATAATAGGGCCTTTTACATGTATACAAGGAAAAATAAGCTGTGGCTTAAATAAGTTACTAACAGCTTGTATAAACGGTCTGAATGTAATCAATGCTAGTCCAAAATATGCCACAGATTATTCAAGAATTGACTGTTTATACAATCGGGGAGCACGGGTGGCGTGTGCTGTTAGCGCGCTGCCTCTCACCAAAAGTTAAGCCCGGTTAGACGGGGTTAGTACTTGGATGGGTGACCGCTTGGGAATGACCCCGTTGCCGAGCTGGACTAATGTGAGTAGAGTTGTGGTTGATCTCTCCTGTGCTTCGAGGGTTTTTCCCCGGGTTCTCCGGTTTTCCTCCCTCCGCAAAACCAACACTTACATCATGGTAGTCATGTTCAATTGGGGCACTTCGCTCCGTTTGACCACCAGTTGCAATAGGCAATAAAGCTATTAAAACAAACAAAACAAAACAAGCTGGTCATGACTTTAATATGTAAGCTGTGGCCTATTTAATAGTGTTCTTGAGTCCTCAAGCAGGATGTGAAAAAGCTAGCAGAATGTCACATTGTAACCTAGCTGATTATAATTCATTACCCACACTCTGAACTTTTAAATACCTGTATAATTTTCTTTCATATTTGAGGAGATCTTTCAAGACAGTGCACGCATTGAAGCTGCTTTTAGAAGGTATGTCCACAGAGCAGACCCAGCACAAAAGAAGGATAGCATTGAAGTCTATGTTTGCCATGCCAATGTCATCCGATACTTTGTATGCAGGTATGTCATATTTATTTGAATCAGTGATGCATAGTTGGTCTTACTAACAAACTATAAAAAACTGATTGCTAGCTACCACAGCCTGTTTTTGTGCGATCTGAAAGTAATGTTTATAAATACTACAAGTTCAAGAAGAGAATACTTGGTGAAGAAATTTCATATGTAATTATATGATAGTTACTACAAGTGCTATAATTATATACTGTAGTACACTTTGTGTTACTAATTAACATTGCAATTTGCAAGACTTTCAAATTACTGCATTTTACAGTATACATAAAACTAATTTCTAGCCTGCATAAGCAGGGCCAGCCACCAAGAGAGGGGGACTAAGGGGGAATGTTGCCCCAGGCCCCCAACTTGAGAAAGGCCCCCTAAAATTTTTGAGATTTGAGTTTTTGACGTAAGAAAACATCAGCAGCCCTGTGCATAAGTGACCCAAGTCACCCGACTTGCAGAATGTCTACCTACTGGTAATTTCCAGTAATGGGATTCAGGTGTACAATCATGTTATTCAGGGGCGCCGGAAGCTACTTAAGGCGGCGGGGGCAGCCATATAAAAAGGGCACTTTTTCTCAGCATTAATTTTTGCATGTGGTAATTAATATTCGCGAATTTTGCTGTATAGCATAAAATAACCAAAAGCCATTATATATATATAATAAATTGCAATGTATTGAAAAAGTAAATTCAATGACTGAATTGTACATATTGATGCTACATTCCTATTTACATTTAAGAAAACATGACATCATAAGTGTTTCGTCAGTTTGATATCGGTACCATTAAAATGTGACACATAATAGTTTCATAACTCGTTTATTGATAAGTTTCGAACCTAAGACGAAAGAAGGCACACATGTGCTGTAGCTACAAATTTATAATACATAAGATATACAAAAACAACAGACCAAATAACCAGCTGACCATACAACCACAGAAAATGTACTTACACTATGATGTCTCAAATTTGTCCTGCAAATATAACAAAGTAGAGTTCAATGACAATCCTCTCCGGAGGTAAATCCAATCCAAGAATGGCGGCAAAACAACAAGTCACCTAAACCCCCCGCTAAGTATTTGGACTCAGGTCCCAAACGAAAAACGTTGCTGAGTTCGCAATTCTAACTAAGATGAATATAAACGTACTAAATATTATTATCAAAACACTCCGGCCAGGCAAAACTTGAGAATTGCGAAGCAACGCCATTTATTGTCTCTTGAACGATTCGTCAACAGCGACGATGACAACCAGTCTTTGTACAGGGCGTTGAATAGTCGTGTAAGCTTGTCCTTTGTAAGCTTTCGAACCATCATCCGCCGGAAGGCATTTATACTGGACCTCGACCTTTCGAACTTTTCCATCAACACTTGGAAACGTTTTCGACACACGTCCAAGCTTCCACTGTCCTCGAACGGCATTTGAATCTTGAATCATCACGACGTCTCCAACACATACGTTTCTACTACCCACATGCCATTTCTGTCTAATGAGGAGATTCGGAAAACAGTCGCGAATCCATCGTTTCCAGAATGAGTCAACTAATTTCTGAACAAATTCGAAGCGCAATCTTTCATTTCTTGTCTCTCTGAAGGGTCCACTCGGAACTCTTGCAGACGCTCTACCGAGAATCAAATGATTTGGACTGAGATATGAGTCATCATTAGGGTCTGTCGGATGAGTACCGATAGGTCGTTCATTCACTAGGTTGGCGGCTTCAAAGCAGACGGTTTGTAATTCAGAGAACATGAGTATATGGTCTCCAATTGCTCCCTTGATTGCAATCTTCACTGATTTCACTAGCGACTCAGAACAACCATTTTGCCAAGGAGCGTCAGCCGCTGTAAATCGCCACTCCAAGCCATGCTCTGCTCCAAATTCCCGGAGTTGATCTTTATCTAAGCCTTCAACGATATACTTCAACTCTTTGCTTGCGGCTGCAAGTTGAGATCCACAATCTGATAGTATCTGTTTTGGGTAACCTCTGATGGACACGAATCTCCGCAGGACCATCAGGAAGCCTTGCGTGCTGTAATCAGTGGCGATATCGACATACACAGCTCTACTTGCCAAGCAATTAAAGATCAACCCATACGCCTTGCCACGCGAACGCTTATTTGTCTCACCCCTTGTCTGAAACGGACCAAAAAAGTCTACCGCTGTAGCACTCCACGCTGGCGCTGGCGTCACTCGTTCTTCTGGTAGTGTTCCCATAACTTGACTTTCGATACTCTTTTCCTTCTTTCTACAAGCAACGCATTTGTGCTTTATTGATTTAACCATTCTTCGTAGATCTACGATCCAGAATCGGGATCTAATCTTGCTTACAGTGACAGACACACCAGTGTGTCCACGGTTGTGAACACGCTCAGCGTACAGACGCGAAACTCGATGATCATGCGGCATCAATATCAATTCTTGTTCATCGTAGCTGAGTTCGGCAGTTTTCAAAACTCTCCCACCCACCACAATGATTCCATCATCCCTTTTTCTTGCACAAAGCCGTCTAAATTTTCCATGCTCAAATGGTTGCTGTAGTGATTTCTGTGCCTCTTTGATCCAAAGAAGTTCAGCATTCTGTAGAGCAGGCGCTTCCACTGGATTAGCTATGTTCCTCATTGATAACTTTGGCTCTCTAGATGTGGCTGCTACGATGCGCGCTGTCACTCGCAGTAAACGATAGTAACTGGAGAATTGTAGAACATCTATGGCGTTAGATAGCGAATTTTCCTTTGGTGTATCAATGATCAATGCACTCTTCGTTTCCTCCGGCAGCTGACCGACCGAAGACTCGATCTTGATCGGCCATTCAGACTCAGGAAGTTGGAGGAATTCTGGTCCCTTTTGCCACAAACTGCTTTCATTCAGATCTTGTGGGCTCCTTCCGCGAGTAGTCCAATCGGCAATGTTCAATTGACCTTCGATCCAATACCAATCACTAGGTGATGTTCCCTCCTGAATTTCACCCACTCGAACTGCAGCATAGGTGTTAAAACCATAGGACTCTTTTTGGATCATCGCTCGAACTATCTCTGAATCCACGATGAAAAACTCTTTTCTGAAGATCAATCTAGATTCTTTCTTGATGAATACACTTAGCCTTTTCGACAACAGCGCCCCATTCAGCTCGGTTCTAACGATGGTGATCTTCCGGATCGGCGTAACTCTGCTCTTTGCCGCGATAAGGTTGCTCCCGAAGGTTCCATTGGCCAGCTGCCATCTTGCATATGCACACGAACCATACGCTTGGTCTGATCCATCGCTGAACATGATAAGAGTTGGTTCTCCGATGGCGTCTTTTGGTTTGATGCATCTTCTGAATTCGATTTTTTCCATTTCAAAGAGTTCCACAAAGAACTTCAACCATTCTTCTCTCAAACACCCTGGTATTGGATCATCCCAGCTCAAATCTTTCGATTCTCCAATCCACAACTTCCTCATCAGCATCTTTGCTCGTACTGTGAATGGCGTTGCGAGACCCAGGGGGTCATATATCCCATTTATTTGTGATAATACCATTCGCTTCGTCAGTATTGGTGGAATCAAGGTTGGGACTTGATCTCGAGTCAGGCTTGGACCGCTTCTAACTTTCTTTATCTTCGGAGTAAAGTTAAGCTGCACCTTGAAACGAAAACTGTCTCCCTTTGAATTCCATTGTAACCCCAGAACTTTCTGTTCATCACGATCTTCTTTAACGCAAGGTGCACGAAGATCCGATGTCCCTCGTTCGCACGCTAAACTCTGATCACGTAAGGAGCCTTCAGTGTCGATTTCTCCCTCATTGGAGGCATAGGTCCAATGCTTGATCTTGAACCCACCATGCGTGATCAATTCATCAATCTGGCTAGTGGTTGCGACAGCTGATGTAATGTCGTCTACACTTTCTGCAATGTCATCCACGTACGTGTTGTTTAAGATAACGTTTGACGCAATCGGAAATTCTTCCTTCCTCATTTCTGCCGTCTTGCGAAGGGCAACAGTCGCGATGTTTCCAGCGGGCTTGTCTCCGAATGAAACGGATGTCATAACAAAGGTGCTTGGTTCGCCGCTGTCTGACACGTCATGCCACAGGAACCGGTGGGTATGCTGATCAAGGACAGAGATCTTTACAGCGTGGTACATCTTTCGTATGTCCCCTACGAAAGCAACAGGACCCTCTCTAAATCTCATCAGTATGCCAAGTAGATTATTCATTAAATCAGGTCCCTTTGCCCAATAGCTGTTCAGCGAATGGCCTTCATACTTGGCTGATGAATTAAACACTATTCGGCAGGGTGTCGATGCGGACTCTGGTTTTAACACTTCGTGATGACTTAAGTAATGAACCGGACCGTCATACTCATCCAACTCGGTGCGTGTCAATTTTCGTGCGACACCACGATGAATCATATCATCAATCTGTTCTCTGTAAGTTTGAAGAAGCGATTCATCTTTCTCCAACCTCTTCTCTGTAGCTTTGAGCATCTTTAATGCCACCTCCTTGTTATCTGGAAGCTCTCTCGGATCTCTTACCCAGGGATATTGTGCTACCCAGTGATCTCCATGGTGTGACAGCCCTTCTTCAATCAATCTCAGCTCTCGCTCTTCTTTTAATGTGAAACTCTTTCCACCAATCGGACAACGTCCACACCGACAGCTACCGCATTTTGGCGAGCATTCCACTCCGAGCGCTTCTGTGTCGAAGAAGTCCTCGATATTAACCCGAACGACGTGATGGATTTCAGCATGTTGGATGAGCTTAAGGGTACTCTCTGCCAATTTAGTATGAGATCCACCAATACAACGACCAAAGCGGTTTTGCAATAACAGCAAGTGTCCCGAGGACTGCTCTCTCACTGGGTGATAGCCAGCATATTCGTAGCCAATCAAGACATCAACTTCTCCGTTAGGCCGCTTGAGGTTTTCTTTATCCAAACCGTGAAACAGATGCAGAACTCCTTCGAGATTGATATGCTGCATAGGCGAAGATATTCGGTCGATTCCATAGACCTGGAACTTGATGGTTTTCCCAGACTCGTCAATTAACGGCAGCGTATACACTGATGACCGCATTTCCTCCTTTGAACCGCCAACTTTGACAACCGATAGCCTAATTTCTTCCCCGTCCAAGTTCAGTTCCTTTGCTTTGCTTTGCTGAACGTAATAAGGCTGATCGTTGCACCACCATCCCACAATACATTTAGCGGAGTTTTATCAATGAAAGACCGGATTTTCATTATCTGTAGCAGACAGGTGCCTAATTTGTTACCATCTCGTCGGGTGCTTGCCTTCGGCACAGAAGTCGTGTGAAAGGCTACCCCTTCCACGTGGGCCAAATGTAACGACTCGTGATGGAATTTCGTACATTCGTCAATGTTGCATTTCTTGCGCGATCTGCAGTCAATGGAGCGATGACCTGGCTTGAGGCACGACCAACAAGCTCGTTTCTCTTTCAACAATTGAACCTTCTCTTCCGGCGTTTTCTCTTGAAATGCTCTGCATTCAGCAGTGCTGTGGGCGTTGGAGTTGTGGACTAAACATCTGGCATCTTTGTCAACTTCTTTTTTCTCAACAAATCTCCCTTCGGCATCAATTAAATTTGCATGACCCTTGCGAACTGACTTTCCGCTCCTCAGATCTGACGATTCGTACTCTATAATCTTCCTCTGCTCCTGAAGAAACTGAAGAAGATACGGAAATTTGTTCTTCTCTTCAACCTTGCTACCTGACTTGTTAACCTCTCTGGACCATTCTCGTTTTATGTCTCGAGGCAATCGTTCTTCGATTAAGCTGACCGTTCCACTGTTGGATATCTCACACTCCATTTTTACTCTAGCCAGATCCCGATAACCTCTTTCGACTGTGTTAACTAATTCCAAGAACGCTTTATCATCACCTTCTTTCACATGTTCTATATTCTTGATATCAAATACGACAACATCTGCTAGCTTTGACGGCCTACCGTATTTTTCATTAAGTCGTCGCCACATCTCCTTTATGTCATCGTCTACATTACAGACAGCCTCGAACGGGGCACCAGATAGACATGATTTAAGCACGTAGGCCGCTCTCGCACTTGATTCCAGTTCTGGTAGAATTTGGCGTTCAAAATCGGAACGAAAACGAGGATAGTCCCGAATGTCCCCACTGAATTGTGGCAATTTCATTCTCTCCAACTTCATGCCATTTCCTTTCATGGAATCACGCTCGGAATCTTTTTTCTGCTGGATGAACTCACCAATCCTTTGAGATATCTGGGAGTAGATCTTCTGTAGACCAGTGATCCATGTTACTTCATCTTTGGCTCTTTCTGGCTCTAGCAACACAACATACTCACTATGACATTTCTTACATTGTTCAAGCTGTTTCTTTAGCTCGCTTCTCATCGTTTCCAGCATCGAAACTGCTGGGCTTGATTTATCGGCTTCTGAAGTCAAAATGGATCTCAGATTTTCGACTTCTTGGTTGAATGCTGTCTCTTCTATTTTGCGAGATTGCGCTGCTCGTGCAATCACTCTATTGGCCTCTTGCCTTCTAAGCTGAGTTTCTTGTTCTTCAGAATTTTCCTTCTGTTGTTTCTCCTTTTCCTTTTGCGCGTCTTCGATGACTTTCATATATGCCAGCTTTCTCCGTAAAACGCTTTCATAAATCCCGTCCATTTCATCAATCCACTCATCTTCAGCATTTGCATCGTAAGACACTTTCGAATCTTGCAGTGCTTCTATATACTTCTCATGCTTATCTTGGAGATCATTCCACAATCGCTTCAGATCTTGAAAGCGGGTCTCAATCAATGTAGGGGCATCCTCCGCCTCTATAGAATCAGTAATTTTCTTGACGTTTCGATTAAATATACGCTTAGCTGCTGTACGTGCAGATTTTGCAACTGCAACCTCAACGACCATGCTAGCGATTAACCTTGACCTTACATGCGATCTTGATCGGAGTCAGTCGTAAGTTCAGTCGGAGTCAGTCGGAATTTCAATGTTGCTGTCCCGGATGCACAAGCAGGATCGCACGAATATGATTTCATACAAAATTTACACAAAATTGAGTTTTTACCACGTTTCGTATGCTCAATCAGACGCCTGTTAACGATTCACTGTTCATCGAGGATAAAGAACACAAAGTAAACGCCAAAGGTCAGTGCAATAAATGTATGTACTAACTTGTCCACTTGAATACACGAGTGTTATTTGTCTTTGTTCATCGACACAGTGCAACGTGCTGACTTTCAATAGTCCAAAATTTCGAGTAATTGCAATGTTTCACCAGGACTTTGAACAGTAGTGTTCGAAATGTTTCGTCAGTTTGATATCGGTACCATTAAAATGTGACACATAATAGTTTCATAACTCGTTTATTGATAAGTTTCGAACCTAAGACGAAAGAAGGCACACATGTGCTGTAGCTACAAATTTATAATACATAAGATATACAAAAACAACAGACCAAATAACCAGCTGACCATACAACCACAGAAAATGTACTTACACTATGATGTCTCAAATTTGTCCTGCAAATATAACAAAGTAGAGTTCAATGACAATCCTCTCCGGAGGTAAATCCAATCCAAGAATGGCGGCAAAACAACAAGTCACCTAAACCCCCCGCTAAGTATTTGGACTCAGGTCCCAAACGAAAAACGTTGCTGAGTTCGCAATTCTAACTAAGATGAATATAAACGTACTAAATATTATTATCAAAACAATAAGTTGTATTATACATAACATGCATGTAACAGACGTTCGGTGGACGTTTGTCAAGCTCAATCACTCAAAAAAAGCTTTGAGCCCCAGACAGGGTTCGAATCTGCAACCTTGTAATGACTGGTTAATGATGTTAATCAAATGTCAGCCAAGGTAAAACATGACATCCTTAATGAAATCACAAAACACCCACCAAGTTAAAAAGGCCTGCATGAGCAGAATTAAGACAGAAGTAACCCAAGGCAAAATTAGTTTGCTGCCTCCCCGTGGTCTGAAGCAATAAACTAGCTTGTAAGACATTTTCGATGTTAATACAACACTAATCTAATACAATAATACGAATGGTACTTTCTGTAGAAAACATTCCTCGTACGGAAAAGGGCAATTGTTGCCCCCCGTGCTGCCCCCGCATTGTGAGGCAAGGGGGGCAGCTGCCCCCGCTGCCCCCGTGGCTCCGGTGCCCCTGATGTTATTTTAAATTCTAGAGCCTTGCAGTTTCCACCTGAAGGATGGTTACGTATGAACATTGGAAATTGTGGAATCACATGGATAACTATTAGCCCAAGTGGACGTGTATCACTGCGTAGTATGGGTGATACAGGACATCTTTCACCAAATTGGAATCAAGTGGATAACTATTAGCCCAAGTGAATGTGTATCACTGCATAGTATGGGTGATACAGGACATCTTTCACCAAATTGGAATCAAGTGGATAACTATTAGCCCATGTGTATCACTGCATAGTATGGGTGATACAGGACATCTTTCACCAAATACAATCACTACGAGTTAATAATCATACTAAACTTTTGCAGTGATATAAATGTTGTGTTATAAATATATGTAAAAAATGTTACTGTACTGTACGATCATCACTAATGCAGATAATAACTTTAATTTACCAAATTTACTAACTAATGTACAACTCACAAGCAACTGCAGAAAATTTGCTGCACATAATTGCTATATATCATTACCTGTACCTGTACCTGTACTATATTTATACTGAACAAATATAAAATACTCTCTTCAACTTTTCAGTGGTTGAGTTGGCTGAGTGGTTTTATTGTTTTTGAGCTACTATCCTAAGGCAGGGGTGGGCAGCATCACTCCTATCCCAGATGGTGTTGGTTTTGCAAAGGGAGGAAAGTCGGAAGAACTCCACTCACATGGTCCAACTGAGCTCGAGAACGGGGTTATTCCCAGACAGTCACCCATCCAAGTACCAATCCCATCTAACCAAGCTTAACTATTGGTGAGAGGCAGCATCCTTACAGCACATGCCACCCCAGCCAGCTATCTGTGTGGAAGAGGCCTAAGGACCTTTTCTGAAGAAGTCACCAAGTGAAGTATGGAAATTAGCAGAACCTATTCCAACTGTCATCAACCCTAATTCCACATGGGAGAGTTTTTGGCTAATTCATATATATACATGTATGTATTGACGAAGAAATTATGTTATTAAAATAGTCAATTGAATTATAGACTGCCAAGTCTACAATGCTAGCGCTCTTATCTTTTTTAAAGGCCCTTAAACAACTTTACTTCGTTTTATCTGTTGTGTACTAAGCATGTGATGCAAATTTTGTTGCAATTGGTAAAGATTTAAAAACCGCCTTTGAATCGAAATGAAAACGGATTTGTCCTTTTTTCAAACCTTTTTTGAGGTTTAATTTAAAAAAAGAAAGCTAGGAAAAGTTTATGGGAACGTTTAAATAAACAAATACAAATTAGGGGCCGTTCACACTTCGCTCACTTTGAGATCGATCTAAAGTAGATCGATCTCAAACCGATCCGAGATCGCTTTTGTCGCACTTTGTCGAGCGTTCACACTTGTATTGCCTAATTTGCCTGATCTGGTCGTTCCCAGACCCTGCTGTGGCTGCGTGCCATTTAAAAAATGGCGGATTTGGGTGTCGAAATTGCATGGCTGGCTCTTCTCTTTAAGGATTCCCAGGAGAGAATTAAACGACGGCACGAGGTATCTAAAGGACGTTTAAAAATGATACTGAACCATTTGCGCCGGAGGAAAAGACGCGGCACTTTGCTACTGAGACTAAATGAAATTAATCGTCGACGAGAAATAGTGGAAAGACGGTTCTGGCGAGAGCCAAGCCGAGGCCAGTGCTTATTTTGGGAAAGAACTGTAAGCATGTGGACAGATGAGAAACTTTGGATTGAGAATTTTCGTATGTCAAAACCATCTTTCTCCTTAATCTGTACAGAGTTGCGTGAAGCCTTAATTAAAAAGGTACAAGGTTTCGAAAAGCAATAACAGTCGAAAAACGAGTGGCTGTTTGTCTTTGGCATCTTGTAACAGGGGAAGATATGAGGTCCTTAAGTTGGCGATTTGATATTGGCAAAAGTACAGCTTGTGAAATTGTTAATGAGGTCTGCCAAGCGATAGTTGACGTGCTCTTGCCCAGTGTCATTAGATGGCCGACAGGAGTGGAGCTGGAATCAGTTTTAAATGGATTTGCAAAGGAATGGAATTTTCCACAGTGTGGTGGCGCTATCGATGGTACACATATTCCTATTACTGCCCCACCAGAGTATTCTGCCAATTACTTTAATAGAAAAAGTTTCTACTCAATTATCATGCAAGTTGTGTGGATCATGCATACAGGTAAGCATACTAACTATCAGAGTGTTAGCTAGGATTTCATATTGTGCAAGTGTTTTGTTCTTTTTTAAACACAGGGCATGAAATTGTGGAGATTATCATTTAAATTATCTTGTTTGGAGGTTCAATCTTGCCGTGTTTTTCAGTTCTTTTCCGTGCTAACACAGCCATGCCACATGGCTGGCTAGCTAAGACTAGTGCTTACTATGTATAAATGTAATCCAACACAGGACAAAAATGATTGGTTTTGTGATATAGCTATTGCTTTACCTATTTTTATATTTTGACTTTTTTTCCCTTACAGGTTCACAGACATTTACATAAAATGGCCTGGAAAGGTACATGATGCTCGGGTGTTTTCCAATTCAGGACTATTTCTTAAAGGTCAACAAGGAGAACTTTTCCCTGATGCTACAGTATAACAAAAATCTTAATTATGTTATTTATTTCACCAGTGCCATTGTAACCACCTTAAAATGGGTCATTCCAGAAAACATCCACACCTCCCCCACAGAGGAAATGTGAAGTTGACCCCCTCCCCCCTTCGGATGTCCTAGTACATTTTACTATTATCAGAAGTAGATTTACCCCCTCCCCTCCCCTCCCCAGATGGCACAAATTTCCTCTCTGGGAGAGGTATGGATCTTTTCTGGAATGACCCAATATCTTAAATTAATACTGACCTTATTTTGTACATTGTAGCTAATAATAAATACACTTGATCTTAATAAGGAAATAACATTTTTAAAGCCTTAGAAAATCAAAAACTTCTCAAGGGACCCCCAGATGCTTGTAGCACCTTCAGAGTTTACAAATTTAAGTTGCATTTAACCCATCCCCACAAGCTTTCTAAACACTAAATTTTAACTAAAACAATTAGTTTATGACTTTGAAACTTGATGACATGATAGTTGGCTTTGGCTTCACCCTCGTCACAGTACCTATCACTTCACCAAACATATCTAGTAGTTATTGTATTACAACAGGTACTTCACAGGTGCAGATGTAGTAGATACCCTGTATCCATTCTAGCATTACTAGGGCCAGTTTCCAGGTAGGCCAGTGTTGGGCTGTGATACATAAATAATTTCTTTTTGGTTTTAATGGTTTGTGTTTGGTATTTTGATAGATTTCAAGAATTAAAGATAATTTTCAAGAAATCAAGAAATGAAATTTATACCAAAATTAAATATTTTTATGGCTTTTTAGTGGACAGAAAACATTAGCAACTGTGAGGTGCCTGTTACACTAATTGGAGATGCAGCCTACCCTTTATTGCCATGGGTAATGAAGGGTTTTCAAGATGATGGAAATCTGACTCAAGCTCAAGCCCGATTCAATAAATGCCTTTGCAGTGCACGAATGGTGGTAGAAGGAGCACTTGGTCGCTTGAAATGTAGATTCCGCTGTCTTCTTAAGAGGAATGACACAAGTCTGGAATACCTACCTGTCAAAATAGCAGCATGTTGTGTTCTACATAACATATGTGAAGTTACCGGAGACATGTTTCAGCAGGAATGGTTAATAAATGGTTTGAATAACAATGTGAACAATTTCGATGATGTACATCATCAAGACACTACTGCCATAGAAATTCGGGAAGCACTAACTAATTTCTTAAATGCATAGCAAACTTTACTAGTACAGTATCTGACATACTTTATAAACAATTTACTTTATTACTGTATGTCCTTTAATAAAGATAAACATTGTTTTCATGACATACATATAATAAAGAAAACTACAACAATACCAGAATTATAATGATATTTTAAGCAAACTTAAAGGAAACTACAGAGTACAACAATGCCATAATTATAGTCATTATGTTAAACTTTTGTTTTACAATTTGTAGTATGTCTTGTTATTTCTTTCGTCTTCAAAGAAAAACTTATTACTGGGCTGGTCCACTGCTTGTTGGTGTCTGCTGGATATAGCATTCGCCATTAGGGCCATGGAATCAGTATAGGCCTTTAATTCTTCTTTTCTCAGCTTGGTCTCCACCTTAGCCTGCTGTTTCATTTCTTCAAGGAATTTATCATCTGACTCTTTCTGATACTTGGTGTATTGCTCCATGCAATTTTTAAATTCTTCCTGTTTAGATAATCTTTGTTTTTTTAGTGCTTCCCTTTGCTCCTCCATCCTTGTTCCTTTTCCCATTTGGTGCTTCTGATACAAGAGCTTTTGAGCCAGAAGGTTTTTCTGAGCCAGATGCAATTTCTGAGAGCATGGCATTGTCATCAACTGTTTTGAAAATAATTATTTATGAGAAAAGATTACAATTACTATAGTGGAACACCAATTATTATGTAGGCAATAAAGCCTGGTTGTCAGTCTATTGTAAATTTGCCTTTTTATTGTACATGTACAGTATAGGTTTCACAATAGTGTTCGGCTGTTCACCCTACTTGAAAAGTGGCCGCCACTATCATGAAACCTTTGTTTTCAGGTATTATACCTTTTCTATTTTATACATTTCCACACATTTACCTTCTTCAGTGTCTTCAGTGAAGCCACATGCAGGGCAACAAAATTCATCATCCTCACAGAATACTCCAATACTCCCACCCTCTCCAACATGGACACCACCTGTTCGCACTTCACTAACATGTCCACACTTCTGGCATTCTTTTTCAATAATTTTTCCCTCTCCATATTTTTCAAACAGTTCCAACTCTAAAAAATCATAAGAAAAGAGTTAACTGAAACTTCACAATTATTAAGTATAAATGAAGGCTAGACTACAGCTTAGCAGTCACAGAATAGAGAAGTGACACAGTTGTCTGTTGACAACCCAACAAAGTAATTAGAGTAAAGTTAGGGGTTATGTTTGGGTTGAGTACCAAAGACACATAAACTGCAGTTTTACCTTAAGGGAGTTGAGATACTCCCTTTCAAAACAAATGTCACGTAGGAAACAACAGCAAAAAAGAACTTGTACTGTCGCTTACACACATCGATAATACCATCAAATTAATATAATGTATACAAAAAACAAAAAAACAAATCAAGAACTGATATATGACCTATAAGTTATAGTAAGAATAATCTACACCTAACAAAGCTCTATTTGTACTTGCCTTGGTCTCTCTTTTCTGTTTCTTTGGAACTGGAAGTGTCAATGGCTCCATCTATTCCAATTGCTCTAGTCTCCAAGAAAGATGTCTAGCTGGTCAAAATACCGGGGAGCTTTCATACTTCCGGCCCCTGAATGAGCTAAGGCATCTTTATGTTTTTTGTATGTGCTTTTCAAATGCTTAACCTTTGTTCGGCATTGATTGTAGTCGCGGTGGAATCCCAGAGCTTCCATTTTCGCACTCATCTTTCCATAGATATCAGCGTTCTTGTGGCATTTCTCCAGCATTTTTAAAATTTCTTCTTGGCTCCAAATCGAAATCAGTGCTAAAACCTCTTCATCACTCCAAGTTTCCCCTCGTTTGGACATGATAAACAGTTATAACAGAAACAGTTAATAGCTTAACGCAGCAGATACTTACAGATACTTGCAAGAAGCAATATGGCGGGTGAAGAAGTCCCGCGGGAAGCGTGAAAAAGCGCGCGAGATCACTGCCAGGTCGCTAAGCTAGTGAACTAGAATCGATTCAGTCGGAACACTGGCGTTCACACTTAAAGCGGTTTAATGTAAAGCGATCCGAGACCACCTCATGAGGTGGTCTAGTTTAGATCGATCTCGGGTCGATCTCGGCTCACTTTCGGCTGTCCACACTCAGCACACTTTGACTATAGATCGATCTCGGATCGATCTAACTCGCTAGTGTGAACGGCCCCTTAGTTTAGCTCTTCAAGTTTTGCCAGCCGACACTCGGTCTAGTCAGAAAGCAAGCATTTGACTTGTGACTTTAAAATGTGCGAAATTTGTACTTAAATCAGCTTAAGCTTGTGAGAAGGTGGATGAATAAAGTACTTACCAATTGATAACCAACTGGATACAATAAAACTTCTTTAAGCTCTTTAAAACGAACCATTTCACTTTACAAGACAACTCTGCGAAGTGCTTTTGGGACTCTCGTTTTTAAAAAGCGCGCGCGAGAACGCGCGAGTGCTCGGCTATTCCCGAACATTCGCGAAGTGTGCCGACATGTCACGACAATATCCGAACCTTCGTTTCTACCAAAATTACCTGAGTATACTACTTTTCCTGTTTTACAAACTTCGGTTAAAATAAAATAAAACAAAAATATTGTTTTTGTAATTTACAATCAAAAGGTAATGTCACACATAGTGTTTCTTTGGCAATTCATGACAAAAAGTCTCTCTGAACTGATTTCAAATCATAAATAAGTTTTGTGGAAACAACACGTAAAATATTTATTTGCTTAAAATATTTATTAGCAAAAAAATATTTTACGTTGGTGTTTCCACAAAACTTATTTATATTACATTATCGCCATGAAAACTTTCAAAGAATTAATGATTACAAATTCCTAGAAATTCCAGAATTCCCTCAAATCCAGGGTCTGACGAATCTTTGAGTTTGAAGCCCTGAACCTCTTTCGGACTAACAAACTGTTGAATGTTTTTATCAGTTCTTTTCCCGTTTCAGATAAAATGAAAGCATATCTTGTACAAGAATAATAAATAACTAGCGTCGTAAAAACTAAAACGGCAAACTAAAAATTCAAAATTCAAAATTCCAAACTAAAAAGGCAAAAACCACACAACCTGTCGAGCGCCATGTCCCTCCCCGTGTAGTCAGTACAAACACGCACCCCCTTGGACAAACTACAAATAAGCGGTAAATTTTAGTAAATTATATTTTTTATAACAATAAATAACTGGGTAGTCCATCAAATGTTCACGAACACGCGAATGTAATTTTATAACTTTGAGATTGACATTTGACAACTTTTGCCCGCGCCGTTCAAAGGTAGCCTGCGTGCAGACTCTACTCGTTTCCGGAAGATGATACTTGTAGGCAACATTGCAATTTTCACTGACAAACGGTTCATGTTTCTTTTCAAACTGTATCAAATGCTGTTATCTGAAATGAAACTTTTAGTCGAGGAATCGGTGTAAACTATTGAAAGTCAAAATTGCAATTTGCTGCCGGAAGTTCGTACGGTACAGAACATTTAAGAAAACAAAGACAGCTTTTGAAACACGGTGTCGGTCGGTCGAAAAACTTCGGTCGGTCGATCTGATATCATTAAAGCAACACGATTTATCTGTTTATTTGTTCTGCTGTTTGTATCTCAACTTCTGTGACACCGTCACACCCAGTTGACCAAAAAAGGAGCGCTTATTCATGTTGTTGACTACTTTTTAAGCTGGGTTATTCCACTTGGCGTAAAATGCCGCGCGCTCGACATTTTCCTTTTTCTGTCGGACCAAACGAAGTAGAAAACTACTCAATTTGTACAATAGAAAATTCGAGCACGCGATATTTTACGCCTAGTGGAAAACTGGAAATAGAAATCCAGCTTTTGTTTAATAGCGTGCAAACATTTCATGCGTTGGCTGAAGCCGGACTTCCCCTCTCACTCAACCCAAGTACGATCAACCAATTGAAATGCGCAAAAATGATTACCCAGAAAAAATAATCAGCTTACTAAATGTTAACGAATCGTTTGTCAGTTTAGCGGTCTGGTGATATTCAAGCGGCTGACTGGTAAACATAGTTTCGTAATCACGGAATTGCCGATAAAGATTGGGAGCAGCGAGAAAACCTTTGTATTCAATAAGGTTGCGCGAAAATTACTAAATATATATTAGCTTGAAATGAAATTGGCATAAAAGCTAGATCCCAGTCTCCTAGAGGTCAACACTAAATTGAGGAAAATGGCTGACATCGGCCACGAAGAAGACATTCGAATCGACGAAGTGGAAATGGGCGATGTGACAACTGCTGATGGGATTTTGGCCAAAGAGAAACAGAAATTTGAGTATATCCATGGCCATGTCGAGCACCAAGAACTACATGTGCCCCCTCTAGAAGAACTGTGTAAAGGTATGTTTCTATTTTAATAATAAGACCTTCCCAAGTTATGACTCATGAATCATTGAAGGCATTCATTATCCGAAAGCAAATAAAGTTGATAAAGCTGAGAATGGCCTTGGGAAGACACTTGATAGATTAGCGGAGCTCCAAAATGAAAGCGGAACTCTTTTATACCAGTCCTAAACCTTATCTTAGTGTTTGCAGTGGTTTGCTTTAAAAACTTGTACAGTGGACGTGTACAGTACAAGACTTAAAGACCTTAAATATAGAGTATCTTTTTCAAAAGGGAAAAATATAATAGATACAAATCGAGACTGACAACTTAGCTATTAAATCTTATCGCTTAACTTGCTTTCAGACATTCTCTTTCAATACCTAGGTGTGACATGTGAGTCGCTTGTTTTTAGATCTGTTGTCTGTTTACTCATAAAAAATATCAAATACGTGTCGATGTATCTGTGAGAAATTATCTCATTAGTGCCAACTTGTGTTTTAGAACCGATCAGATCAAATTGTTTGAGATGAGTTGTAATAATGAGATGACATCTGGAGCATGTATACAATATTGCTTTTGTGTAGTCAGGGTGTGGATTGGTGTATGTGATTTCAGACACTTTTTGGAACTGTAATATTGAAATGTATTTGTCTTGTACATGGTGTAGTTTGTTGAGAAAAGTTCCTGTATTTGGGTATTTTTGGATTGGGTATTTAGAATGGCATAACATTTCATATTATGACTACATGCCCAACACTATGACTGCATGCCAAACACTGACTGCACATGACTGCACACCCAATGCTAATACTATATGCCCAACACTATGACTGCACACCCAACACTATGACTGCACACCCAATGCTATGATTGCACACCCAATGCTATGACTGCATGTCCAATGCTATGACTGCATGTCCAATGCTATGACTGCATGTCCAATGCTATGACTACATGCCTAATGCTATGACTGCATGCCCAATGCTATAACCACACACCCAATGCTATGACTGCACATCCAACACTATGACTGCACACCCAACACTGTGACTGCACAGCCAACACTATGATTGTATAGCCAACACTAACCTAACACTATGACCACATGCCAAAAACTATAACCACACACCAAACACTGACTGCACACTACAAACACTACAACTACACATGAAAAACTATGACCAAATGTCAAACCCTATTACCACACCCCAAATACTACAAGTCTACAACTGCATGCCAAACATGACCAGTGTACACACAAGACAATACATATGACTGCACAGTGCACACCAGACACTATCATATGACCACACTCCAGTATGTACACCTAGCACTTTTAACGTCCATGCTGAAGATGTTCATTGTTCAGCAAGACAGCAATAAACCTAGTATGAAACTGAACTGCTGGCTTATTCTAGATGATCTGTAAAAAGATCAGATAGACTGAGTGTATAGTTTGTGGGAAGATGTTTCTGTATTTCCAATGATATGTTCATGACACAGTTTATATATACACACGTTTACTCCTAAATTTTAATATTTTTTAGTGTTTAAATCAGCTTTGTCTAAGAACTTTTCTGAAGTACATGTAGATGTAGTAGATTGCCCTAATCTAACTGAAAAACCATGGAACCTAGCCTCACCAGGTGAGTTAATGTTGTACACTATGAGTGGGTCAGGGCTAACTTGTTAAGCCAGTGCCTGAATTGTTTAGGATGCAGATCACCCCAGGCAACTGCCATACAACACAGTTCTAACCACAGGTCACACCAAAGATCTAGGTGTTGATTTTACGGAGGGAGGAAAACCAGGGAACCCATTGAAAAACCCTTGAAGCACATGAGAGATCAACTACAACTCTACTCACATAAGTCTCAAACTCAAGAACAGGGTCATTCCCAGATGGTCACCCATCCAAGTACTTAAACCCCATCAAACCAGGCTTAACTTTGAACTGCATGCAGTGGTGAGAGGCAGTGCACTAACGGCACACCTCACCCATGCTCCCCTGAGAACAAGCACTGAGGCTTGGCATATACATGGGTCGCGAATCTCAACTGCGCATGAGAATGACGCATTCTGAGTCGGGATAAAACTTAATTAACTTTGTAACATCAGGATAAAGCTGCAGTTTTCATTTGCATTTTTATTTACATTTCTGAACTCATTGTACTGAATTCCTCAGCCTAATGTTATAAATTGAAATAAGTTTTATCCCGACTCAGAATGCATCATTCTGATGCGCAGTTGAGATGCGCGATCCATGTATTAGATTGGTCTGTTTGTTAAAAAAGTGAGAGCTAGGTCTGCTGGAAATACGAGGATTTATTTTTTGATTCAGAAAAAGTTAAGATTTTGTTGATTGTTTATTGTTTATAAATTCAGGTATTTGCAGTGGCACTCGTTTGGCTCTTGTTGGAGGTGTTCCATACTTGATTCCTGTTCCAAATATGTCAAAGGTAGGTTTATCCATCTAAGTTCAAAACTGTCAATTGAAAACATTTTACAATAATATAGCAAGGTATTTTGTCATCACTAGTGACTAGTGAGTACCTCTAATAATAATAATAATAATAATAATAATAATAATAATAATAATAATAATAATAATAATAATAATAATAATAATAATAATAATTACAATAATAATTACAATATGAGTGGCTGTGTTGTATTGGATATACAAAACAGACACAAATATTGTAAATAGCTTAAAATACTCCGAGTCTTTGATGTAAATATTAGTAATATTTGTTCATATTAATTCAGAAAAAGCGCAATTTCAATGTTTTAGAGCTGAGATAGACCTGATATACAACCACTAGTGGTTGTATCAAATGATACAACCACACATGGTTTGTATCAGATATACAACCTCCTTCACAGTCATGATTTCTTCAATTGTGTTTTCTTCATGAATTATTAATGGTATTTTAAATTATATATACCTACAATATATTGTATTGTTTGGTATTGCAGCTACAAAATGATTCTAGATTAGAATAAGTGTAAATGTGTGTATATAAAAAGTTATATATGTATTTGGTTCGCAGATGTATACCTTTGATATAATTGGACAGCAAGTTGGACTACCCAATGGGTTTTTTATTGGTGCTGGAGCAGGCAATAGTCGTGCTGTTGGAACTAATTGTGAGGTACAAGTTAGCCCAATTTCACTATCCATTGATTATTTCAAATCTATTTGGCAGTACAAGCAATCAACTATAGGTTCCAATCAGATGTTTCTTCCTCTCCCTCCATTTCCTCTTCTCCCTTCCTTTCCTCTTCTCCTTTCCTTTCCTCTTCTCCCTTCCTTTCCTCTTCTCTCTTCCTTTCCTCTTCTCCCCTCCTTTCCTCTTCTCTCTTTCTTTCCTCTTCTTCCTTCCATTCCTCTTCTTCCCTCTTTTCCTCTTGTCCCTTTGTTTCCTCTTCTTCCTTCCTTTCCTCTTCTCCCTTCCTTTCCTCTTCTCCCTTTCTTTCTTTCCTATTTTGCCTTTCTTTCCTCTTCTCCCTCTCCTTCCTCTTCTCCCTCTCCTTCCTCTTCTCCCTTTCTTTCCTTTTCTTCCTTTCTTTTCTTCTTCCTTCTTTTCCTCTTCTCCCTTTCTTTCCTCTTCTCCCTTTCTTTCCTCTTTTGCCTTTCTTTCCTCTTCTTCCTTTCTTCCTTCCTTTCCTCTTTTGCCTTTCTTTCCTCTTCTCCCTTTCTTTCCTCTTCTCCATTCCTGTCCTCTTCTCCCCTCCTTTCCTCTTCTCCCTTAATTTCTTTCCTCTTCTCCCTTAATTTCTTTCCTCTTCTCCCCTCCTTTCCTCTTCTCCCTTCCTTTCCTCTTCTCCCTTCCTTTCCTCTTCTCCCTTCCTTTCCTCTTCTCCCTTCCTTTCCTCTTCTCCCTTCCTTTCCTCTTCTCCCTTCCTTTCCTCTTCTCCCTTTCTTTCCTCTTCTCCCTTTCTTTCCCCTTCTCCCTTCCTTTCCCCTTCTCCCTTCCTTTCCCCTTCTCCCTAGAGTAGCACTAAGTACTGTATATAATCTTTTATAGATGATGATTTTATGATGTGTATGTATGATGTTCTCATTTTGTTTCCATTAGATGATGGTTAATGTTAAACTATCTCCTGGTCAAGATAACATCAGGTCAAAAATGGCTAAAGTCAACCCTAAGGTATTTTTTGAAGCTCAAAGATCTTCAAACGTATGTCCAAAACGTTTCGAAAGTGCTCACTGGACTGTTTAGAAATCATAGACCATTTCGCTATTATGATCATTAACAACGATGATCTTTCATCGCTTTTTGTAATTTTTTATAGGATGGTTCAGCAGAACTTGGTGACTATAACATAAAAGAGTTTTCAATGTTGGCTGACATGTTGGTATCTGAAGGAAAACAGGGGAAGGTAATGTTTTGAAACTTGTACTTACAAAAAGTATACAGTATACCGTACTTGTCTGATGCGGTTCCAAAGCCCAAACACACACCTAAAATGAAAGGTGAAGGCTGCAAGTGAGATAAATGTATTACAAAATAAGTTCAAAAAAGGAAGAACATCTTATGGTTGCTAAATTTTATGGATTAGAGTGAGGGTGGTGGTGGTGGTGGAGGCAGTTGGGGAGATGGTGGAGGTGGTGATGGAGATGGTTAAGAGGGTGGTGGAGATGGTGGTGGAGATGGTGGTGGTGGTGGTGGAGATGGTGGAGGTGGTGATGGAGATGGTTAAGGTGGTGGTGGAGATGATGGTGGTGGTGGCAGTGGTAGTGGTGGAGATGGTGGAGGTGGTGGTGGAGATGGTTAAGATGGTTAAGATGGTGGTGGAGATGATGGTGGTGGTGGTGATGGCAGTGGTAGTGGTGGAGATGGTGGAGGTGGTGATGGAGATGGTTAAGGTGGTGGTGGAGATGGTGGTGGTGGTGGAGATGGTGGTGGAGGTGGTGGTGGTGGTGGTGGTGGTGGAGGTGGTAGTGGTGGTGGTGGTGGTGGAGGTGGTAGTGGTGGTAGATGGTTAAGGTGGTGGTGGAGATGGTGGTGGAGATGATGGTGGTGGTGGTGGTGGCAGTGGTAGTGGTGGAGATGGTGGTGGAGGTGGTAGTGGTGGTGGTGGAGGTGGTGGTGGTGGAGGCGGTAGTGGTGGTGGTGGTGGTGGAGGTGGTAGTGGTGGTAGATGGTTAAGGTGGTGGTGGAGATGGTGGTGGAGATGATGGTGGTGGTGGTGGTGGCAGTGGTAGTGGTGGAGATGGTGGAGGTGGTGGTGGAGATGGTTAAGATGGTGGTGGAGATGGTGGTGGAGATGGTGGTGGTGGTGGTGGTGATGGAGATGGTTAAGGTGGTGGTGGAGATGGTTAAGGTGGTGGTGGAGATGGTGGTGGAGATGATGGTGGTGGTGGTGGTGGTGGCAGTGGTAGTGGTGGAGATGGTGGAGGTGGTGGTGGAGATGGTTAAGATGGTGGTGGAGATGATGGTGGTGGTGGCAGTGGTAGTGGTGGAGATGGTGGAGGTGGTGATGGAGATGGTTAAGGTGGTGGTGGAGATGGTGGTGGTGGAGATGGTGGTGGTGGTGGAGATGGTGGTGGAGGTGGTAGTGGTGGAGGTGGTGGTGGTGGAGGTGGTAGTGGTGGTGGAGGTGGTAGTGGTGGTAGATGGTAGAGGCGATGATAGAGGTGGAGCAGATGGTGGGTGGCAGGTGGTGGTGACTGATGTTTCAACAGCCTCAGCAGACACCATCTTCAAGAGTTATGAAAGCTTTAACCAGGTTGATTGAACATTTTAGGTCATCAAAGTCGTGGCAAAGAAACGAAAAGGAAAAGACAACTTTGTGTCATGTATGCGTCGCTCATTGGACCATCATTACGGTAATGTTAAAACAGTTGGAATGGGTGGTGTGTTTCTTATTGAAGAAGGTCAAGCCAAGCTACATGTCATGGTAAGCTTTTGCAAGATGCATTAAAAAGATAACTCCTCACTCGGAGGCAGGCACGGAGGCACCCTTCACTGTTGTGTTTTGTGGGATTTTTTCAGCGAAACCTTATCTGTAGTGTGAATAAGGCTAGGGGGTTATGATTTCACCTCTGTTTGTTTGTTTGTTTGTTTGTTTGTTTGTTTGTTTGTTTGTTTGTTTGTTTGTTTGTTTGTTTGTTTGTTTGTTTGTTTGTTTGTTTGTTTGTTTGTTTGTTTGTTTGTTTGTTTGTTTGTTTGTTTGTTTGTTTGTTTGTTTGTTTGTTTGTTTGTTTGTTTGTTTGTTTGTTTGTTTGTGTGTTTGTGTGTCTGTCTACAGAATATCTCTAAAGGTATTGGACAGATCAGTTTCATGGACGTGTGTGGAAAAGTTAACTATAGGCCAAGGACTAGGCGACTAGCCATTAAATTTTGGTTGAATTCGGTTGAAAATTTCATAAAAATGTGCAGAAGAAACGAATGAACCATTCTACTCAAAAAAGGTTCGGATTTCCCAAGTGGGACTCGAACCCACAACCTTCTGATCGCCGGTGAGACGCTCTAACCATTGCGCTACTGGGAATCAGATGATTTGTTTCTCTTTTAAGGTGAGGTAATACGGACAAAATTTTTCTTCAACTTGCAACGCAACAAAGTTGCGCGTAAAAAAAAAGCGTTGTTGCACGTATTACCAGTTTTACCACCCACCTTAAACATTGTTACACAACAATGACTTTGTTTCAAGTTGTTGAAAAAAGTAGACTCCAGTTCTACTCCAGTTGCTACGACATGCTGATTCAACTTGAAAAAAAAATCAGTGTTGCGTGACAATGTTTAAGGTGGGTGGTAAAGGCCTGGCCGAACGCTTTCAACATTTCATGCAACATCGTTCAACATTGTTGAATTCAACATGTTGAAAGCGTTTGGCCACCCCTGTTGAATGATGTTGAACGTTGTTGAATGGTGTTGAATGATGTTGAACGAAATTTGAACATGTTCAAATTTGCGTTCAACATTTCTATTGTTCTCAAAATGTTGAAAGGTGTTGAACGCATTTGGCCACATTTCATTCAACTTTGTTAAACAGAGACATGCGCCATGCGGGATATTGTCGATTCCAGCTTTTGTGGTAGCCCGCGTTCAATTAATTGTCATTCATGAATGTTGAACGATGTTGAATTCATTTGGCCACTCGTGCTTTCAACATTATTCAACATCGTTCAACAATGTTGAATGATGTTGAATGCGATGTTGAAAGCGTTTGGCCAGGCCGTAATAAGTGAAACAACGCTATTGCTCGTATTACTTCGCCTTTAACAATTCGTTAGTATTAACAAACAAGCTGAATTCGCAAAAAAAATAACCCGTTAGGTAGAAAATGCCTGGTGATATCCCCTGGCAGAGGTACGCAATCTCTGAGTGCATGGCCTCTAGGTCTTAGTATATGTTGTTTCTTTGTTTTGTCCAACATTGTAGCCAGCATTCAGCAAGGAAGCTTTGGACAGTGATGAACACGTTAAAGAATGGTTGAATTTCTACACCATGGATTCTCCCTTGACGTGTCTTAGTGTCTTTCTTGCCAATGATCCGGTAAGTTCGTGTTGAGATAACCACCTTAGGGCCAGTTAGGGGTGTTTACATACAATACAATACAACACAACACAACACAACACAACACAACACAACACAACACAACACAACACAACACAACACAACACAACACCACACCACACCACACCACACAACACAACACAACACAACACAACACAACACAACACAACACAACACAACACAACACAATACAATATTTATTTATTGTCGATGGACGTGGGGAGTGGTTGCCCATTCTCCCGAGCCAGAGGCTCGTGTTGCAAACGCTCGACCATTAAAATAAATATAAATAAATAGATTACAAGTAATAAATAATGGTTATAAAGAGCAATATAGATAATTCTGAAGATCTATTTACAATAATAATAATAATTCAATTACACAGTACGGTCTATAAGCACCTGTTGCATTGGCAGCCCGAAAAACTCATTCCCTTAATTTGGGAACGAAATTCAGACATAGAAGTAGAAGATTTAGCAGCAGTTGGTAGTTGGTTCCAGATATGTGATATAATATAAATAAACGAGTTATGCATATATAGATTATTATAAGTAGGTTGATTAACATTGAGACCGGAACTACGTAGGTTGTAAGGTGTAAGTCGAGGAGTAAAAAGATCAGAAATATAACTTGAATATATACATGAAGGCCGACCCGAACTGAGTTTGGGTCGGTTGTAGTGTTTTTACTGTAGATCGTTTTCATGAGTCCGGCCTGAGATTCAGTTCACGCCGACCTAATCTCAGGTCGCCTGCTAGACCGAACTGAAGCACTTTCACCTCTCAAACTCAATACGTTGTTTTCAATGAGATTGGTGTCAAGTCCACATAAAATAATGATTCTCCGGCGGTCACGACCTGTAAGGCAATTGACACAAATCTTGAAGCAACAGGGAAACCAAGCCAATATATAGTTTCAAGGCCGACCTCATGTAAAAAAAAACTGAAATGCAAAATTCAGGCCGGTCCGAGTTCAGACCGGTTTCATGTAAACACCCCCTTAGTATATGGTCATTGTCATCATCATCAGCGTCATTGTCGTCGTCAGCACGACCACCGCTATCATCACCAGCACCAGGAGCACTATTATCACCACCAGCACCATTATCACCAGCACCATTATCATCACCAGCACCATTATCATCATCAGCACCATTATCACCACCACTCCACCATCACCATTATCACCACCAGTACCATTATCATCACCAGCACCATTATCATCACCAGCACCATTATCATCATCAGCACCATTATCACTACCACTCCACCAGCATCACCAGCACCATTATCATCACCAGCACCATTATCACCACCAGCACCATTATCACCACCAGCACCATTATCACCACCAGCACCATTATCACCACCAGCACCATTATCAACACCAGCACCATTATCACCACCAGCACCATTATCACCACCAGCACCATTATCACCACCAGCACCATTATCACCGCCAGCACCATTATCACCACCAGCACCATTATCATCACCACCACCATTATCACTACCACTCCACCAGCATCACCAGCACCATTATCATCACCAGCACCATTATCACCACCAGCACCATTATCACCACCAGCACCATTATCACCACCAGCACCATTATCACCACCAGCACCATTATCACCACCAGCACCATTATCACCACCAGCACCATTATCACCACCAGCACCATTATCACCACCAGCACCATTATCACCACCAGCACCATTATCACCACCAGCACCATTATCATCACCACCACCATTATCACTACCACTCCACCAGCATCACCAGCACCATTATCATCACCAGCACCATTATCATCACCACCACCATTATCACTACCACTCCACCAGCATCACCAGCACCATTATCACCACCAGCACCATTATCATCACCAGCACCATTATCACCATCAGCACCATTATCACCACCAGCACCATTATCATCACCAGCACCATTATCATCACCAGCACCATTATCACCATCAGCACCATTATCACCACCAGCACCATTATCATCACCAGCACCATTATCATCACCAGCACCATTATCACTACCAGCACCATTATCATCACCTGCACCATTATCATCACCAGCACCATTATCATCACCAGCACCATTATCACCATCAGCACCATTATCACCACCAGCACCATTATCATCACCAGCACCATTATCATCACCAGCACCATTATCACCACCAGCACCATTATCATCACCAGCACCATTATCATCACCAGCACCATTATCACCACCAGCACCATTATCATCACCAGCACCATTATCACCACCAGCACCATTATCACCACCAGCACCATTATCATCACTAGCACCATTATCATCACCACCACCATTATCACTACCACTCCACCAGCATCACCAGCACCATTATCATCACCAGCACCATTATCATCACCAGCACCATTATCACCACCAGCACCATTATCACCACCAGCACCATTATCATCACCACCACCATTATCACTACCACTCCACCAGCATCACCAGCACCATTATCATCACCAGCACCATTATCACCACCAGCACCATTATCACCACCAGCACCATTATCACCACCAGCACCATTATCACCACCAGCACCATTATCACCACCAGCACCATTATCACCACCAGCACCATTATCACCACCAGCACCATTATCACCACCAGCACCATTATCACCACCAGCACCATTATCATCACCACCACCATTATCACTACCACTCCACCAGCATCACCAGCACCATTATCATCACCAGCACCATTATCATCACCAGCACCATTATCATCACCACCACCATTATCACTACCACTCCACCAGCATCACCAGCACCATTATCATCACCAGCACCATTATCATCACCAGCACCATTATCACTACCACTCCACCAGCATCACCAGCACCATTATCACCACCAGCACCATTATCACCACCAGCACCATTATCACCACCAGCACCATTATCACCACCAGCACCATTATCACCACCAGCACCATTATCATCACCAGCACCATTATCACCATCAGCACCATTATCACCACCAGCACCATTATCATCACCACCACCATTATCATCACCAGCACCATTATCACCATCAGCACCATTATCACCACCAGCACCATTATCATCACCAGCACCATTATCATCACCAGCACCATTATCACTACCAGCACCATTATCATCACCTGCACCATTATCATCACCAGCACCATTATCATCACCAGCACCATTATCACCATCAGCACCATTATCACCACCAGCACCATTATCATCACCAGCACCATTATCATCACCAGCACCATTATCACCACCAGCACCATTATCATCACCAGCACCATTATCATCACCAGCACCATTATCACCACCAGCACCATTATCATCACCAGCACCATTATCACCACCAGCACCATTATCATCACCAGCACCATTATCACTAGCACCATTATCACCACCAGCACCATTATCACCAGCAGTACCATTATCACCACCAGCACCATTATCATCACCAGCACCATTATCACCAGCACCATTATCACCACCAGCACCATTATCACCACCAGCACCATTATCATCACCAGCACCATTATCACCACCAGCACCATTATCACCACCAGCACCATTATCACTACCACTCCACCACCAGTACAATTATCACCACCACATCACCACCACCACCATTATCACAACCACTCCACCATCACTACCAGCACCATTATCACCACCAACACCATTATCACAACCACTCCACCATCACTACCAGCACCATTATCACTACCACTCCACCACCAGCACAATTATCACCACCAGCACAATTATCACCACCACATCACCACTACCAACACCATTATCACAACCACTCCACCATCACTACCAGCACCATTATCACCACCAGCACCATTATCACCACCAGCACCATCGCCACCAGCACAATTATCACCACCACTCCACCAGCACCACCAACACCATTATCACCACCACTCCACCAGCACCACCAACACCATTATCACCACCACTCCACCAGCACCACCAACACCATTATCACCACCACTCCACCAGCACCACCAACACCATTATCACCACCACTCCACCAGCACCACCAACACCATTATCACCACCACTCCACCAGCACCATTGTCACTACCACTCCACCACCAGCAGCACAATTATCACCACCACTCCACCACCACCACCACCAGCATCACCATTATCACCATCATCACCACCACCATTACCACCAGCACCATCCCCGTCGTCTTTGTCGGCGTCATTACCACCGCCATCCTACCAATACTATTTCTCTTTCAGGGATTAGACGTCAGATTGGAACACACCCATTGCTTCAGCGACCACGGCCAGGGAGGCCACTACCATTACGACACGACCCCGGAAAATGTTTCCTATCTAGGGTACTTTGTTCCGGCCGAGTATGTTTACCGTATTGACCGTCCACCGTCAACCCACATGATAGGACGTGACTGAGAGATACTGCATGGATTGGAAAAAAAAAGACATGAAACGCAAAAAAACACACTGAAATGGAAAGTCAGCTAGTGACAACCACCAAGAGGAATGGCTATGTACAATGTTGATCTGTTTGCACTGGCAATTTTAGTTTTTGCACTTGCCTTAATCAAGATCGGGACTAATCGTTTGCATTCTTGTTTTTCGTTCGTGTCGTTTGTAAAAAATCAGCACTGTTCTTTTTTTAAAGGGCCTATCTCACCTGTGCCGATTTTACTCATTAGGGCCTTTCTAGAGCTGTGCGGTTAACCGAAAAACTCGGTCGGTTCGGTTCTTTTTTTGGCACCGGAAATCGGAACCGAACATGCGCAAAAGAACCGGAAGAATCGGTAGTTTCGTTTTCCACGTAAAACCTCGTGTATCACGGGAGACCCTGATACATCAAAGACATTCAGAGTTATAACTATGACTTTTTTTTTAAATAATTGTTGTGTTTCATTTAACTTGTTATAAGTTGTTCATTTTGAAGTTTTATCATTACAATTTGTTGAGCAAATGCTTTGAATTGTTGAATTGTTCTTTTTATAAAAGTACCGAAACCGGCACCGAACCGAGGTTCTTTTACCCCAAAAAGACCGGAACCGGAACCGAGGTGAAAATTCTGGAACCGCACAGCATTAGGCCTTTTTATACAGGGCCTTACATCACTTGTGGGGTCTTAACGGGTATTGGCAATAAAAAAGAAGTTTGTCTCATTTGAAAGAACTCGTCAAATAGTATAAGAAGACCTTTTACAATTTTTTCGTATTTGTTTTGGTTTTGATTTCGACCAAGGACAGCGTGCTGTCCGCCATCTTGTTGTAATATCAGGGTAAACCTGATTAAACTACTCTGTGGGTGACCAGATTTCCACGGAAGGCTTTTTAAATGTTGTGGGTCAATTTAAAATGGAAATAGCGCAACAAAAAATCGAGTTTCTGGCTCATAATGTCATAAGGTTGACAAGATAAAAATTTCACTTTACCCTGGTTATGTCGTCACATGCATAATTTTGCATATCGAAAATAATTCCAAGATGGCGGACAACACGCTGTCTTTAGTCAAAATATTTCCAAAACCAAAACAAATACGGAAAAATTGTAAAAGGTCTTCTTATACCATTTGACGAGTTCTTTCAAATGAGATAAACTTATTGCCAATACCCTTTAAATAGATAAAAAAAAGTTAGTTAATAAGTTATTTTGCCGTTTTTGATTTAGTTTAACAGGTTCTGAGATATTGGCCTTTCAACATGCCAATTTGGGCCTTTCGCCAAAACTTTCCGCCGTTCATTTTTAAGCACGGGCCTGGGACTCAGGAACCTAAGACGACCGTCTTCTTAGTTGGAATGATAGTATGAACTCTCGTGCTTACTGGAAAACGGGTGTGAGCTCGACATTTCGATTTTTCAGTCAAATATGTGTTTTTGTGAATCAATAAGCCGAAACGTAGTAGTTGTTTTGAATTGACTCGTTCCTGAGACCCAGACCTCCAAGGTGTTAAAATGAACGACGGAAATTTTTGAAAATTGGCATGTTCAGAAGCCAATACGTCAGGAACTATTTGACTAAATCAGAAACGGCAAAATAACTTATTAACTAACTTTTTTTGCTCTATTCAAATACGCTAAAACCCCACAAGTGATATAAGCACTTTAAATAAGTCGCGAGCAGCTCGTATAAACGGTCATGTAATCAGTAAGCCGCGACTAAAATAAGCCCAGGGTTGAAGCTAGTCCAAAATAAGCCACGACTAAAATAAGCCCAGGGTTAGTTCAAATAAGTCACGGCTTATTCAAGAATTGACCGTTTGTACGAGCTGTTCGCGACTTATTTAAGCCGCGACTTATTTTGCCCGCATAAAAGGCCCTATTGTTAATCTTGGGGTTCTCCTGAGGAAAAATTACAATATATCTTGTCGTTTCAAATTTCATCTTCATGGACTTCGTCGAATGATGTTTTAGAATTGAAAGAGTTTGTACAATAGAATTACATGGTTTTTCCTGTACAAGCTGTCGTAAGTTTACCCTGTGAGTCAGAGTCCCTGTCCGACCTACGCAAGCTTCGGAGGAAAGTGGGCTCTGCCAACAAACTCGATCTTCGCCCCAAGTTTGGGGCGAGTCAGTCAGGTTTTAAACTGGTCAAACAAGTTCTAGTTTACGAACACACGTAAGCAGGAAAATAGGAAGTGACGCGTTAGAGCCCGGGCCCAAAATAGTATCTTGGCAACCGTTCACGCATGCTCAAAAAGAAATATCGAGTTTGTTGGCAGAGCCCACTTTCCCCCAAAGCTTACGTAGGTCGGAAAGGGGCTCTGACTCGCAGGGTATCGTAAGTTAAACTCAGAGAAAACAACTTTACCAACTTCAAGCTGAAAACACTAATAACAACATACAAAAAACATTTACTGAAAATAAACTGACACAAGTTAGAGATAAATCCCGAGAACGAGGGATGTATGCTATATACAGCCCCAATATACAGCCCCAAGGACGCGTACTGACTTATTTGATGATTGAGGAGATTTGCCAAGTCTGGTAAGTAGGTACCAACTTTGACGGCGAAAAGGTCCAAGAAGATGACATTTTTCAACGTCAAGATATATTGCAATTTTGCTCAGAAGAACCCCACGATTGCGAATATACAAGTCCCCCCAGGTGAGATAAGCCTTTTAAGGTCTTTGAGTCAACAGTGAGTGGTCGTGGAGTGTCTACACCTTTTTCAGGTCAAATTCAGAAACTTCCAAACGAATTTCAGACACTTTCAAATGATATTCAGATTGTCCAAATGAATTTCAGACATTTCCGAAATGATATTCAGACATTTCCAAATGATATTCAAACATTTCCAAATGATATTCAAACATTTCCAAATGATATTCAGACATTTCCAAATGAATTTCAGACATTTCGAAAATGAAGCGAGAGGCTAAAGTTCGCTTGAACAGTAAATAGTTTGGATCAGCTGAGAAAACACGTACACATTTTGCCCTGCATTACTCATTCTCAAACTCATTAATAATTCATGAACCGAAAACAAAAGAAATTAATGTTTAATTAGTGTTTTGAAACCGGAGGAAGATCTATCTAGCTGATCACGTGATGACATTTTGAAATATTTTCAAAGTCCTAGGACTTTGAAAATATGTAAATTACTATGTTTGAGAAGTCAGTTCAAACACTCGACGTCGGACTTCAGCGGGAATTCAAAGCCCTCGTGCCTTAAAAATGCTCGCCTTCAGCTCGCACTTTCAATAGGCACTCGGACTTTGAAATCCCGGTAAAGTCCTCCGTCTCGTATTTCAACTATTACATAAAAAACATTCAATTGCACTCGTTGAAATAACAATAGCACTTTATTCATTAGCGCGAAACGACATTCAATAACGCTTCTATAACATCAATAGCATTTATTACATAAAGTGCTATTTTTATTTCATGAGAGCAATTGAATGTTTTTTTATTGAGCCAATGCAGATCAAAAGGTGTATGTGTTCCCTCAGCTGATTCGAACTATTTGCTGTTCAAGCGAACTTTAGCCTCTCGCTTCATCAGTTTTGGAAATGTCTGAAATTCATTTGGGAATGTTTGAATATCATTTGGAAATGTCTAAATATCATTTGGAAATTTCTGAAATTCACTTGAATTATCTGAAATTCACTTGGAAAGTTCTGAAATTGATCTGAATTATCTGAAATTCGTTTGGAAGTTTCTGAGTTTGACCTGCATGAATAAGATTAAAAGTCTTTAAAAAGTCATGATTTAAAAATCTCTTTACTGTTTTTAGTATATTATAATATCGAGGGAGGGCCATGTTTACACTAACGATTTTTGCCGCCTTTTTTCCACGAAAAAAGTCGCCTAGTGGAAAACCGCCTTTATAACCGCTAGACAACACCTCTGCCAAATGTTTGCGCATTCGTGAATTCGCAGAATAAACATTGCAAGAGAAGTGGGAACTAGCCGTGGCGACAACAACCAGACAGTGAAGACTAAGTAAGACTCGACTACTCATTTGTGTTTTAAAAAAAGGGTAAAGAAAATTACGAAGGGGTAAATTCAGAATATGTTACAATATTGACAAGGAAGCCATGCACAAATTACTTACCTTAACTGTTTGGTAGTATGCTTTTAATTTTAACTTTTGTGCCGTGCTCTCGGACCAGTCCAAATATTTCAATGTTTTCCCGCTCTTTTTCCGAGGACGAGCTCGGACGTCGCACATGCGCAAAACGTTTGGCAGCGGTGTTCCTCTAGACTGGAACTAATTCGAAATCTCCTTAAGTGATTTTCAGTCGTGTTTCCACGACAACAAGGTCACGTGTTTGGCTGGCGGTCATGTTGGATAAAACAAAGCCTTTCTAATAGTGTGCAACAGCCTAGTCCCGTCGTTCTGAAGACGGTAGACATTCTGGAGACTGGTACCTAGGTCTGATGCAAGCCTTTCTGGCCTCGGTTGTGTCTGATTCAAAAGAATCTTTGCTTCATAATGAGGCCAGAACGGCTCATTTATAGCACGTAGTCAAACAGGATGTCCTCTTGCGTTTGAACAACACATAAATGTGATGTTGTGCTTGAAGGTAATGGCTCTAACTTTATCTAGAATTTCGCATTATCCAAAGTTTGACATTTAAAACGATTTTTAGAGCAGCCCGTCGAGGAATCGTGATAAAGTGTTTGTAAGTTCCTCAATGAACCCGCCAATCAAAATTGCAATGTTGCGCATCAATATTACAAAGTCGTAATAAAAGTAGTGTGCTGCGTAGGCAGTGTAGAAACAACAATCGAAATATAGTAAGGTTAGATATACTGCCGAAACAGAGAACGTAAGAGTCTAACGTTTCGAGCGAAGGAGTCTAACGTTTCGAGCGAAGGCCCTTCGTCAGAGAGAAACTTCTCTCTGACGAAGGGCCTTCGCTCGAAACGTTAGACTCTCGAGCGAAGGCCCTTCGTCAGAGAGAAACTTCTCTCTGACGAAGGGCCTTCGCTCGAAACGTTAGACTCTTACGTTCTCTGTTTCGGCAGTATATCTAACCTTACTATATTACAAAGTCGTACGTGACTATAAAGGTGCTGTTTTTTCTTGCAACTTGCGACAAATCACTGAATGTTGTAAGTTGCATAAAAAATCGCACCGTGTAACACCCCGTAGCAACTTGCGATTTTGTCATTTTTGCCGTGTTGCAAGTTGCAAGAAAAGTTGGATGGGCTCTACTTTTTGCTGCAACTTACAACAAAAATCGCAAGTTGATGAACGTGTATCACCCTTCCTGCAACTTGCGATGTTTTTTTCACGATTAAAGTTAGTTTGTTGTAAGTTGCAAGAAAAATCGCATCGTGTAACAGCACCTTAACGCCTGTATTCTAAGCTCACTCACACTCACACTCACACTCACACTCACACGCACACTCACACGCACACGCACACGCACACGCACACGCACACGCACACGCACACGCACACGCACACGCACACGCACACGCACACGCACGCTCACGCTCACGCTCACGCTCACGCTCACGCTCACGCTCACACTCACACTCACACTCACACTCACACTCACACTCACACTCACACTCACACTCACACTCACACTCACACTCACACTCACACTGCGTTCACACGAGTCCGGTGTACTAAAGCGGAGCGAAAAAGTGCCGGATCTTGTGTTCACACGACACCGCCACGTTTCATTTCGCTCCGTCTAGAAATCGTTTTCAAAACGCTCCAGTTAGAGCGCCGTTTTCACACAATTTCGATCCGGTGCCGTGTGAACGCAACGGCGTTTTGTGACTTTTTAGCGCCGTTTTCAACTCGCTCCGGACTCGTGTGAACGGGGTCTCACACTCACACTCAACGAGTGGCCCCTCACACTCAATAAGTCCAACTCTAACCATTCAATTGAATGGTTGGATGGAGAGTGAGTGTAGTCTGAGTTGTCAGTTGAGTTACACTTATTGGATGTGAGGGGCCACTCATTGAATGTGAGTGAGCTTTTAGAATACAGGCGTAAGTGCACCATAAATTAAGAATATTTAAAGTGGTGCAGGCTTTTATGAAATTCACTGAACAAATGAACACATTAATTTCACGCAAAGGGTGCTCTAATTTCATGCTAAATTTCGTACAAAGATTGTTTTACACAATAGATACAAAAATTTAGCATGGTAAACGAATCGGAATAATATAAAGCTTGCATTAATTTGGGCTGTTTGTTTAGTAAATCTCGTTGTCTACACATGTATTCAAAAATGTCCCAGGTTTTAATGGAATACGGCCGTCGATCAGTTACGTGACCTTGTTGACCTTCAAGAAAGATCCGATATGGCCGCCGATCAGTCACGTGACTTTGTTGTCAAGGAAGATCTAATATAGCCACCCTTGTTGTCAAGGAAGATCTACTGTAAATAACTACCTTATCTACAGTGCCTATATCAAACCTGAAAACAGACTATCTTTTCCGGGTACTACCTATCCGATGATACACACCTTTAACAAACTTTATGTATTGACTTTGGCCCAAATCTCTGAAAACAAGACGCCTGCGTCAACTGGCAAAATGCGGGGAGGCGCTTGAACGAAGCCTGAATCGAAGGCCTCCGCACAAGCTCTATCTACAGTGCCTATATCGAGACGATCACGACAGTTGTCAGACTGTCAGCCACATCTGATCACGGTTAAACTAGGTACAAATCAGCCAGTCACTTTCAAAATCTACCAACAATGTGCAAGAACTCCTTGATCAAAAGGCAAAGGTGTTCAACTTTTTGTCCAACTCCAAAAGTGAAAGGAGCTAAGGGCCGTTTACTGCGAGTTTCAGTTCAGCTTTTAGTGAAAAGTTTTGATCGTTTCACAATTCGACACGTTTCCATGGGAAATTTGAGTGTTTTCGCATCTTGACCAATAGAAATTAAGGCGTTGCCCAAACTTTTAAATTTGCCCATGAGCCCATGACAACATTCAAATTCTCACATGACATGAGATGACAAGTCAACGTTTCGAATTGTGCGTTTCAACGATCAAACTTTTAAATAAAACTATCTATCTCCAAGCTCAACTGAAAATCGCAATACGACGTTTAGTTAGTTATTTATTTATTTATTTATGAAGCAAAGATTCCTGTGAATTACAAACACACAAACGAGGCCAGAAAGGCTTATTAAGATGCACATAAAAGAATATTCAAATTAGTCACTATTATGAAAGTGGTCCTCACATGGCTATTAACTCACTGGCTAACAACCCACCCAACCAGAACATAGTCAATCGAGATATGGTCTGGAAACTCGGCAAACTTCAAAGCGCCTATAATGAGCTGGGACTTTATGTTGAACCGTACCTTACACCATGCACATTCTTTGTTTTAGGTTTATTAATATCCATTGACTATGACCAGAAGCATGAATAATAGCGGAAGTAGAAAGTGCAAAAATGCAAAATTGTGACACCCAAAATTAAGAGAAAGAAATTGCCCAAGCCTACTACTCATTCAGTGAATTGTGAATGTTACACTTTAATAGATATTAAACTTTATCGTCATAGCACAGATGACAGCAAACTCTCATCACTTTTTCAGTGAAAACGCACATGAAAAGAAAGCAAATTAAGCCCAAAAAGAGCAGCACAACGAACACTAAACTGACAACAACTTTGGTCTTCTCCATCTTCCGGTCAACTTCGCCGCTTTTCTTCGACGTCCAGCACGTTCCGTTTGGTGTCAAGTTAAATTCCCTATCTTCTGGCATAACCACGCAACGCGAATTGCTCGTAATATTCTTCACCACGCTAGTGTTATTAGTCACGCGTCCTCCGTCGTACGATTTATTATTAGGCTTAAACTCCAGAAGAAGTTGAGTGGACACGTTGTGTAGACAGATAGAACATGTTTTTCGTAAATGTTTATCAGGCGATAACACTGACCTATTTCTCTCCTTGGCTTCTTCGGTCGTGTACCAATCGACTATTTTGAAACATCTAGCCTCGGACTGTACGCTTTTGCTCCGACTATTCGAACACAAGGTGTGATCAGTTGATTCGTTAGTACTATTGGATCTCGCCACAATACAATTCCGTGAACTCACGACCACGCAATCCGTTTCACTGCCAATGGGGGCCTCTTTCTGCATTCCCGGAACCATTTCCATGCAAACTAACATAAGTAGCAAGACAACGACCAAACAAGCTACGGGCGCTAAAAGAAACAGACGGCATATCCGAACTTTCTCAGAGTTCGAGTAAGACTTGGCGTTGTCTGCGTTGTCTACTGGCTTCATAATCTTTATTCAAATCGCTTCGATGTACTGTTCGTCGTGTGATTCACGAATCGTGTTTACTTATTCAGAGCTATTAACCCACTTCAACTGATTCAGATCTCAGTCTGTTCAGCTGAATCAAGTTCCGCGAACTGCATGTATGGGAATGCAGAGCAACTGTCATATAACTTAATTACAGCGGACGTGCAGTGATAATTTGAATAAATTTGATATTTGAGTACATTTGTATAGTACCGCAGCCTTAACATTCAAAGGAATTTATACACAACAGGTGAAATTGACCAATAGTAGGCTTTTACTTGTAATTTGAATATTCGTTTTGACTCACATTATATATTACATTGGATTTGTTTTGATTTGTATTTTCATTTATTTAATTTGGCTTTCGCTTGACAGCAAACACCACAGGGACCCCACACAAACAGTGTGTAATCATAGTCAATCGAGATATGGTCTGGAAACTCAGCTAAAGTCTTTGATCTACCTTTTTGTTCGCCTTTATGCATTTTTGTGCACGGTGCACGGTCACTGAACACATTGTATTTTAGTATAATGAACGAATTGTCCAATAGCAACGTTTCAGTTCAATCACTCAACCGTGCTATTTAAATATTAATAAACCTAAAACAAAGGATGTGCACGGTGTAAGACAAAACAATTATGACTTTGGTAGCTAAATACTGTTTTAATGTTCTATGTAAGGTACGGTTCAACATAAAATTACAGCTATTATAGGCCCTTTGAAGTTTGCCGAGTTTCCAGACCATCTCTCGATTGACTATGGTGTAATATATCAACAACGGAGTTTGAGTATTTCATCAGGGGGGTCCAAACACGAGAAAACGTAAACGTTCGGCCTCGTGGTTTTATTGTCAGTTTCGATGGCATCTCAATCGAGCGATTTCAATTGAAAAATGCCATTAAAATAAACCCTCATGAAATTTTATTCATGAGTGTGTGTAAAATTTATTCATACAGCAACTTGTTTATTTTGCATAGATAATCGGATCTGAAGAATTAGACTACTCGTTTCCGGAAGATGATATTCATCTAATACGACGACGTCCCAAGTACAATAGTATTTTTCAACCAAAACAAAGCGTTGAATAATTTGCAGTCCCAAGAGTAATCCCAACACCGTCCTCGTTGCACATACAACGTCAACTGAAGCGTTTTCACGTTTTCAAGACAACGTTGTGGCAAGGAACAGCAAAAGTTGTTTGTTTACTTAGGCGTTAATCTAGCATACGTTATGTTGTCGAAGCTATGGCTGCCTTTTAAATATCTTACAAAATACGTAAGGCATACAATATACGATGTCCTGATCCATGGTTTCGTTTAAATGTAGTAACTTATTTGCCGTCGTCGTCCTAACTTGCTTAAGGTCCCTAATATCTTGGGCTTTACTGGAGTCCAACTTCAATCAGGTGATTGAATGAACTATTGTAATTGGTTGATTATCTCATGAATTACTAATATACAGAGAATACATGGGTGTGCGGAAATATGAAATTTATTTCGAGTGTTGACCATGCAGGATATTTCACAAGCGAGCAAAGCGAACGAGTGATATATCCTGTTCAACACGAGAATTAATTTCATATTTCCAAACATTCATGTATTGTTGTTCTGTGTATTATATAAAAAAATAGTCCTATTTCCCCACAAAAATTGCAGTACACTCTAATGTGCGGTTTCATGCGATAATCGACACATGTGAGATTATCGATTTCATTAGTTGCAGAAAAACCAATGAACCATCCTATTTTATATAATAAAAACTCATAATTATAGTACTGTCGGTACTGTCGGTGCTATATAACGGTGCGAGAAGTGGGACTCGCTCGATTTAGACCTTTATAAAGCTTGTTCAGTGAAACTGAATGAGCTTGCTATTCACCACCTCTGCGAAGCCTGCAAGAACTCGTCGAATGTGCATGACACGAAAAATAATCTTATCTCATCTTACCTTTATTCGAGGTAGAAAAAACAAGCAGCTTCACAGGTCATATTACAAGCCAGTATGCATGACAAACACTCCTTCTGTGTTGTCTTGTTTCAAGAATTGGGTTGGACACCGATTCACAATCTAATAAAAATGAGAAAGCTCTTTCTAGTTTTCAGTGTATTTAAGAACAACGCTCCAAGGATCTACGACGCGGCTTCAAACGAAAAGAATAGATTAATGAAAAGCGGAAAAGAAATGAATAACTTGTATTCCCAGGAGTATTTTCAACACCGTCTTCGTTCTATAAAAATAAGGACTTTAAGATCAAACGACGTCAACCTCAACCTTTAAACAAAATAATCTTTTTGCAAAACAAAAGTCCCCAGAGTAATCTCAACACCGTCCTCGTTCTTTATACAACGCCACTTGGGGCATTTTCATGTCTTCAGGACGACGTCAACGGCCAAAAGATGAAAACTGTTGTTTAAGATTGACTTCAGTACGGACACTACAATCATTTTAGCAATACTGGGGCGTTTTGGAAGTATTAAACTAGCTTCAAATATCAAATATAATAGTCAGTTAACCGTGACTCTTTAAATTGTAAAACTTATCTTCCGTTTTAACCGCCGTCGTCGTCCTCGCATCTTAAAGTCCCTAAGGACTTGAGATGACAGGGTGACAATAGTGGTTAAAAATGTTACTATTTAAAGAAGTCATGATTAACTGCCCATTATATTTGATATTTGAAGCTAGTTTAACGACTTCCAAAATGCGCCCCAGTATTGCTGAAATGGTTGTAGTGTCCGTATTGAAGTCAACTGAACAGTTCCCATCTTTTGGCTGTTGACGTTGTCCCGAAGACGCGAAAATTGTATAAAGAACACCAAGGACGGTGTTGAGTTTACTCTTGGGACTAAAAATTATTTGTTCTCAATGTTTTGCAAAAAGATCCTTTAAACACGTTGTCGTTGGGGCTGAAAACAACGCCACTCTGAGCATTTTCACGTCTTCAGGACGACATCAACACGACGAAAGATGGGAGCTGTTCCTTAACGTTGATTTCAGCTCAGATCCTATATACAATCGTTTTGCAGAACTGGGGTGTCTTGAAGATCATAAAACAAGCGGCTTGGGACATCAACTACGGTGGTCAATATACCGTGACGTCTTTCAATCACTTCAATTCACATTGTATTTTAAGCTACACGATGCGATTTTTCTTGTAACTTGCAACAAATAGCCTGAATGTTGCGGGTTGCAAAAACAATCACACTGTGTAACACCCCGTAGCAACTTGCGATTTTGTTCATTTTTGCCGTGTTGAAGAGTCCTCTAAGTTTTGAATTTTGTACTGGGACTCTTAATCATCAATCAACCATTTCAAGGCAAAAAGTTTGACTATTCTGGACGTTGAGTTTCTGATTACACAAATCGATATACACAATCTCAGTACATGTACCTGACAACCTGTTCTGTGTTCGTTGAAGTAGTAAGGAACCTGCCAGTTAAGGCACGTAAATATTTATCGAGAAGGCAAATAATTCTATCCTGTAACTACAAAACTTGTTTATAACAGAAAGCCCAAGAAAAAAGCGGGGTCGAAGAAGTGCGGAAAAGCGTATAACTGATGTGTTAATGATAAAGTAACAACAAGCAGGTGTATAGCACTGATCTCTAGTCTATAAAGTCGTGATTCCGTCACGACTGTCAGTCAACAATTCAAGGAAAGCAAGCAAGCAACAAGCCAAGTGACAGTAGCTTGGGTGAGGTCACGAATCGAAATCAATTCAGACATATGGTTGAATCTTCTGCCGGAAATATCCAGCATCGTAAATATGACAGTCTATCTGCAGATACTAAGAAAATCGATTGTGGACATCCAAAGAACACCGAGATTGAATTTCAAGGTCAGTGAACCGTAATAACAGGTAATATTATTATAAGTAATAACACGACTTAAGGGAAATAAATTTCCCCGCCGCCGAGGGAAGATTTGTGGCAAAGGGGAAATTTAATCGCTAATTTCCCGAAAAGTCATGTTATTAGTTTGTAATATTACGATCGTCGAGGAAAACTTTGAGAATCTTATCGTTCGTTTTAACACCTTGGGGGCCTGGGACTCAGGAACCTAAGCCGACTGTTTTCTTAGTTGGAACTCTCGTGCCTACTGGAAAACGGGTGTGAGCTCAACATTTCGATTTTTCAGACAAATATATGTGTTTTTGTGAATCAGTAAGCCAAAACGTAGTTATTTTGGATTGACTCGTTCCTGAGTCCCAGGCCCCCAAGGTGTTAAAATGGATGGAAATATTTGGCGAAAAGCCGAAATTGGCATGTTTAAAGGCTTATATCTCAGAAACTATTAAAGTAAATCAAAAACGGCAAAGTAACTTATTAACAGAGGCGGATTAAGGTACCCGAGGCCCCTGGCTGTATTTTTGATTGGGCCCCCCAGGCCCCTTCTTGCACTGCACGTAGGGGCCTGGGCATTCTTTTTTTAATAAGACATCAGCGCCCCGAGCCCCCTAGGATCCGTGAGGCCGCGGGCCCCTGGTTGTAGCCCAGTCAGCCCCCCCCCCCCTTAATCCGCCACTGCTTATTAACTAACTGTTTTTGTTCTCTATTCAAATACGTTAAAACCCCACAAGTGATATAAGCACTTTAAATGATTAACCAAAACAAACAAATGAGACGGATTACAAAACCAACCCAACCCAAACGATTCAAAACAAAACTAACCAGTGCCAAACCTTGTAGGGGACTTCGTGTCATATTGTTTGTACACCTAGTGTATTCAATATTTATACTAAATCTTTTAAATAAATAAAATAATAGTAATAAATAACCTAAACTGCCAGGTGTGTCTGCACCAGTAAGACCATGAAGATGTATATATTCTACACTCGAATTTTCCTTCACCCAAAATCCTTAGAACACGCTATGTAATCGAGTGAAATGCCCAATATTACTTATAATATACCCAATTCTCTCCTGGCATTACCACCTTATATATACAGAACTCGCGATCAAGCTCTCGGCAACGCCCTCCGTGGCTCAGTGGTCAGAGCATTGCACTAGAATCGCAAGGTCGTGGGTTCAATTCCTGCCGGAAGGCCTGTGTAGTTGCATTTTTCGCAACTGGTTCCAGTTTGGTCTTAAAATGTATATATTCTACACTGGAATTTTCCTTCACCAAAAATCCCTAGAATATGCTATGTAATCGAGTAAAATGCCCAATATTACTTATAATATACCCAATTCTCTCCTGGCATTACCACCTTATATATACAGAACTCGCGATCAAGCTCTCGGCAACGCCCTCCGTGGCTCAGTGGTCAGAGCATTGCACTAGAATCGCAAGGTCGTGGGTTCAATTCCTGCCGGAAGGCCTGTGTAGTTGCATTTTTCGCAACTGGTTCCAGTTTGGTCTTAAAATGTATATATTCTACACTGGAATTTTCCTTCACCAAAAATCCCTAGAATATGCTATGTAATCGAGTAAAATGCCCAACATTACTTCTAATAAACCCAATTCTCTCCTGGCATTACCACCTTATTATATATACAGAACTCGCGATCAAGCTCTCGGCAACGCCCTCCGTGGCTCAGTGGTCAGAGCATTGCACTAGAATCGCAAGGTCGTGGGTTCAATTCCTGCCGGAAGGCCTGTGTAGTTGCATTTTTCGCAACTGGTTCCAGTTTGGTCTTAAAATGTATATATTCTACACTCGAATTTTCCTTCACCCAAAATCCTTAGAACACGCTGTATAAACTCAGTCTTGTGTTTTTGCTCTTTAGACAGCAAGAAGTACACTGTAGACGAAGTAGTAGAGCACATCGGTTTTGGACGGTACCAAATATTTCTTCTTATAATCGCTGGCTTTTCCTGGGTAAGTTGTACTAACTGATGTCATTATGATCATTATTATCAGCTTTATGGTCATCATGATCATATCATTATCATTATCATCTTGTCATTCACCATCGTCGTTATCATCATCGTCGTCGTTATTGTGATCAATTCACATACAAAAACATGCACTAAAGATCGCTTTTCTCCAGTCCTCATATGCTACCTCACTGGAGAACGCTAGCCTTCCTACATTGTTCCAGCGAAGAGAAAATCAGTGTTTGTCACTTTATACGAACATTCATCAACACCCAGATAACAAGTTGAGAAAACTCCTTCCTAATACTTCATCCCACAAGTACCGTCTGAGAAACCTACGCACTTACCCACTACATAAATGTAGAACTGAACGTTACAAAAACAGTTTTATCCCTAAATGCGTTAGCAATTGGGATCTACCTTAGTTTTTATTTTGTCTTATGTTTTATAACTTGTGCATAATAGTTTTTGATTTAACTTATCCTTACCCTGCTTAACTTCTCACTCATTGTAATATCACGTTTTTTTAAATTCTCATGAATTTACAAAGTGATAGTTTTTAATAAATAAATAATTCATTCATTCATTCATTCATTCATTCATTCATTCATTCATTCATTCATTCATTCATTCATTCATTCATTCATTCATCATCATCATGATCATCATCTGATCATCATCACCATCAACATTATCATCATCATCATAATAATTATCATAATTATTATCATCATCACTATCACCATCATCTGATCATCATCATCATCAACATTATCATTGTCATCATAATTATCATCATCACCATCATCATCTAATTATCACCATCAACATCACCACCACCATTAGCATTATCATCAACATCAACAATCATTGCAATCACCATTGTCATTATCAAAGTCAACTGAACATTCCAATCCTTGTCATAATTAACTACAACAAACAAACAATGTATTTTCATAACTGTCTAGATGGCTGATTCAATGGAAATGATGATTCTGGCCATCTTAGGCCCAGTCTCAAGATGCGAGTGGATACTTGGTCCATGGGACGAAGCTCTGTTATCTACAGTAGGTTATCGAATAACATTCACATATGTAGGTGGTGGCCATCTGAAGCGCTTTTGATATGATGCCTTCAATTTGGCCAAGTTGATCTGCGTCCTTCGCAATTCAGCTACCGGCCACCAAGTAAGGATGATTAGTCCCCAGTCCTTTCCTTTCTCCCCCTTTCGTTTCGTTTCCTTTGCTTTCCTTTCCTTTCCTCTCCTTTCCTTTCCTTTCCTTTCCTTTCCTTTCCTTTCCTTTTCTTTCCTTTCCTTTCCTAAGATACGTGTTGATCTCAATGATTGAAATATTGTCATTTGTTTACAGGTTGTTTTTCTTGGTATGTTCTTTAGTTCAGCAGTCTGGGGAAAGATTGGTGATCAATACGGACGAAAATCAGTAAGTGCAGTAAACGCAAATAAATTTGTAGTGCTTCTACTGGACCATGCAATCATCCAATGTCTTCCAAAGACTAAATAAAGTATGTAGAAGTTGATGCTTAAGATCATGAAATCGTGTCCGTTTCTCGCTAGTGTGTTGCATAGATGCCAAGTAATGTTTGCAACGGCGTCCATAGTTCAGTGGTCAGACACGGTGCTAAAGGTTTCCGCACAAACGAACGAAGGAACGAACGAAGGAACGAACGAAGGAACGAACGAAGGAACGAACGAAGGAACGAACGAAGGAACGAACGAAGGAACGAACGAAGGAACGAACGAAGGAACGAACGAAGGAACGAACGAAGGAACGAACGAAGGAACGAACGAAGGAACGAACGAAGGAACGAACGAAGGAACGAACGAAGGAACGAACGAAGGAACGAACGAAGGAACGAACGAAGGAACGAACGAAGGAACGAACGAAGGAACGAACGAAGGAACGAACGAAGGAACGAGCGAACGAGCGAACGAGCGAACGAGCGAACGAGCGAACGAGCGAACGAGCGAACGAGCGAACGAGCGAACGAGCGAACGAGCGAACGAGCGAACGAGCGAACGAGCGAACGAGCGAACGAGCGAACGAGCGAACGAGCGAACGAGCGAACGAGCGAACGAGCGAACGAGCGAACGAGCGAACGAACGAACGAACGAACGAACGAACGAACGAACGAACGAACGAACGAACGAACGAACGAACGAACGAACGATCTGGTTCTGGCTTGGTCTTAATATATTCCAACACTCGAAATTTTCCTTCACAAACATTCCTACAACATACTCCTATGTCCGGCTAATGTCACACATGAAATTAATATCGTGTTCACATATGCACAATAGCGTTCTTTTTTTGGCAAAATTTCCCTATTCGATCTTCTCTATATTCTTTATGTCAACTGTTTTATTTTCTTGCCAGGCAATCGTCTTAAGTTCAACATGGATCTCCTATTTTGGTGTACTAAGTGCACTATCGCCTTCCTACAATTGGATCCTATTCTTGCGTTTTCTCGTTGGCGTTGGAATCAGTGGCCTCAGCCAAGTGTAAGTAATAAGGCAAGAAAATGTGTAATACCCCACGGTGACTGCCACTGAACGTTTTAGGAAATAGCAAATGATCTTCCTGTTTCCCTGATCTTCCTGTACTGCTCGTGGTGTTATAATGGGGAAACTGGAAGATCATTTGAAACTAGGAAAAAGGAACACGTTAGAAACGTCAAAAACTTTGCCGAAAATTCAAACTCGCCAACCATGCTTGGACAAACTCGCACAAAATTGACTTTAGCAACGCACAAATAATCGACAAAGGACGTAACCGTACCAGAAAAACATTAGAATCTTGACACATTGCCGCAATTGATGGAGCTGACAATAATTCTAAGCCATTACCAAAACAATACTCGCTTCTCCTACGCATGCAAGTAATTAATACATGCCAGCTAGCTACTATTACGTCATCATGCGTATATATATATTCACGCTGTTTTGTCACTATCCCACTTTTATTTCGCCCGTCGAAGGCTACAGACTGGTAGCCGAAAGCTCGTAATAAAATCATTTGGTCAGAGAACGTTTCTTTTATTTTAATAATGATATTAATTACTGTCCACAATAATATTATCCCAACAACAAATGAAGAAGACTTAAGTCTCGATATTGAAGAAATTACATTTCAGTTTCGAAATATCAAATATAAGTACCATCATTCTACGACCTGCTCCTAACTTGACCATGTAGGTCAATCACAGGGAGCCCATCTTGGCAGCGCGTGGGCATCTGTGGCAGACTCGAAAGACGCGCGGGGGACTGTGGCAGGGGATTTAAAAAAACGAAAAATGGTTACCGGAAGCGGGAAAAAGGCGGGAAAAAAGGGAAAAAACGGGGGGGAAAGGGGGGAGGGAGAGGAAAAAATATAAGGGATGAAACACCAAACGTTCAACGTGGAATGTGTTCCGCAAGTAGCCAGGACATCCCATATCGTCGGGAGCCACCGTTGGAATACTGAAACCAACTGAAACTCAGAGTCAGATCAATGTGCAATAAATCAATAATCCTGAGACTTTCCGCTTTATCCGAAAAGCTTATCGTAGGATTTCGTAGCTATCCGAAGTGTCAACGATGATGTAGTGTCCTAGCTACTTGCGGAACACATATCTCGAAAATACGATATGTAATTTAGCTGCAAAATCACGGCTAAAAGGTGAGATTTTGCCTCATTTTGATTATATTTTGATAAATGAATCATTATCACAACTACTTCGCTCAATTGTCTTTCAATTTTAATACCTATAGGCGCTTAAAACGATGTTCAAAACAAGGAAGAATTCGTGTTTCATCCCTTTATTAGTTTCCTAAACACACACCACGATCGAGTGTGCCACAGGACAGGGTGCCCACGCTCTGCCAAGATGGGCTCCCTGTGGGTCAATCGGTAGAGCGTCGAACTTACTAGTAAAGCGAAGGTCGCGAGTTCGAATCCCAGCCGCATCGAGTGGAGTTTGTCTGTACTTGCCCGATATGGTTCGTCACTACTCAGAGTAGTGCCTAATATCATTATAATCAATTTTCTATTTTTTTTAAGCAGTGTTGTATTGTATGCCGAGTTTGTTCCAGGAGCGTACAGGGCTGTCACAATCCTTGCTCTTGGCGTAAGTACAAATTATGTGATAAGATGTACGTATACATATAATACATGTATTTTTATTTTTATTTTATTTTATTTTCTATTTTATTAGCTTTGCCAGATAAAAAATGTTTATGTACAGATAACAACATAGAAAAGTTACTTAGAAACGATGGCAGGGGATCCGCAACAGCGATTAGCCATTTACAGCGGGCCCGAGATATATGCATAAAGCTATATAACTATACATAGTATAACTAAATATAATTTACAGATACTAACAACAGCAAGAAATTGGACGGCTAAGACTACGGACAGAATTACATTTTAGACATATAGTTTTAAACGTACGAGGATTTTACAGTTGTAACTAGTTTCCAATGATGTAAAATAATATGGTACGCATGCGAGCTTGGTGTAATGTAACAATACCTTTAATCAGAAACCTTCTTAATATTGCTAGGTGCCGACCTTTCTATCTTGATCAAATCGTTTTTATTATCCTTTTAGGCATTTTGGGCAGTTGGTGGAACAGTAGAGGTGCTTCTAGCAATAGTAGTAATGCCAAACCGTGGATGGCGTTGGCTTTTGGCTTTATCAAGTTTACCTTTAGTAATTTTTATAGTTTTGAGCTTGGTAAGTAATATCGACAGAAAGAACACTTAAAATGAATGCAAAGTACCATCTTTTGCAGTTTTTTGTTTCCTTGCTTCGTTCTTGACATAATTCAGGTTGTTTGATACCTAAATTAAACATCTTGACGTCACACGTGCATAATGAGCTATCAGAGAAGGTTATATATCTTTGTAAACCATGATCGCCTCGGATTCTTTTGTTCTCCGAAGGAATGTCAACCTCGTATTTCCCTCATCGCTCATGCAAGAGGGAAATTTATCCTTTGTCTTCTAATTTTCCCGTACATGTTGATGAGGGAAAATTAGAAGATAAAGAAATCCTTTGTCTTCTTCTAAATTTCCCGCTTGCCTATATTTTCCCTCATCAACATGCACGGGAAAATTAGATGCAACTTCTCTGATCAACCGTGTAAATTTCCTGTCGGTAAGATTCTCAAAGTTTCCCTCGGCAATCATATAATATTACAAACTAATAACATCACTTTTTGCGAAATTAGCGATTAAATTTCCCCTTTATAAATTGCCTTGGGAAGATTTGTAAAAGTCCTCGGTCCTGCGGACTTTCACAAACCTTCCCTCGGCTGCGGGAAATTTAATCGCTAATTTCCTTCAAGTCATGTTATTAGTTATAATTATCATTAAATATAATCACTTGAAAATTCTACGTGTTTAGTTTCTGGGTCGGAAATACACCCACATGCTTCCTCCGCATTAATTTGGGCTGATAATAGCAACGATATATAAGCTTCCCCGAAAACTTATTATGCGCATGTGATGTCAAGATGTTTAATTTGCATATAAAACAACATTAACTATCTCAACAACGAAGCAAGGAAACTAAACACTGCAAAATATTTTACTTTGTCATTTCATAGACACGTAAATTCTCATTTTCCTTTTCATTTAATATATGTTGCTAATTGTCTCACCTGATGTTTGGTCCTCTCTTGTTCTTAGGGTATTCCCGAGTCTCCACGGTATCATGTTGGAGCAGGCGAGGTAAACAAAGGACTCAGGACACTTGCGTCCATTGCCAGGACTAATAAGAAAGGTTTACCAAGTTCTGGAGAATTTCTTCAAGCAACATTGGTATAAGAAAACATTGATCTTTAGACTAGACTAGACTAGACTAGACTAGACTAGACTAGACTAGACTAGACTAGACTAGACTAGGACTAGACTAGGACTAGACTAGGACTAGACTAGGACTAGACTAGGACTAGACTAGGACTAGACTAGGACTAGACTAGGACTAGACTAGGACTAGACTAGGACTAGACTAGGACTAGACTAGGACTAGACTAGGACCAGACCAGGACTAGACTAGGACTAGACTAGGACCAGACTAGGACTAGACTAGGACTAGACCAGGACCAGACCAGGACTAGACTAGGACTAGACTAGGACTAGACTAGGACTAGACTAGGACTAGACCAGGACTAGACTAGGACTAGACTAGGACTAGACCAGACTAGACTAGACCAGACTAGGACTAGACTGGACTAGACTAGGACTAGACTGGGACTAGACCAGACTAGACCAGGACCAGACTAGACTAGACTAGGACTAGACTAGACTGACTAGGACTGACCAGGACCAGACCAGGACTAGACTGACCAGACCAGGACTAGACTAGGACCAGACTAGACCAGACTAGGACTGACTAGACTAGACCAGACCAGACTAGGACTAGACTAGGACTAGACCAGGACTAGACTAGGACTAGACTAGGACTAGACTGGACTAGACTAGACTAGACTAGACTAGACTAGACTAGACTAGGACTAGACTAGGACTAGACTAGGACTAGACTAGGACTAGACTGGGACTAGACTAGGACTAGACTAGGACTAGACTAGGACTAGACTAGACTAGACTAGGACTAGACTAGGACTAGACTAGACTAGGACTAGACTAGGACTAGACTAGGACTAGACTAGGACTAGACTAGGACTAGACTAGGACTAGACTAGGACTAGACTAGGACTAGACTAGGACTAGACTAGGACTAGACTAGACTAGACTAGACTACACCTTTTCCAGGTCAAATTCAGACACTTCCAAACGAATTTCAGATACTTCCAAATGATATTCAGATTTTCCAAATGAATTTCAGACATTTCCAAATGAATTTCGGACATTTCAAATGATATTCAGACATTTCCAAATGAATTTCGGACATTTCAAATGATATTCAGATATTTCCAAATGAATTTCAGACATTTCCAAAATGAAGCGAGAGGCGAAAGTTCGCTTGAACAGTAAATAGTTCGAATCGGCTGAGGGAACACATACACTTTTTATCCTGCATTACTCAATAAAAAAACATTCAATTGCACTCATTGAAATAAAAATAGCACTTTATGTAATAAATGCTATTGATTTTACAGAAACGTTATTGAATGTCCTTTCGCGGTAATATGAATAAAGAGCTATTGCTATTTCAACGAGTTCAATTGAATGTTTTTTATTGAGTAATGCAGGACAAAAGGCGCGTGTGTGTTCTCTCAGCTGACTGAAATATTTACTGTTCAAGCGAACTTTAGCCTCTCGCTTCATTTTGGAAATGTCTGAAATTCATTTGGAAATGTCTGAAATTCATTTGGAAATGTCTGAAATTCATTTGGAAATGTCTGAATATCATTTGGAAATGTCTGAAATTCATTTGGAAATGTCTGAATATCATTTGGAAATTTCTGAAATTCACTTGAATTATTTGAAATTCACTTGGAAAGTTCTGAAATTGATCTGAATTATCTGAAATTCGTTTGGAAGTTTCTGAATTTGACCTGAAAAATGTGTAGACTAGACTAGACTAGACTAGACTAGACTAGACTAGACTAGACTAGACTAGACTAGACTAGACTAGACTAGACTAGACTAGACCGGACCAGGCCAGAGGAAGACTAGACTGGACTAGACTATAGATCGTTTTCACTCACGTGATCGGTGGCCCCATTTGGGTGGTGGAACAATATTAAATGTTTGAATAAGAATAGAGTTAATTCCCATAGGATAAATATTGTGCACCAATATAGGCGCCATTTCATTGCTTCTGTGCACCAATATGGCCGCCGTGACGTCAGAGGAAAACCAAGAATAGACTAGACCATAGACTACACCTTTTTCAGGTCAAATTCAGAAACTTCCAAACGAACTTCAGATAATTCAGATCAATTTCAGAACTTTCCAAGTGAATTTCAGATAATTCAAGTGAATTTCAGAAATTTCCAAATGATATTCAGATTTTCCAAATGATATTCAGACATTTCCAAATGATATTCAGACATTCCAAATGAATTTCAGACATTTCCAAATGATATTCAGACATTTCCAAAATGAAGCGAGAGGCTTGCACAGTAAATAGTTCGGATCAGATGAGGGAACACATGTACCTTTTTTGCCCTGCATTACACAATAAAAAACATTCAATTGCACTCATTGAAATAAAAATAGCACTTTATGTATAATCAATGCTATTGATGTTACAGAAGCGTTATTGAATGTCGTTTCGCGCTAATAATAAAGTGCTATTGTTATTTCAACGAGTGCAATTGAATGTTTTTCATTGAGTAATGCAGGGCAAAAAAGGTATATGTGTCCCCTCAGCTGATCCGAACTATTTACTGTTCACAAGCGAACTTTAGCCTCTCGCTTCATTTTGGAAATGTCTGAATATCATTTGGAAATGTCTGAAATTTATTTGAAAATGTCTGAATATCCTTTGGAAAATCTGAATATCATTTGGAAGTGTCTGAAATTCATTTGGAAATGTCTGAAATTCATTTGGACAATCTGAATATCATTTGGAAATGTCTGAAATTCATTTGGAAATGTCTGAAATTCATTTGGACAATCTGAATATCATTTGGAAGTGTCTGAAATTCGTTTGGAAGTTTCTGAATTTGACCTGAAAAAGGTGTAGACAGGCTACGAACGAGATACAACCATCCGACCTTTCGATAAAGTTTACGGTAGAAAAAATCCTAGAATTCTCGTAGATTTAAGTATAATTCAAAATTAACAGCCTACCTTTCATACAACATACGTCACGTCTTTTTTTCACGTCATCTGTAAAACAGATTAAAAACCCCCGTCTAAAACACCAGCTTAAATTTATACTTTGTACATAACTATTTTTTCCAGAACTATTTTTTCTGCTTATAGCTACACGACAGAGGACGTATCGTAGATTTATTTACAAACTCGTATTGGAGAACCACTGTGTTAGTATGGATACAAATGTGAGTTATTAATAAATTACTATGAATGTAGAATGCCTCAATCTTACCTCAATCACTTACCTCGACCGAACAGAATAATATGCAGTAGTACCAAAAGCCAATAAAAATTCCCAGCAACTTTTTTCATGGTATATTCTGTCAAGTTAAGACTAGTTTAAAGTGCCTATAAAGCGAAAATTATTATTGTCTTAAATGAAAGAACTCTTAAAACTACAACGTAAAATCTTTTGCAGATCTTCGTTTCCGTGCTTCGTTGTTGAGATATTTCAGTTTCTTTGATATGCAAATTAAACACTTTGACATCACACGTGTATAATGAGTTACGGAGAAAGTTCTATATCTTTGCTATTATCAAACGAAATCCACTTCGAAGCCGATCCTGTGCGTTTATTTCGCATACGGCATTAGACATACAGATTTTTAATTGATTTCGTTTGATAATAGTAAAGATACCGAACCTTCTCTGATAACTCATTATGCACGTGTGACGTCAAAGTGTTTAATTTGCATATCAAAACAATTGAAATATCTCAACAACGAGGCACGGAAACGAAGATCTACAAAAGATGTTACTTTGTCGTTTTGAGAGTTCTTTCATTTAAGACAATAATAATTTTCGCTTCATAGGCACTTTAAGTTCCGAAATGTTTTCACACACGATACTAAACAGCGCTAAGAACCAACTTGAGGCAGTAAGGTAGCTCGATAATGTAATCACGAAAATATGCATTTTAAATATGCAAACGTTTTTTTTAATATATGGCTGAACTTATTTCAATTCAAGATGTCTACAACAAAACAGCGTTTTTCTTCCTTAACAGGATGGGTGGTCTTCTAGTGTACTACGGTATACTACTTATGACGCCAGAAATATTTCAAGCTAGAAGAACCAACAACTGTGACGAAGGAGGTAACTTTAGTACAAAAAAAGAACATTCACGTTATACATTAATTTAATAACATTTTAAAACCGCATGCTTGGTCAAAAGCTATATGTATAGGTAATAGCATGGTTTCGAGTGCAATTTGGAAAAAAACATGCACGAGAGAGTTTTTCAAAGAGTATCAAAATTGCACGAGTCCGAAGGACGAGTGCTATTTGAGGTCTTTGAAAAACTCACGAGTACGTGTTTTTTCAAAATTGCACTCAAAACCATGCTATTACTTATTAATAATATACATGAAAATGTTAGACAAAATGTTCTTCCAGCTACGAAGTTACATACCACTCATTGCTCCACTTCTCGAATGGTTGAAAAGTTAAACTGGTTCATTTTGTTCACTAAATACGTCAAACGTTTTACTCATAGGCTAGCATATAACCTCTTCTATAGTCTTCTTGTAGGAACTTTTATGACAATATTAAAGCAAAATTCACTCTGTATTTCATCGAAGTGTTCTTCGACTACTTTATGTTTTAGTTGCCATATTGGATTTTCTCGTGAAGGAAAAACCATCCTTCAAAATCCGCATAGGCATTTCATTGACTTTCCGGTAGTTTCCAGTTGTTTATTAGCCAATCAGAATGCTTAATACTCATTGAAATTTGCACTGTATTTCATTTTTCTGCACTGTATTACACCTTTTCTGCACTGTATTACATTGAAATTGCACTCCTCTCGACCAATCAGGATGCAGTAATTTTGTCATGTATATTATTAGCTATGAAAAAATTGATAAAAATATAGACCCTTTTAATAAGTGCAGAGTATGTCATTTTCAGCCTTTTGAGTTCTATTGAAAATATACAAAAGATAAGACAATAAATGAAATTGAAAAGAATTCAAAAGAAAAATCGGAAAAGAATTTGACGTCATAGGGTGAAAATGACGTATTCCTGCGTTTTTCTGTCAAGTTAAATGTAAGTTATGAGTTATGTAAATACGTGTTGCAATGAAATACACGCCGACGCGAAGGCGACACCGTTCAAGATACTGTTTACTGTACTAATCCGTATAGTAAAATGAAAGTAGTGTGCTGCGTAGGCAGTGTTGAAACAACAATCGAAATATAGTGAGGTTAGATATACTGCCAAAACAGAGAACGTAGTCTAAAGTTTCGAACGAAGGCCCTTCTTCAGAGAGAAAGAGAACGTTCTCTCTGACGAAGGGCTTTCGCTCGAAACGTTTCTCTCTGACGAAGGGTCTTCGCTCGAAACGTTAGACTCCTACGTTCTCTGTTTCGGCAGTATATCTAACCTTACTATACTTCGATTGTTGTTTACTGTACTGTCTTTGATTTTCTCCTAAGTCGGGCCAAAAACATATTTATGTCCGCTAACATCACCTTATTGTTATATTATACCATTGGTAACTCCTTCGTCAGTAATGCTAATACCATTATAAAACTTATAAGTAACGAGTGGTATTTGTCTTAGTGTTACCAGGGCATCATCCAAAATCAACTACTGGTTGTGGTTGCAAATCTTTAGAAAGAGAAGATTATTATGGCTTGCTGTGGACGTCATTCGCAGACCTTCCAGGTGAAGACTGATTTGCTTCATATCGTTCACGGCTGGTAGTACAACATTGTTCACAATTTGTTTCTAATTCACAGGTTTAATACTGGTCATGTTTTTCATTGATCGCGTTGGACGCATAAAAACGTTAGTTATTGGATTTGCCAGTACAACACTGTTTCTATTATTGCTTATATTTTGTAATGGAAGGTAGGTAGACTGGAAGCGGGTATCGAGACCGTGTTACAGACAGACAGACAGACAGACAGACAGACAGACAGACAGACAGACAGACAGACAGACAGACAGACAGACAGACAGACAGACAGACAGACAGACAGACAGACAGACAGACAGACAGACAGACAGACAGACAGACAGACAGACAGACAGACAGACAGACAGACAGACAGACAGACAGACAGACAGACAGACAGACAGACAGACAGACAGACAGACAGACAGACAGACAGACAGACAGACAGACAGACAGACAGACAGACAGACAGACAGACAGACAGACAGACAGACAGACAGACAGACAGACAGACAGACAGACAGACAGACAGACAGACAGTAAAAAGTCCAGTCAAATACAACAAATAAATATATCTTTTTTATTTCCTCGTTTTAGGACATTAACAACGTTTTATATTTTTTGTGTCCGTTATTTTTCTACTGGAGTTACACAAGCACTTTATATTTATATTCCTGAGGTAAATAAATTATAGAGCAATACAAAATAACTCTCAGTTTGTGTTAGTGTATAGTCTTGATATTTGAAAAAGACCGCATGTTGGTGGTGGTGAGTGCTAACTGATGTTATAATATAAAGCAAATGGTTTGAACCTAGAGGTAGATCAGTACATGTTTGTGATAGTTGCTCGTCTAGCTTAGTGCAGTCTTGAGAAAGACTGTTGGTGGTAGTGACTGAAGTTATAAAGCAAATGGTTTGAACCTAGAGGTATATCAGTATACATGTTTGTGATAGCCTAGCTTAGTGCAGTCTTGAGAAAGACTGTTGGTGGTAGTGACTGAAGTTATAAAGCAAATGGTTTGAACCTAGAGGTATATCAGTATACATGTTTGTGATAGTCTAGCTTAGTGCAGTCTTGAGAAAGACTGTTGGTGGTAGTGACTGAAGTTATAAAGCAAATGGTTTGAACCTAGAGGTATATCAGTATACATGTTTGTGATAGCCTAGCTTAGTGTAGTCTTGAGAAAGACTGTTGGTGGTAGTGCATGACTGAAGTTATAAAGCAAATGGTTTGAACCTAGAGGTATATCAGTATACATGTTTGTGATAGCCTAGCTTAGTGTAGTCTTGAGAAAGACTGTTGGTGGTAGTGACTGAAGTTATAAAGCAAATGGTTTGAACCTAGAGGTATATCAGTATACATGTTTGTGATAGTCTAGCTTAGTGTAGTCTTGAGAAAGACTGTTGGTGGTAGTGACTGAAGTTATAAAGCAAATGGTTTGAACCTAGAGGTATATCAGTATACATGTTTGTGATAGTCTAGCTTAGTGCAGTCTTGAGAAAGACTGTTGGTGGTAGCGACTGAAGTTATAAAGCAAATGGTTTGAACCTAGAGGTATATCAGTATACATGTTTGTGATTGTTGCTCGTCTAGCTTTGTGTAGTCTTGAGAAAGACTGTTGGTGGTAATGACTGAAGTTATAAAGCAAATGGTTTGAACCTAGAGGTATATCAGTATACATGTTTGTGATAGCCTAGCTTAGTGTAGTCTTGAGAAAGACTGTTGGTGGTAGTGACTGAAGTCATAAAGCAAATGGTTTGAACCTAGAGGTATATCAGTATACATGTTTGTGATAGTCTAGCTTAGTGTAGTCTTGAGAAAGACTGTTGGTGGTAGTGACTGAAGTTATAAAGCAAATGGTTTGAACCTAGAGGTATATCAGTATACATGTTTGTGATAGTCTAGCTTAGTGCAGTCTTGAGAAAGACTGTTGGTGGTAGTGACTGAAGTTATAAAGCAAATGGTTTGAACCTAGAGGTATATCAGTATACATGTTTGTGATTGTTGCTCGTCTAGCTTTGTGTAGTCTTGAGAAAGACTGTTGGTGGTAATGACTGAAGTTATAAAGCAAATGGTTTGAACCTAGAGGTATATCAGTATACATGTTTGTGATAGTCTAGCTTAGTGTAGTCTTGAGAAAGACTGTTGGTGGTAGTGTAGTTTTAAGAAAGGTTGTTGTTGTTGTTGGTGTTGGTGTTGGTGTTGGTTGTTGTTTGATGCTGCATGACGTTATATAAAGTATCTACCTTTGAGGCCTTGATGTATTAGGTTCAATTTCCAACCTTCACACTCTCACACGCCGTATACTTTACTAAACTAAGTTTCATTTTTTCAAAGGTTTACCCAACAAATATTCGAGGTTTAGGTTTAGGAATGGCTTCAGCTATGGCCAGAATAGGATGTATAATAACGCCATTTTTAGCTCAGGTGAGTGAGTCCATTTTATCATAAATATTGATCCTCACAACAACGATCGACTTGCGTTTCCATGCATACAATCCATGATGGCATCAAAAATGTTCAAACAGTAAAGATAATAGTCTACTTCAGACTTAACAGAATTACAAAACGTAAGGAGCGCATTCGCAATTGCAAAGCTGACACTTCAGTCATGCAACGCAGAACATTTGGTACAACTTTACAATACCAGCTAGCCAATTAGAATTACGGATTGTAGTGGGTCAAATTAGCATATATGCCAGAAGTTATGTGATCCAGTAAATCTCGTTTTCCGATAAATTTGCAAGTGAGTATTAACTCATTCCTGTCCGGGGGCTTCCCCAGAGGTGAATAAAATCGTCTGGTGTTAGCCAGAATAAAATACTAAAGACCAATTCGGACAAGAAAGAGTTGAAGAGATAGTTTATAACTCATTCCTGTCTGGGGGCTTCCCCAGAGGTGAATAAAATCGTCTGGCGTTAGCCAGAATAAAATACTAAAGACCAATTCGGACAAGAAAGAGTTGAAGAGATAGTTTATAACTCATTCCTGTCTGGGGGCTTCCCCAGAGGTGAATAAAATCGTCTGGCGTTAGCCAGAATAAAATACTAAAGACCAATTCGGACAAGAAAGAGTTGAAGAGATAGTTTATAACTCATTCCTGTCTGGGGGCTTCCCCAGAGGTGAATAAAATCGTCTGGCGTTAGCCAGAATAAAATACTAAAGACCAATTCGGACAAGAAAGAGTTAAGCTATAGGCGAGAAGTCCGGTCGTAAACAAAGGCGATGGATTGCCGTGGAATCATTCTCAGCGCTGACTTTATAAAAAAAAAATACTGATAGTTTGGTAAGATGTATGTTGTCATTGGTCCCTTAAAATCGGTGAAAAACGTTTTTCCGGGTAGTCATAATCTTTGTTTACCTCATTCGCTTTCAAAACGTTGAGGAATTTGCAACGTTTGTGGGCGTGGTAGCGATACGAATTCGACAGTTCGATGACATCCATAGTAACTTTTCTCAATAACTCATTATGCACATGTGACGTCAAAATGTTTAATTTACATTTCTCAAATTCATTAATAATTCATGAACCGAAAACAAAGGAAATCAGTACCGAGACGGAGGTTTTGATATCGGAGGAAGAAATTATACATAAATTAAGCCAACTTTCGCCTCGATTTTCTCTTAAAATACTGATTTGTTTGAGAAGCTATATCATACACTCGGAAGACTGTTTCTTCAGGATTCCAAACACCTCGAAATTTGTTAGTTTCAGAAATTGCAGCTTGATGTTAGTAATAACTGTTAGTTGTTTGCTGTACAAGCTGTGTTAGTTAGTAATACTCAGAAAAACTCTGAGCTTTGAGCGGGACTCGATCCCACAACCTTCTGAATGCTAGCCAGACGCTCTAACCATTGAGCCACCAGAACTCAGATAGCGGAGCAAGGTAACTAACAGTGTTTAACTGGAAACTTACTGTTACAACGCGACTTGTAGACCAACAAGTACTTGTAACCGAGCGGTTGGAATTCGTTCCTAGAGGACTGGGCACAGTCTAAGGTATAAGTACCTTAATTAACCTTGCTCCGCTATCTGAGTTCTGGTGGCTCAATGGTTAGAGCGTCTGGCTAGCATGCAGAAGGTTGTGGGATCGAGTCCCGCTCAGAGCTCAGAGTTTTTCTGAGTATTACTAACTAACACAGCTTGTACAGCAAACAACTAACAATTATTACCTCGAAATTTGCTCAAAAACTTCGGCTTCGCCTCGGTTTTCAACAAAAGCCTCGGTGTTTGGAAATCCTGATGAAACACTTCTCCTCGTGTATGATATATAACATCAAACAAACTGAAATATCTCAAGAACGAAGCAAGGAAACGAAAAACTTCAAAAGATGTTACTCTATCATTTTAAGTGTTCTTTCAAATAAGACAAAGTTAATTTTCGTTTCATAGGAACTTTAAGTGGAGCATCCCCAGACATAGGTCCAATCCTATCCCAATTACACACGAGTGGATGCACACATGTAACACGTCACTGTCAAACGCAACATAAGCAACAGTCTAAGACCCCGTTTACACGATGCCGGTACAATTTGAAAACGGAACAAAATCATGCCGGTGTGTAAATACAGGCCAAAAAGTCTTGCGTTTACATGGTGCCGGTATAATAGTGGTATAATATAATGACGGATTAGCATGTGACTATTCTCTTCCAATGAGAATTGAGAAGACTTTGTGAATACTGCTGACCCGAATACTGAGGTCGTATATATCGTGATTACCGTTATCAAACTCGGTTACGGCACGGGCGTTTACAGTGTTCCGTTTTCATTTCATGCCGTGAAAGAACCCGTCTTCATTTTGTGCCGTTTTCATGCCATTTTTGTGCCGGTATCGTGTAAACGCAAGGCCTAAATGGGGTCTAACAAGTGTAAAACGCTATCCATTACATTAATCAGCTTTAATATTTTTCCAGGTTTTAGTTAAGAAATCATTGAAGCTAACACTAACGTTGTACGCCTTCTGCGCCTTCGTTTGTTCTGTGGCAGCAGCTTTGCTACCAATAGAAACCAGAGGAAAAGAAATGAAGGTAAAAAATATAGTCTTTTTGATTCTTTCTCTACAAGCTGTCTTTTAAGTTTCTTTGCTGAAACTGGGGGACTAGTCACCCCCCTTCCCTGTCCCAACCAATACAGGATTATACAGCGATACACTAGCAGTTGTTTATACAAATCATGCAACAGTCACTCGTGTGTAAAACGTGCATAAATTATATTGTATAACAATGCTTATTGATACAGGCCGTATTTATGGCCGCTCCTTTGCAATAAGATTGGACATCATGATACGCTAATATCTTGTAAATTTGAAACCCCAATTTTAAAACAGTAAGAATCACGATTATATAGACGTATTGTATACAATCTCAATCTGAATATACATAGTAATTTTGGAACATAAACTTATAAAACATATCCCCATGAGTCCACGACAATGACGACATGTCCTCCTACATCATGTATGTCTTGTATGGTATGGTGTATTCATATATTAGGGTATTTTGTTTGGTAATTTATATCCTTCAAAGCTCTTTCAAATCCGCCTCAAAATGCAGGAAATGCTATTTCAGAGACTCTAAAATTCAAAATTTTCCGAGGGAGCATGACCCCGGACCCCCCTGGAAGTTTGTCGCACATTCGGCGCTCCCCTGCCACCACGTAGTAAGTATCATTGAACTCTAAGTAAACTGGAACGATAACTCGATGGCGTATCATGAAGCCAACATGGGGGCCGCCATGCACGTCAACCCCAGTCCCTTTTACTTTATAGCCGAGAGAAAATGAAGCTGAATTTGGTGAACTGGGTTGCAAAAACAGCTTGAAATCAAACAAAAACTGAACTTGTTAACCACTTTTAGGCTTAAATCAAATTCCAATATACCGTAGAGTAGGTGAACACTGACATGACGAGTAAAAACAAGGAAAACAGTAAAAATATAAGCTCTCAAATGAAAGTCAACAATACGCAACCAAAATTGCCATTGGTTTGGACAAATATAAAGAAAATACATATGAAACCCAGGTTTAAAATGAAGAGGTTGTTTATAAAAACAGTTGGGTTTTAAATTTTTAAATTTTCAGTAGGAAAAAAACAACAAAATGCACTTTACCGTGTGTTATTACAGCTCTGGAATTACTCTTCGTATCGAAAAATGTCAGATTTAGCATTTCCACAACTAAAACTTGAGTTAAAGCTATAATTTAGCATGATCTTATTACTAATTCTTGGCAAGACAACCTTCAAACGTTTGAGATAACAAAGAAAAATAAGAGAAATCTGCATTTTCCGTACGAGTTTCGGACTCGAATTTTGCTTTTGTTCGGCAGATATTTCGTCATTCCATCCATTTTCGTGTGTAGAAATTGTTCAGGTACAAGGCCAATAAGCCAATACATACTAGCTTCTTCGTTATCATCTATAAAAAAACTTTAGGCCTAAAAAATGGTTGTTTTTTGCAGCGAGTTTTCAGTTTTTCATTGTACGTGCCGCCCATAGGTGCTGTTGACGTCAGACGTGCAATGGCGACCCCCAACGGCCGGAAGTTTGACTTCACCCAATCATAGGGCCTTTCTTATGGAGTTAGCGTTCCAGTTTATTTAGAGTTCAATGGTAAGTATTGCCTGCCCCCCCACCCCCCCCCGCCGTTGTCAAATATTGTGAAAGAAACAACTGAGTACCTTATAGTCACCCCCCTTGTGAAAATCCTGTATCCGCCACTGTGCTGACACTCTAATAGGCGAGTTTCAGGGTGTTGCGCGCGCATCATTTTTCAAAGAAACTGGCAAGCTCCAATCAAAGTAAACATACTGTTGAAGATAAACAAAGTATAGATACAGTTTCTGGATATTTAACACTGTTATTCTTGCTGTTGTTGGATCACCAGCAAGTCTGTTTGCCATTGCTTACTTTGCGGGGAGCCCACCAAGAGCCCGCCAATTCCTTTGCAAAATGATGCGTGCGCAACACCCTGAAACTCGCCTATTATTGAGTCACTAGTCTAGAACTAAATAGCACACCGAGGTTAAGAACGAGTCAAACCGTACGTGTGTATAGGGTAGTGTATAGGGTGCCCAGGTACTACCTCAACGCACGGTAGGTTAGGTTGGTTGGTTTATTGATTGGTTATGTAATTCGACGAGACTGCCACACGTTTCTTACAAATTTTAAGAAAACTACTGAAACTTTATGGTGCGGACTTGCTGAATATAGTTACATTATTCAGTATCTTTAAATGTTCTGAGATGGCCACTTCGTAATTTTCATGGCCCTTTTTTAAAAACACAAATGAATAGTCGAGTCTTACAGAGGAGTCTTACTTAGTCTTGTTGACACGACTATTTCCCACATTTCTTGCAGCAGTGTTTATTCTTGCAGACTCACGCATGCGCAACCGTTTGGCAGCGGTGTTACTTGTGATCACATGTACGGCTCAACTCCTTCCCAGGTATAAACACCGTAAACAACCTCGGTCATAAACAAATTGGTATGATGAAGATAAAACCTTTCTTTTCTTTTCATGCCCTATAGGACACAAGTCGTACAAGTACAGAATGATTTCAGCCATCTGGATAGAGCTGCCTATGGATGGTTTTCATTCACGTGATTGGTGACCACGTTGGGGTGGTGAAACAATACGAAATGTTTGAATAAGAATAGAGTTAAATTCCAATAGTAATACCATAGATAATGGAAGGGGAACTGGATAGCAAACTTACGAAACCGGAAACGATGTTTGCACAACTTGCTATGGTAATTGTACACTTATAAGCAGCTAATGCACTAACGAGTAATTCCACATGGCCATAAACAATAGTGTAATATCACTTAAGTCAGTAGTTTCTGATTTTAGCCATGTGGGACCACCCATTAGGTGCATTAGCCCCTTATAAGTGTATAATTACCATAGCAAGTTGTGCAAACATCGTTTCCGGTTTCGCAAGTTTCCTATCCAGTTCCCCTTCCATTATCTATGGTAATACAACCAGAAGTCGAACTCGCGTCGGAACCTTTGAAGTTTATGTCCTCGCGCATGTCGCCTCGCGCATCTTGATTCCTTGTCATCCTACGCAATCCTGGCAAGTTCCCCCGGCAGTTTTGACCTTCAAAAGAAGGTTAAAACTGCCGGGGGAACTTGCCACGATTGCGTATGATGGCGTAGGATGCGGCCGGCAAGTTCTCCCGGCAGTTTTGAAATAAGTCATATCTTTGTTTCTTTTTGCGTTGTTTTTGATAGTTTGACATCTAGTTACCCTGCGAGTCAGAGCCCCTTTCCAACCTACGCATGCTTCGGGGGAAAGTGGGCTCTGCCAACAAACTCGATATTTCTTTTTGAGCATGCGTGAACGGGTGCCAAGATCCTATTTTGGGCCCAGGCTCTGACGCGTCACTTCCTATTTTCCTGCTTACGCGTGTTCGTAAACTAGAACTTGTTTGACCAGTTTAAAACCTGACTGACTCGCCCCAAACTTGGGGCGAAGATCGAGTTTGTCGGCAGAGCCCACTTTCCCCCGAAGCTTGCGTGGATCGGAAAGGGGCTCTGACTCGCAGGGTAACATCTATTCAACTCGAAAAATGAGGGGGGGAAAACAACTTTAGCAAGCAAATCTTACGGGATTACACTTCACACCGCACTATTGTAATAGAGTCTTAAAGTGTATATGAAACTAAAATCAAGTTTGTCTTATTTGAAAGAACTCTTAAAATAATGGGGAATATCAATTTACAGCTTTTTCATATTTTACTTAGTTCTTGAGATATTAGACTTATGTGATATTCAAATGAGATAACTTATGGTTCGTTTTTTTCTAATTAACATATTCGAAAATCGTGAATATTTTTAAGATTATTGATCAAAATCACTTGTAACTTGTCTTTCATGTTTAGTTGCATGAACTGTAGCAATATGCAAAGTTTCAAGTGATTTTGTTCAATAATCTTAAAAATATTCGCGATTTTCGAATATGTTAATTAGAAAAAAACGAACCATAAGTTATCTCATTTGAATATCACATAAGTCTAAATATCTCAAGAACTAAGTAAAATATGAAAAAGCTGTAAATTGATATTCCCCATTATTTTAAGAGTTCTTTCAAATAAGACAAACTTAATTTTCGTTTCATATACACTTTAAGTTTTCTCATTATAGTTGATTTCCTCATGTAAATAAACTTAAATAAATTTTGTAAATTCAACTTGATCTGACTTTGGAATAAAGTCGAAATATTACCAATCATTTCATCTTTTTATGTTTTGTTTTATGTGTTTTGATCTGTAGCTTGGGTTATTCAATATCTTTGTTATTTTTGTATTAATATAAAACTGTTAATTATAACAAATGCAAAATATAAGACTGAGAAAAGAAATGTACTTTTAAAGCAAGTAATACAGGGTGTCCCAAAAAAAATGCCCCTCATCCATTTATGAGGTGCACCTTCTTTAATTATGGTACAAGAAGTAAATTTTTATATCACGCCGAAAGCCCATCCCTCCTTCTTTGTTGTCAGAAATTTTTGAGAGCTAAGTAGTTATCTACTCGCTTCCTGTAGTCATTTAAAGAGGCAACATCAAAATTTGAACTTGTCCAAATTATGTATGCTACGTCAAGATTTGGAAATATTCTCCTAAAGGCTTCCCTTGTCCTTATTTTATGATAGGAAAGTACCATAAGTACTCTTTCCTCGGGAGTGAATTGTTGTCCAACCATCTTAAGACGGATGAAGTAAAGTGCACTTCTGCCTATAGATGCAAACGTGTGCATGGAACTCTCATCAGCATTGTTATTACCCCAAGGAACCCCACATGATTTGATGCCGCATTGCTTCATTTGGAATCAAACTTTATTCCCCTGTGGTCAGTTTTCACATGCATGTGTATTCAAACTTGTATTCCCCACTCAAACAAAGCTGTGGTTAAAAACGGGATGGGCGACATTCGTTTGGGACACCCTGTATTTTTCCAAATCTGTAGGTAGCATAGATAATTTGCATAATTTGGACAAGTTCAAATTCTTTGCCTCTTTAAATGACTCCAAGAAGCGAGTAGATAACTATTTATAGCTCTGAAAATTTCAGACAACAAAGAAGGAGTGATGGGCTTTCGGCGTGATATGAAAATTTACTTCTTGTACCCAAATTAAAGAAGATGCAGTACAAAAACGGATTGGGGGGGGGGGGGGGGAACACCCTGTATTTAACATTTCACTCAATTTCATTCAACTAAATGTTGTAGGGATTTTTTAAGTCCAGAAAAATGTAAGAATATGTACATTGATTTTTTTTATTTATTTATTTATTTATTTTTTTTAACAAATTTAATTGGATCATATATATTTAACAAGAATAGAACATTAATAGTATTACATAACAAGATGACGAAAGACATGCAGTATAAAAATGTAATAATAAGATCCAAAAGGGGAAGGGTGCGAACGGGACTCTAAGGCCCATGCAAGGCACCCACCCAAATAAATTTAAAAAGTCTACAAAAAATTAGATATGGAAGGAAGAAGTGAATGACAAAGTAAATCAACGAGTGATCAATGAGTGAGCGACCGAGCGACCGAGTGAGTGGGTGCGTGAGTGACTATAGTGAGAGTGAGTGAATGCGAGTGAGTGAGTGAGTGAGTGAGTGAGTGAGTGAGTGAGTGAGTGAGTGAGTGAGTGAGTGAGTGAGTGAGTGAGTGAGTGAGTGAGTGAGTGAGTGAGTGAGTGAGTGAGTGAGTGAGTGAGTGAGTGAGTGAGTGAGTGAGTGAGTGAGTGAGTGAGTGAGTGAGTGAGTGAGTGAGTGAGTGAGTGAGTGAGTGAGTGAGTGAGTGAGTGAGTGAGTGAGGGAGTGAGTTAAAACCGAAACGGGACTCTTACCACTGAGGTCATGTCCACTCTAATCCGTTTTGAAACGAAAATGGAAACTTTTTGATACGGTTAATTAGGCCTTTCGTCCACACTAATCCGGCGTCTTCGGTGACCGAAAACGAAGCGTTTCGAAAACGCTGACGTCACGACGATCATGTGATTATGTGATCATGGTTCCAGTCACTCACGGCCTTTGTGCACGGATACTGTGCAATTTTCAGGGTCGTTTTTGCGTTTTTACTGGATGGCGAAAACGATGGGGAGCACGGCTGGCGTGTGCTGTTAGGGCGTTGCCTCTCACCCAAAAGTTAAGCTCTGTTAGACGGGGTTAGTACTTGGATGGGTGACCGCTTGGGAATGACCCCGTTGTCGGGCTTGGACTCATGTGAGTAGAGTTGTAGTTGATCTCTCCTGTGCTTCGAGGGTTTTTCGCCGGGTTCTCCAGTTTTCCTCCCTCCATAAAATCAACACCTAACATCTTAGCTGTGATCCGTGGTCTGAACTGTGTCGTATGGCGGCTGCCTGGAGCGCCTTTGATATGCCTCGACACAGCCATGTTGATCTGCGTCCTTCGTAATTCAGCCGCTGGCTGCAAGTAAGGATGATTAGCCCCTAGTCCTTTGTCCTCTGTCCTTTGACAGTGTAGACGGAAAACGTTTGACTTTAAACGTCAGTATTTCGTTATCAAAACTAGTCTCAGCAGCTTATAAACTGATCGAGTAAAACTACTGTGTCCATACACGTACTCAGACACATTATATTTTATTCTTTCTATTTTATCTCATGAATATTAATATTATTCAATCAAACACGACTGCTTAATTAAAAAAGCTTGCCAAACGAACGAAAAATCGTGATTTTGATCTCAATCAAACCCGAAATAATCACAAAGTCTTTCAGCTGAAAAAAGCTGGGCTTTATAATCCTTTCCCGTCGGTGGACTTTCCCTGTGGTGAGTAAACTCATCTGGCGTTAGCCAGAGCAAAATACATAAGACTTAAAGTGTTGGATGCCGGCAAGAAATTAATTATTTTGTTATTTAGAAAAATGTTTTTTCGTATACATGGGAAAATCAGCAGCTGTACGTACTACGTGTTATTCATCAACTGTAATAATCAACAGCCTCGGCTCTGAGTGGGGCTAAACGATAATGAATCCAGAGAAAATGAAACACAAAAATACCAATTAGCAACTTGTAGGAGGTAAAGGCAGCTGGGCTTAATTGCAGGTAAATGCTGTAGGGATTTTTTTGGTGAAGGAAAATTTCGAGTTTACGACTATATTATAATATATAGAGCAAAGGTGGTAAACTGCTGAGAATAATTTTTATAACAAAATACTGGCGTTTCAAGCGGAGTCTTTCATCAGAGATGGAATGTGATAAAATGAAATAAAATAAAACAAAGCTTATATATCCAAAAATCCAAGAGTGGCGTAGATAAAAAAAGCCAATCAAATGTTGGGAGTATATCGTATTTCACTCTGATGAAGGGTTCCGCTTGAAATTACGACAGTATTTTGTTATAAAAACTATTCTCGACAATTACCACCTTCTCACTTTGCTCTATCTAAAACACTGTCTTTTTGCATTACTCTACTTTTCGACTATATTATATATAGAAATATATTATATACTCCGCTACAGTTTCACCAAAAATCCCTAGGGTTTTTGTTGTGAGGTTTTCGGGTTTGTATTGAGACTCGCTGAAGCTTGACGACAAATTTAGGAAAACAAATTTGACGACATATTTTGAAAAAAACAATCGAAATATAGTAAGGTTAGATATACTACCGAAACAGAGAACGTAGGAGTCTAACGTTTCGAGCGAAGGCCCTTCGTCAGAGAGAAACCTAAAGAGTGTAAACAAACAATGAGCTTATATACGAAAGGTAATCATGTGACCAAAAATAAGTCAATCAGATAAAAATGACAATAACAAATTGATAATGAGATGCGAAAAATTAGCCAATCAAATCAAGGCACGGGAAAGACTAATGACGACCCTACATCAGAACAAAATGTAGTGAAGCACTCCGATGAAGGGCTCTGCTCACTCTCCTCCGCAGAGGCTTTTCTTTGGCTACTTTTAGCTATATTTACCACTGAATTGCTACTTTTAGCTATATTTACCACTGAATTACGTAATTTAGTTATCCATTACTAATAATTCAGTGGTAAATATAGCTAAAAGTAGCCAAAGAAAAGCCTCTGCGGAGGAGAGTGGGATCTGCTCGAAACGTCAGTATTCCGTTATCAAAACTAATCTCGGCCCACCTTTTCACTTTTCTCAGTGGCATAGCAGACTAGCCTGGGTACGACTGGAGCGCCTTTAACGGCTTTAACCCTTTATCACCAAACGATGTCTTTAGTACTGTATTTTACTCTGGCTAACGCCAGACGATTTTACTCGTCAGTGGAGTGGCTACTGGGCGATAAAGGCTTAATGGACTATTTCGGTTAACCCTTTATCGCCCAGCGAGGTCATTAGTATTTTACTCTGGCTAACGCCACACGATTTTACTCGTCAATGGAGTGGCTACTGGGCGATAAAGGGTTAATAGACTATCTCGGTTAACCCTTTATCGCCCAACGATGTCTTTAGTATTTTACTCTGGCTAACGCCAGACGATTTTACTCGTCAATGGAGTGGCTACTGGGCGATAAAGGGTTAAACTGGCTTTGGAAGGGAAAACCCCCTCGAAGTACAACCACAGGAGAGAATCAACAACTCTACTCACATGAATCCCAAGCTTCGGCAAGTAGTCGTGCACCCATCCAAATACTAACCGAGTAATCGGATTTAAGCTTTGGCGCTCGCAGTTGATTTTTGCGGAGGGAGGAAAACCGGAGAACCCGGAGAAAAACTCTCGAAGCATAGCCACAGAAGATAACCAACTCTATACTCACATGAGTCTTAAGCTTATAAGCAAGTGGTCACCCATTCAAGTATACTATATTGAAACCTCGCCTAACCTGGTTTAACTTTGGCTCTCGTATATAGTTGATTTTGCGAAGGGAGGAAAACCGGGAAATCCGGAGAAAAACCCTCGAAGCACAGTTACAGAAGAGAACCAACAACTCTACTCATATGAGTCTCAAGCTTAAGCAAGTGGTCACCCATCCAATTAAGTACTAACCCCGTCTAACCGGGTTTAAGCTTTGGCTCTCGACGTACGGAGGAAAACCGAAAAATCCGGAGAAAAAAGCTCGAAACATAGCCACAGAAGAGAACCGACAACTCTACTCACATGAATCCCAAGCTCAGGCATCGCCCATCCAAGTACTAACCGCGTCTAACCGGGTTTAACTTTTGCCCTCAGTGACAAGAAGCAGCGTATTAACAATATACCACCTGCGTGCCACACTATATGAACGATCCATCCTTTCTTTTGCACACCTGCATACATCTATATAAACTAGTCTCTTTCAAAAGACCAACATCATCGTATATAGTCACATCTTGATAGCTCAAACGAAAAATGTACACAAGCATCTTGTACCTTCAAAAATTTAACCCGATTCTTTCTACTATACGCTATGCACGAAGACTAGCTTTTTAAAAATAACGATAACAAAATACAAATATACAATGATAAACACTATCTAATATTGGAAGACTGCATAAAATTATAGAAAATTAAGTATTTGTCAGTCGGTAAAGAACTCCTGCTGTTTGCAACTAAATTGTCATTTTTAATAGCATCTATATATTCTCCGACAAACAATACACAAATCAGCATAAGAAAAGACGATCTAATATTTCTGAAAAATCTCAAAAGTGGTGAAGTGCAGAGATTTTAGAGAACAATGAAGTATAACATTTTAAGCCAAAATCCCGTGGCTCACAAACTACATTGAGGTGGCTAAAATTTATCAGCCGCCCAAAGGAAAGCACTGATATCAGACAAAATCCATTAAAAGTACAAATTGACTACGATGGGTCTTCTTCCCATGACGAGTAAAATCGTCTGGCGTTAGCCAGAGTAAAATACTAAATGTGTGTCTACATGCGTGCTTAGGAGTGAGCGTTAGTGAGATTTATGAGTGAGAGTAAGCATTGAGATTTTTTAACCCCTTGACTACGAGGGGTCTTCCCTTGAGAGTACTGAAGATCGTCTGGTGTTAGCCAGAGTAAAATACTCTGGCTAATACTACTTAAGGCGCGTCTACATGCGTGCTTCGGAGTCAGAGGGTTGAAGTATTTTTTTCAGAATATTCCTCAGAAGGAAATAGTGTTTAACAATGAAATTTCTAGGTTATGAAAGAGTTTTTGAAAGAGAACCAGATACTTGAACTGGCTTCAGCTAATCTTGTTATCTATTTGAATATGAAAAATATTGAAAAAAACCAAACTGAAATAGAGGGGGTGTTAACATGAGGCCGACCTGAAGTCAGACCAGCCTGAATTTTCCATTTCGGTTTTTGTTTACATGAGGCAGGCCTGGTCGGTTATATAGGCTTGGTTTTGCTGTTACTCCAAGTTTTGTGTCAATTGCTTTACAGCCCGTGACCAACGTAATGAGTTTGAGAGCTGAAAGTGCTTCAGTTCGGTCTCCGCTACATGTATTTTGGTACCTAAATCTAATTTTGTTATTCAGCATAATTTTACTTGCATCTCTTCCAACATCATTTACTGTATTTCTTGCAATAAATGTTGCATGCTTTACATCGGTGAAACTGGCAGACGTTTATCTGACAGGTTTGCTGAACATCTTCGTTCTGTGAGGCACAATGATGTTGACAAGCCTGTTGCCCGACATTTTAATAGTGCCAACCATTGTATTTCGGACATGCAAGTTTGTGCCATCTCACCCATTTCTGGCGGTAATGTCAGCTGCAAAAGACTAGAAAAGCGTCTCATTCTCAAAATTGGTACCATTCATCCTCACGGACTCAACGAACGTTTTTCTTTTATTTAACACCTCTGAAGACATTGTTGTCTGTTTAGCAAGGGCGGACATAAACAGCGTTTTCACTTTATATATTTATCTATTTTTACTCTCGCTCATCCTTTTTACACCCCCTCCTTCTTGCTCATCGACGGTATGAATAGCAAATGTCTTTCGCATCTCATTATGGATTTGTTATTGTTATTTTGATTTGATTGGCTTATTTTTGGTCACATGATTACCTTTCGTATATAAGCTCATTGTTTGTTTACACTCTTTACGTTTCTCTCTGACGAAGGGCCTTCGCTCGAAACGTTCTGTTTCGGCAGTATATCTAACCTTACTATATTTCGACTTGAGATTAGGCTGGCGTGAGCTGAATCTCAGGCCGGACTCATGAAAACAATCTATAACAAAAACACTACAACCGACGCGAAATCATACAGTTTTAAACACCCTCAGACAAAAAATCAAACCCTTTGTTGTTTTCATACATTTTGAGATATAGAAATTCGAATCAAATACTATATACTTAGGATCCTATACGAATAGCACCATGTCTATTTTAATATATGGTATAACATTTGGCAAAAACAGTTTGGAATATACAGCGGAAAACCTAATAAGCGTTTCTAAACTGTAATATAGTGAGGTTTGATCACTGTCGAAATTATGGAACGTAGTTTCCAACGTTTCGAAGGGCCTTCGCTCGAAACGTTAGAAACTACTTTCAATAATTTCGGCAGTAGTCATGCAAACGTTACTATATTTCGATTTGTATTTAAACACTGCCTACACAGCAGACTATTTTTATTTTCTAAATGTTGTTTTTCTATCTTTATTTGTTAGTATTTGCATATTTTAGCAACTTTACATGAGACGGCGTGGATTTGACACAACCGGCTTGAAAATAGAAGATTTTCAGATCGGAACACTATTAAGACAGTAAAACCTAATAAGCTTTCGTAATTTGAATTTTTCTATCCTAATTTGTTAGTTTTTGTATATTTTAGTAACTTTGTGATACAGGTTGGACACAACTGGCTTGAGAATAGCGCAGTTTCAGACCGGAACACCAACGGCAAAATTTAATAGTTCGGCAAGAAGTCAAAGTCCATTCAATTTCGTAGCTACGCGCAGCTCGCTAATGAACCGGCAGCTGATAGTGAAGAGATTGCAAAGTGTGAACGTGAAATTAACACATAACACGCCCAGACAACTATTCATGCAGTATATGTGCTAAATAGAGTCGCCTAAAAACGCATAAAACACTGGCGTGTGTTTTGTACTTGGCCGAACAGGAACGAATCTAGCAAAGTTGGAACGTACGACGAGATCTTTGAGAAACGGTGAGTTTTTAAACGCGATGTGATATTTGGCATTTCAGTTCATTAAACTGCATATTCTATATGTAGATTTTCAATAAAGGTAAACGTATATACAAGTAAAAGGCTTAATGGATTAAAAAAACAAACGTTAAAGTAAACGAAAGCGACAATATTTATTGAAGGTAACATATATGAGAGTATTTAGATACTCATGATAACCCAATGGTCCTCACCCCTTGATGTTAGTAGATTTAACTAGGGAAACGATGGTGTTGATTTTACGGAGGGAGGAAGACCGGAGAACCCGGTGAAAAAGCCTCGAAGCACAGGAGAAAACCAACAACCCTACTCACATGAAGCTAATGTGGTCACCCATCCAAGTATACTAATCGGAATATAGTAAGGTTAGATATACTGCCGAAACAGAGAACGTAGGAGTCTAACGTTTCGAGCGAAGGCCCTTTGTCAGAGAGAAACGTAAAGAGTGTAAACAAACAAAGCTCGTTGTTTGTTTACACTCTTTACGTTTCTCTCTGACGAAGGGCCTTCGCTCGAAACGTTAGACTCCTACGTTCTCTGTTTCGGCAGTATATCTAACCTTATACTATATTTCGATTGTTGTTTCTACACTGCCTACGCAGCACGCTATTTTTATTACAAGTATACTAAGCCCATTCGACCTCAAAAAACACAGGAGAGATCAACTACAACTACATATTCACATGAGTCCCAAGCTCGGCTACGGAATCATATGCATTCCCAGGTAGTCACCCAAGTCACCGTCCAAGTACTAAACCCGTCCAACCGGGCTTAACTTTGAAGTAATGTGGTGACTGAAGGCTCGTTTATACACAGGCGATTTTTGCTGGTGTTCTTCTCTTTTTAACACATGCAATCGAATGGATTTTCTTACGAATGTATTGGACCACTTGTGGAGAGCTATGAGGTTCAATACTTTAGTGAGTCATCCACTATATCGCATCCGTCAGGATGAGAAAAATCACCTGTGTAAACGGGCCTTGAGAGGCAGCGCGCTAACAGCATACGCCACCCGTTCTTCCCTATGTAATCGAGGGAAATGCCCAATATTACTTCGAATAAACCCAATTCTCTCCTGGCATTACCACCTTAATGTATACAGAACTCGCGATCAAGCTCTCGGCAACGGCCTCCGTGGCTCAGTGGTCAGAGCATTGCACTAGAATCGCAAGGTCGTGGGTTGAATTCCTGCCGGAAGGCCTGTGTAGTTGCATTTTTCGCAACTGGTCCCGGTTTGGTCTTAAAATGTATATATTCTACACTCGAATTTTCCTTCACCAAAAATCCCTAGAACTTCCCTATATGTGCTATGGATTGGTTTAGTTTGGAATGTGGTAATATAAACAGACAGGATAGAAATTAGCTTAAATAAAAACAGGTCAATGTATAAGTTCTCATCTATCACCGTTACAGGTTCCTTAAACAATACACAGCGATGTTCCCTCGTTCGTTGGTCCTGGTGTTTTTGCTTCAGAACCTAGCAACGACTTCAGCAGACGACATAATCCCCCGGCCGTTAGAGGACGAACTGCAAGCTCTACAATGGGCCACGCAGAAACAAGAAAAGACGAAACAAAAACTGAGACCTCTCTTCGAGAACGGAGAAAAGGAGACATCCGGAATTGATAAAGTCTACGAGAACCCGTTTGTCAAGCCAGATCCCAACTTACAGCAGCAGAAAAAAGTTTCTACCGAAGCGAGAGAAGACATCTGGAGTCATTTTGGGAAAGATGCATCACATGGTTTCAACGGAGAAAAGTCTATAAAGAACATAGGTAGAATTGGTTTAACCGAGCAGAAAAACATATTGAAGATCAAGACTATGAAAATCAAAGAAAGATTGCCCTCGACTTCGGAAAGAGTGGAACAACGAACTCAAACAACACCAGATGACACAAACAAAGAAAAGTCGACAAAAATCAAGGGTGATCCTCAGCTAACAGAACAACACAGTTTAATACAGAATTTGAAGCAGAGAATTTCGATGGCTTTAGGGAAAAGTCAGAAAGCAAAAATAACACCAGGTGATGTTGTTGAATTGAAACCTGTGAAAAATAAAAGTGACAATGTGTTGACAGAACATCTTTGGCCGTTCAAGGAAGAAATTTTCGCTAGTTTACCAAAAGACGGGAGTTATAGCGTTGAGAAGAGTGAACCAGATGGCCCGGTTGGCGAGAGTACTGAAAGCATAATAGATTATCTTGAATTGGGAGAAAACGGGGGTTCGCAGAAAAGTGTGGACTTAAAAGGGATCATTGGTGATGGTTTTCGAATGAAGGAGAGAGTGCAGGGAAGGGGAAAGATGGAAGGGGATACTAAAGAAGCGGAGAGGAATGCGGAGAAAATGCTTGTCGGTGAGAATGGCAAAATGGAAGAAACGATGAGAGAACGAGAAAGGATGAAAGACGGAAATTGGGAGAAAGAGAGAAAGGGTGAACGAAGAATTATAGAAAACCAGAGGGAGATGAAGAAAAGGATTATAGGAGGGGGTATTGTAAGTGCGAGAAAGGAAGGGGGAAAAGAAGGATATAAGGTTATGGTTGAGAAAGAGAAAGGTGAACCTATTACAACAGAAAGGCCGAGTAACGTAATAGAAGGAATGGGAGAATGGGAAAATGTTGGCGAGGAAACGGAAAGGGGGATAGAGGAACCACAGACATTTGGAGACGCTGTGGCAACGAAGGAAATGAGTGAATGGGATGAGGGGATGACGGAAAATAGGATGGAAGACGGTGGTCAGGATGAACAGATGATAGTGGGACAACAAAACGAAATGAAAGAAAGAATGAGAGAACGGGAAAAGGCTATGGGAGATTTGAAAGAAAGGCAACGTGAGGGGGAGAGAGTGGTAACGGGGGAAAACAGGAATATGAGGGAACGAAAGCACGAGGAAGCAGTGGGTGATAAAAATAACGTAATGACGCGCTTTCAGCATCAGAAGGAAGACTGGTTACCAGGTTGGATAATTAAAGGTAGAAGCAGAGGCGAGGCGAAAGGAAGAAAAACGGGGGGTGGGGTTCAAGTTGAGATGCAGAAGGAACGAGAGTTTGAAGGGCACACAATGTCGTATATTTAAAGACCTTTTGACGTATCTGAAAGTTTAGAAAAAGAAGTAGAAAGCTTACAAATACTGGATTAATGACGACCACTTTAGGATTATAAAATGGAGCTTAAGCAAGCTAGGACGACGATGGCAATGTAAACTTCAATATCTAGCAGTTAAACCATGAATCCATTTACGTAGTACTGAATGCTTAAAGTATGTTTTTCGACATCCAAAAGCTTTAGAGTTCTATAAGGATTTTGTCGTATATAGTTTGACGTCCAACCCAACTAACAGGTTTCGCCGTTTCATGAGTTAAGTCGTCCTGAAGACGTGAAAATGATCTGAATAACGTTGTATATACAGTGTGTATCAAAAAAACCTGAACGCTTAGAAAACAACCTATTGTAGTAGTTTGAAAGCCCTAAGCACTTCGCTGAACCCACAGATGCGTAAAACACACGGTCTTATACACCTGGGAAATTAAGATAACCTGAAGTGTATGCATGATGAAAGTATTTAAAAGCTTTTTCTCTTCCTGTTTAACTTATGTGCTGATTAATTTATAACGCAGCGCTTTTAAGGCTTTCAAACTACTACAATAGGTTGTTTTCTAAGGGTTCAGTTTTTTTGATACACACTGTAGAACGGGGACGGCGTTAGGATTACTCTTGGGACTAAAAATTAGTCATCTTCTTTGTTGTGTGAGGAAAATTCTACCGTTTTAAGGACGTTGTCCTTGACGTTCGCGTTGTATTTGCTTAAGCTCCCTAAAACATAGATAATAGACGAGGAACTGGATAGGAAACTTAAAACGATGTTCCGAAACCGGAAACAAAGTTTGCCTAACTTGATATGATAATTATACAATTATAAGTGGCTAAAACACCTAACGGGCGGTCCCACATGGCTACGTTCAGCTATTACTGAATTTAAGCAATAGTGTAATGTTACTTAAGTTTAGTTGTCAAGTGCATTAGCCGCGTACAAGCGTATAATTACCATAGCAAATTGTGCAAACTTCGTTTCGGGTTTTGTTAAGTTGCCTATCCAGTTCCCCTTCCATGATCTATGCCTAAAATGAATGTTCTAACTACCTTAGCAATTATATATTAGTGAATACTGCCCATGCAGAAATGCGTACTGTTGTAACTTGTAGCTAAATGAACCCTGTAACATGTTTAATAAAGTTCTTGACTTTGGTGAAAAATATGACAAATATACTGTAAATTATGCCTGACAAAAAGAAATATACAAGTGATAGCAAAAAAACATAGAATACTTAAAGCTGGTTTCCATATAATCGCTACGATCGCTCAAAAATTAACTCGGCGATCAATATGGCCGCCATTTTTTGTTTACTTCGCCATGCCCAATATGGCCGACATTTTACTGTTTATTTCACCACGCCCAATATGGCCACCATTTTATTGTTTACTTCATCACACCCAATATGGCCGCCATTTTATTACTCACGTCATCACACCCAATATGGCCGCCATTTTATTATTTACGTCATCACACCCAATATGGCCGCCATTTTATTACTCACGTCATCACACCCAATATGGCCGCCATTTTATTATTTACGTCATCACGCCCAATATGGCCGCCATTTTATTGTTTACTGCGCCACGCCCAATATGGCCGCCATTTTATTATTTACTGCGCCACGCCCAATATGGCCGCCATTTTATATACGCCATCACACCCAATATGGCCGCCATTTTATTACTCACGTCATCACACCCAATATGGCAACCAATGAAAAATAACCAGAAATTGACTTAACTTCCGGTTTGGATGATGTCACTTCCGGTTTCATGTTTTCACTTCCTGTGCAAATGATGCGGCACGTCAACCAGTTATCATAAAAGTAGGCAGAATTGCGATTGGAGCAATACTTAATAAGTTATCGAAGTTTGAAATTAAACCGGAAGTGGACGATTATAGCTTAACTATTAACATTTTGTGACTATTATATTAACGAAAAAGATGCAGCTTGACGAGTTTGATCCAATAGTCTTGAAACACTTGAAATCGAGCTGTAAGTTCCAAAGTTATCCTCAAAAAACCCTAAAAAACAGTTTTCTCGCGATATTCGACGATGACGTCATTTTTTCTGACTATTATGTTAACAAAAAAGACGCAGCTCGGCGAGATACATCATACATTTTTCCGGAGGGTTGTGGTTAGGTTTAGGATTTCCGGGTGGCGTGATTAGGTTTAGGGTTTCCGGGGGGTGGTATGGGGGTGAGGTTTCGTTTAAAAAGGTTGTCTAATCAGATGGTGGTTTTAGTAGTTGGTTAAGCTTCATAATTTGAAGGAAATGATAGCTCTTACATCACCACGCCCAATATGGCCGCCATTTTTTTGTTTACTTCATCACACCCAATATGGCCGACATTTTATCGTTTACTGCGCCATGCTCAAGATGGCCGCCATTTTATCGATTACTTCGCCATGCCCAACATGGCCGCCATTTTATTGCTTCCTTCACCACGCCCAAGATGGCCGCCATTTTATAGTTTACTGCGCCACGCCCAATATGGCCGCCATTTTATTGTTTACTGCGCCACGCCCAATATGGCCGCCATTTTATTGTTTACTGTGCCACGCCCAATATGGCCGCCATTTTATTGTTTACTGCGCCACGCCCGACATGGCCGCCATTTTATTATTTCCATCACCACGCCCAATATGGCCGCCATTTTTTGTTTATTTCATCACACCCAATATGGCCGACATCTTATTATTTACGTCACCACGCCCAATATGGCCGACATTTTGTTGTTTACTTCATCACACCCACCACGCCCAATATGGCTGCCATTTTATCGTTTACTTCGCCATGCCCAAGATGGCCACAATTTTGGTTATAAATCCATGTCCTTATATTCACGAATTTATTGGTTAGGATTCGGGGGTGTGTTGGGGTCAGGCTTTCATGAAATACCTGGGTTATTTACATGGAATTATTACCACAATTTATTATGGAATTTATCGTTTACTTGGCCATGCCCAACATGGCCGCCATTTTATTGCTTCCTTCACCACGCTCAATATTGCCGGCATTTCATTGTTTAAAGGAAAATTCGAGGGTAGAATATATACATTTTAAGACCAAACCGGGACCAGTTGCGAAAAATGCAACTACACAGGCCTTCCGGCAGCAACTACTTCCGGCAATTGCATTTTTCGCAACTGGTCCCGGTTTGGTCTTAAAATGTATATATTCTATACTCGAATTTTCCTTCCCCAAAAATCCTTAGAACATGATATGTAATCGAGTGAAATGCCCAATATTACTTATAATATACCCAATTCATTGTTTAGTTTATCAAGCCTAATATGGTTCCATCAACTGTAGCGTCGTGCTGATGTTAACAGTTAACATTTAATAAATGCTACTTAAAGTAAATATATACAGTTATAACTATCTGTACAATACAGGCCCTTGAAACGTGCACAAGGACACAGACAACTGCTTCCCACACATACAAATTCATGAAAGTAAAATTTCAAAACGACTTTTGCTTGCATGCGAACACGAGTGTTATCTACCAAAACATACGAACAGAATACCATCGCTGTATTTCTACGACAATTTTCAGCTTTCTTCGCCCTCCGTACCGAATCCGAGAACGTTAATGGCGAACATTTCCGTAGAAATCATTTCCGGTAAATGGGTTTTCAGTAAACTTATGACGTCTTCGTTCGAAGCATCACCTACCTCAGCGCTGCCTCCCAGTTTGGCTACTCCAAGAAGTGCTGATAATAATTCAGATAATTCTCCATCTGTCATATGTTCACCTGAAAAGAATAATACTAATGTAAAACATCTTTGTTATTGTAAGTAATATTATACAATATGAACGGCCCAGCTGAATGGGCATTTACAACGTGAGCTGAAATCTAGCTGTTATAAATCCCATATTGTATACAACTTATCCAATAAACACATCGAACTGTTCAGATTTAGCAATAATCTTTGAGATATAAGTTGTTTAAGCTGAAAAACTTGATCGAAAAGTTTATGTAAATCAGGATGAATTTGTACCCGATTTACAATACCTGATAAAACATTCATTTCTCTACTGTACTAAACTGTACTGTCCACTGTACTAGTGTACTGTCCACTGTTCTCTCCTGTCCTGACCTGACCTGACCTGACCTGACCTGACCTGACCTGACCTGACCTGACCTGACCTGTCCTGTCCAGTCCTGTCCTGTCCTGTCCTGTCCTGTCCTGTCCTGTCCAGTGCACTGCACTGCACTGTACTGCACTGCACTGCACTGCACTGCACTGCACTGCACTGCACTGCACTGCACTGCACTGCACTGCACTGCACTGCACTGCACTGCACTGCACTGCACTGCGCTGTACTGTATTCTCAACCTCGTAGCCAGACTCTTCCTAAAGACTAAGACCCCGTTTACACGATGGCGGTACAATTTGAAAACGGAACAAAATCATGCCGGTGTGTAACTACAGGCCAAAAAGTCTTGCGTTTACACGGTGCCGGTATAATATAATGACGGATTAGCATGTGACTATTCTCTTCCAATGAGAATTGAGAAGACGTTGTGAATACTGCGGACCCAAATACTGTGGTCGTATATACGGTGATTACCGTCATCAAACTGTTACGGCACGGGCGTTTACACGATACCGGTTAGTGTTCCGTTTTCATTTCATGCCGTCAAGGATTAACCCGTCTTCATTTTGTGCCGTTTTTATGCCGGTATCGTGTAAACGCAAGGCCTAAACGGCATGATTTTGTTCCGTTTTCAAATTGTACCGGCATCGTGTAAACGGGATCTAACAAACTGAAATCTTGACATACCTTTGTTTTGCAGTACAGATAACAAGGCATCTCTCTGAATTACCATGCCTTCCTTGGAGTCACTGCCTAACTTACTGAACGCGTCGTGTAGTTCCCATGACGACAAACCGAATACTGGTCTGTGATTGACGTACACTGTAAGAAAAATACAAGATTAAGAACAGGTTGAGCAACCTCTAAATCTTTCCGGGTGGTATGCGACCTGGGTAGCAGTCTCGTGCGTAATTTGCAACTCACTGTCTATTCATTATCTTTTTATTTTCAATCGACTACCATCACTAAGTTTCTACACGGGTGGAGTGTGCTATTAGCGAGCTGTCTCTCACCAAAGTTAAGCCCGGTTAGGTTAGGCTAGGTTAGTACTTGGATGGGTGACCGCTCGGGAATGATCCCGTTGTTGAGCTTGGAACTCACGTGGGTAGAGTTGTAGTTAATCGCTCCTGTGCTTCGAGGGTTTTTCGTCGGGTTCTCCGGTTTTCTTTCCTCCGCAAAAGCAACACCTACATCATGGTAGTCATGTTCAGTTGGGGGCATTTCCGCCTGTTTGACCACCAGTTGCTATATATATTCAGTAAATACAAAAGGATAAACAGACGGATGGGCCGACAAACGACAGACAGACAGACAGACAGACAGACAGACAGACAGACAGACAGACAGACAGACAGACAGACAGACAGACAGACAGACAGACAGACAGACAGACAGACAGACAGACAGACAGACAGACAGACAGACAGACAGACAGACAGACAGATCGATTGGCAGGCAGGCAGGCAGGCAGGCAGGCAGGCAGGCAGGCAGACAGACAGACAGACAGACAGACAGACAGACAGACAGACAGACAGACAGACAGACAGACAGACAGACAGACAGACAGACAGACAGACAGACAGACAGACCGATCGATCGATTGGCGGGTAGGCAGGCAGGCAGGCAGGCAGGCAGGCAGGCAGGCAGGCAGGCAGGCAGGCAGGCAGGCAGGCAGGCAGGCAGGCAGGCAGGCAGGCAGGCAGGCAGGCAGGCAGGCAGGCAGGCAGGCAGACAGACAGACAGACAGACAGACAGACAGACAGACAGACAGACAGACAGACAGACAGACAGACAGACAGACAGACAGACAGACAGACAGACAGACAGACAGACAGACAGACAGACAGACAGACAGATGAAAAAATATGTTGACAAGCGAATAAATGACAAGAGGAGCAACCAGGAGAAATGTTTAGGAAACAACTCAAACGCACTTTTACAACCTATGTTTGTTCTTAGTCTATAACTTCTCGTAATCTCTTCCTTAACTTACATTTAATCAGCTCGCCAAGATCAATGTCTGCCACGTACTTTCCACTATCCACATATTCGCTATACTTCACTTCGTTCAACATGTCGTCCACTTCTTGCTCAGTTGGATAATAGCCGAGTGCTCGCATCACAAAGGGGACCTGGACAAGAGGAATTTTCGTGGACGTCTCACGTCTTTTAACCGTGTCGACACTTTGACTTCGCAAGAGAGAGTAGTAGAAATAATCTTCCAATTCCAACATTAGTTCACCTTCTTTTCCACCTTCGAGGAGTTCGTAAAACGGCGTCAGTTCCTCGCCACCCAACTGAGAAGCTGCTTCCAAGGCACTACAAGAGGTATTGTTTCAATCAATTTTCAATTCCATACCGTTAGCAGTGCTTTATATTTTAGGGACCTTAAGATCTACGACGGGAGCTTCGAGGACGACGTCCTTCAAACAAAGCCATTCTTCTTTCAAAACAAAGATAATGAATAATTTTTAGTCCCAATAGTAATCTGAACACCGTCCTCGCTCTGTATACAACGCCACTCAGAGCATTTTCACGTCTTCAGGACGACGTTGACTCGTGGGGTGATGAGAACTGTTGTCTGAGATTGCTTTAACATGGACACTGCAACGGTTTTAACACTTTGAAAATTATAAAACAAGCTTCAAGTATTGAATACAGTAGTCAGTTAACCGTGACTTCTTTTTAATGCTAAAATTTGAATTGCTTTTTAACCGCCGTCGTCGTCCTTGCATCTTAAGGTCCCTATTCTGCCTGTAAGTTAGTTGTTCGTTCGTTCTGAATCAATAGGCACGGCACCGCCCTGTACGACTGGGTCTGTACCCATTTTCGATTTATTTTCAATACAGAACATCACCTCATCTCACCTCACCTCACCTCACCTCACCTCACCTCACCCCACCTCACCTTACCCCACCCCACCTCACCCCACCTCACCCCACCTCCAGTCGCTTCACTTTAGGAATCGAGCCGGGATCGCAGAGGTGAAAGGCACGTGTGCTAATCGCTGTCCCTCAACACCCCCAAATTACACCCCCCCCCCCCCCCCAATCCTGTTGGAAACTCTGACTATTCTGACTAAACATCGGCCGTATCGAGACGATTATAAGTACTGTTTAATAAAAGAGTAAGTAAGTTCATTGGCGTACTAAGTTTGAAAAATAACCTTGTCTAAGCCGAGAAAATCAAAGCTAAAGTTTATGTAAATCAGGAGGTATCTTTATCACATATAAAGACACTGATTAAACTTTAATTTCTTTTGAATTTTCCTCATGAATTATTAATGAATTTGAAAACGATATATAACATACCTTAAACGGATAAACATTTCTCGAGATATCTTGCATCAAACGTAGCCAAAAAATGGTTTATCCAAAATATAGCCGTTGCGTCTGAGTCTGAGTCTGAGTCTGAGTCTGAGTCTGAGTCTGAGTCTGAGTCTGAGTCTGAGTCTGAGTCTGAGTCTGAGTCTGAGTCTGAGTCTGAGTAATGGTGATGACGTGATGCCCATCGGCCGCTCATATTTTACTTACTTCTTAGAATCGTCTCGATACGGCCGATTTTTAGAAAAAAGTAAAAATTCTCGTATATGCATTTTAAAACTTACTCGAGATTAATTTTCCACATTAATACGCTTGCATCACGTCCACCTGAAGTGAACAAATAACGGCCGTCGTAGGAGCATGCTACATTAGAAACCTTAAAAACCGAATTATCTTTTAATTTATAATCTTGGTTAAAAGTATAAATGTTTTTTAAAAGACGAGAAAATCAAAAAAAAGTTCTCACCTGACTTGGATGGGCAATCAACGCCATTGCTTTGTGAGGGTTGCCATCCAGAGGAAGTATTTGTAAACCAACCTTGAAAGAAATTTTAGAATTTAAGAAGATAATAATAATATTATATTGCGGTGCCCTGAAAGTTAGCTCGCGGGAGCAGCTAACTTTCAAACCGCTTTATATTCTGTGAGTAATTTCGTTCGTTCGTTCGTTCGTTCGTTCGTTCGTTCGTTCGTTCGTTCGTTCGTTCGTCCGTTCGTCCGTTCGTCCGTTCGTCCGTTCGTCCGTTCGTCCGTTCGTCCGTTCGTCCGTTCGTCCGTTCGTCCGTTCGTCCGTTCGTCCGTTCGTCCGTTCGTCCGTTCGTCCGTTCGTCCGTCCGTTCGTCCGTTCGTCCGTTCGTCCGTTCGTCCGTTCGTCCGTTCGTCCGTTCGTCCGTTCGTCCGTTCGTCCGTTCGTCCGTTCGTCCGTTCGTCCGTTCGTCCGTTCGTCCGTTCGTCCGTTCGTCCGTTCGTCCGTTCGTTCGTTCGTTCGTTCGTTCGTTCGTTCGTTCGTTCGTTCGTTCGTTCGTTCGTTCGTTTGTTTGTTCGTTCGTTCCTCCGTTCGTTCCTTCGTTCGTTAGGAATCAATGCATTACCAAGCGACATTTTTGACGAGACACTTTTAATGCGATGTTTTGAACGCCACAGGGCACCGCTTTTTAGCACTGTCTGGTTAAAATAGGGTTCCGATTATGCTAAAAGCTTTCTCAATACCTTGTTATCCGTTATATAGGCCATGTAGTGTCGCTCATTGTTGCTTTTGTTCGGTAACATCAGCAACCTAAAAAATAAAGCAAAATAAAAAACGAAAATATTATAAATATAGGAAAGATTATACCACGTAGGTTTAGCACTATAGTGGATTTTAAGCGCCGCACAGACGACCAAGTTTTCCTTGACAAGTTTTATTTGTTCGTGTGTACGACACAAATTGACAAGTTTTTCCTTGACAAGGAGCCTTGTTCAAAAGCTTGTCATGCCAGCTTTTGAACAAGGAAAATTGTTCGTGCGTATAGTCGTCAAGGAAAACTTGACAAGATCATCTCCGAAGCTTATTACGCGACCATTGCCGTCAAGGAAAACTTGTCCAACCGTACACACCAATATCATTTATAATATACCCAATTCTCTCCTGGCATTACCACCTTAATATATACAGAACTCGCGATCAAGCTCTCGGCAACGGCCTCCGTGGCTCAGTGGTCAGAGCATTGCACTAGAATCGCAAGGTCGTGGCATGGGTTCAATTCCTGCCGGAAGGCCTGTGTACCTGTAGTTGCATTTTTCGCAACTGGTCCCGGTTTGGTCTTAAAATGTATATATTCTACACTCGAATTTTCCTTCACCCTAAATCCTTAGAACAATTATAAATTAGTTAGTTTCAGAAATTGCAGCTTGATGTTAGTAATAATTGTCAGTTGTTTGTTGTACAAGCTGAGTTAGTTAGTAATACTCAGAAAAACTTGTGGTTGTGGGTTCGAGTCCCGCTTAGAGCTCAGAGTTTTTCTGAGTATTACTAACTAACTCAGCTTGTACAACAAACAACTGACAATTATTACTAACATCAAGCTGCAATTTCTGAAACTAACTAACAGTGTTTAACTGGAAACTTACTGTTACAACGCGACTTGTAGACCAACAAGTACTTGAAACCGAGCGGTTAAGACTCGTTCCTAGAGGATTGGGCACAGTCTAAGGTATAAAGTACCTTAATTAACCTTGCTCCGCTATCTGAGTTCTAGTGGCTCAATGGTTAGAGCGTCTGGCTAGCATTCAGAAGGTTGTGGGTTCGAGTCCCGCTTAGAGCTCAGAGTTTTTCTGAGTATTTCAATTATAAATTGTCAAGGGAAATGTTTGGGAGAAAAATTGTTCATCGTACACACGAGCAAGGAAAGCTACCGAGGAACTTGTCAAGGAAAACATGGTCGTCTGTGCGGGCTGTACGGAATACTAGATTTCAAGTCTATTACTTATTTTGTGTGGTAGCAAAAATATCTAAGACCCTGTTCACACAAGTCTGGCGCGAGTTAAAAACGACGTTAAAAAAACGACGTCGTTAAAAACGACGAATTAGGCAGTCGTTAAAAAAAACGACGTCGTTAAAAACGACGAATTAGGCAGTCGTTAAAAAAAACGACGTCGTTAAAAACGACGAATTAGGCAGTCGTTAAAAAAAACGACGTCGTTAAAAACGACGAATTAGGCAGTCGTTAAAAAAAACGACGTCGTTAAAAACGACGAATTAGGCAGTCGTTAAAAAAAACGACGTCGTTAAAAACGACGAATTAGGCAGTCGTTAAAAAAAACGACGTCGTTAAAAACGACGAATTAGGCAGTCGTTAAAAAAAACGACGTCGTTAAAAACGACGAATTAGGCAGTCGTTAAAAAAAACGACGTCGTTAAAAACGACGAATTAGGCAGTCGTTAAAAAAAACGACGTCGTTAAAAACGACGAATTAGGCAGTCGTTAAAAAAAACGACGTCGTTAAAAACGACGTTAAAAATATCTAAGACTCTGTTCACACAAGTCTGGAGCGAGTTAAAAACGACGTTAAAAAGCCCTAAAACGCAGTTGCGTTCTTTCCCACAGTTTTATGCACTTACTTTCTAAGTGGAGAGCCATATGTTGGACCCAACAATGTTTTACGGCACATCTTGGTCGTAGAATTGTACAACTTTAGTTTGAACTGGAATATGAATGAACAAGTTAGAAATAAGAAACAATTCTTCATTAAAATCATGCTGGGGTTTTTTGTTGTTTCTTTTTTGTTGTTTTTTTTGAGGGGCGCGAGTGACTACAGTTTTGGAAATTGACTAAATGTTCTCTAAACAGGCATGTTTAAATTCAGAGCAAACCCTTCTCGTATTTCACTGTTACAGTCAAACCGCGGATGTTCTTATATGCAATATTGACAGCAACATTGCAATGTTCACTTGCAAACGGTACAGGGCGGACTCCTTGGCAAGTTGCTAAAAATTCGCATTTTAAATATCGAAATTCACATAATATGAAGTTTACTTAGAGTTTAGTTGTTCGTTCTGACTTTCAATAGAACTTCATATTATGTGAAGTTCGATATTAAAATCGGCGATTTGTGATTTAGATACATGTTAAAACGGGAAGTGCAGCAGCATGTTAAGTAATAAAGAACAATGCAGAAAAGCAGTGCTTTTATTCTTTTACTTAACATGCATCTAAAATCATGGGTCGGCGACGATCGGCGACATATGAGAACCAGGCTTTAGAAACTTGCCAAGGAGTCGCTGTGTACCGTTTGGAAGTCCGCATTGCAACGTTGCTATCAATATTACAAGGTCGCGCGGGAAGGAACATCCGGTTTGGCTGTAAATCACTCTTTTACATTTTTGCGTGTCCCTAGGTTGACGTAATTTCCTGTGAATAATAAACCAACTTTGATAGAAAAAAGGCATAAGATAAAACTCTAGTTGATGATCATATTAAGTGCCAAAGATTGTAAATATATACAGGGGTGGATAAAAAATAGCGTCAGCACTTGGGCCAGTGCTTCAGTGGTGTAAGACGTGTTTTTCACTGCTCCGTGATTTGCCTTTGATTAACTGATATTAATTGTAATTTTGCTTGTAATTGCTTATGAAATTTTACTGCTAAAGCAAAGTTTGTTTGCCGGCAGAATTTTATTGAGTTAATCGAGGTTTATAGCTGTCTTTCTTCCGACTGACGTTTTCAAGATGGCCACCGACTAGAAGCCGTTCAGAATCAAGAAAAGAACTCGATAGTTACTTCCAGTCTGAAGTGTTTATGTCTTTGGTTAACAAGACCATATCCAAACAGTTTGAGCAATTCTTAGCTTCATCAGAGTTTAAGAACATGTTGGTGATGACTACAACATCTGTAGTTTCTACAGTAATTCAAGAAGCTGTAAATACTACCCTAGATAAAGAGATTCAAGAGAAAGTTGAACCTTTAAAGAAGCAAATCAAAGACTTATCCGACGAGTTGGGTAAAGTAAAGATACATGCAAATGATAAGGAGCAATACTCGAGACGTTGCAATGTTCGTATTTATGGAATCCCAGAAAAAAAAGACGAAAATTGCTATGAGGTTGTCACTGAATTCTGCAAGCAAGATCTTGGCTGTAAATTCGGCGTTCATGAAATAGATAGAACACACCGTGTAGGTAAGCCCAAGGATGACTCGCCGCGAGTTTTGATTGTTAAATTTTGTTCTTATCAATCTAAGGCTAAAGTGATGAAATCTAGAAGGAATCTCAAGGGAAGCTCGATGTATGTTAATGAAGATCTAACTGCTTTTAACAAGGATTTGTTTAATGCTGCTCGTACCCAACTGACGAATCTTTCAGTCTGGACAAGCGACGGAAAAGTTCTGGTGAAACTACATACTGGCCGTATTGTACGAGTTAAAACTAAAGATGATATTGAGCGACATAACACTGAGTTTGACTAACTTTATAATTAACTGCTGGCAAACCTTCTGCCACTAATTGATTTTTGCTTGCTATATATACTTGACTTTGTTTGTTTCTAATTTGTTTAATTTTATATTTAGTGCAATAAGATTTCTTAGCAGCCTGAGGTAAGTGAAATTGTTTGTTCAATGGGAGTTAATTTAGATATCTATAGAGCAGCTATTGGGTTATTTAATGGTAAAATATTTTGCGTACGTAAGTTGATAACTCATGTTCTTCATTTATATTATTGTGCGGGTGTGCATTTACATTCTTCTTAATACTAAGTCTTTTACTTTTACTTTCTGGAAATGTTGAAATTAACCCCGGCCCTCCCAATAGTCTCACTCTGAACATTGGTCATATTAACGCGAGAAGTTTGAATGACGAAGATAAATTTGAGGAAATTGCTTCTTTAGTCCTTGATCAAAAATTGGACATTTTTGCTGTTTCAGAAACGTGGTTGAATCATTTAATTTCTAGTGACTTATTTAATATTCCTGGTTTTAGTCCAATGTTTCGTCTGGACAGGAGTGATGGTCAGAGGGCTGGAGGTGTTGCGCTCTTTACGTCAATGTCTATAGTAGCTAAAAGAAGGTTTGACTTAGAGCGGAACGGTATTGAATTACTTTGGGTCGAAATGAAAATAAATCGCCATTCTTTTATATGTGGTGTTTGTTATCGACCGCCTAATTATAACCGTGTTGACAACATTATTCTATTAGATCATTTACAATTCTGTTTAGATCAAATATATTCGAAACCTAATACTTTTCTACTTCTTGGAGATTTTAATGCTCATTATGATATTGATAATCCTGTAGATGGCAGCGATTTTGGATTCACATTGTATAGGTGGATGGAATGCAATAACGTTTTTCAAATTATTTGTGAGGCTACACGGGTCACGGCTCGGGGAGCCTGTTTGTTGGATCTTATAATTACAAATTCACCGGGATATTTTGTAGATTCTGCCACTACTAGCCCTCCTAGCAACTGTGACCACTCCTTAATATTTGCTAGAATGAATATTTCTCTAACAAAGCCGAAATGCTATAAACGTCTCATTTGGGATTTAAATAAAAATGTACGAAAACCTCGGCCTGTACGAAAACCTCAGGCAAATACTTTCCCGTACAGACCTCGAACTCGATTAATAAGCCTTTATTAACGATACATGTATTTGCATGGGTGGCCACTTTTTTGCTCACCCCCTGTATACACCCCCCCCCCCCCCCCAAAAAAAAACAACCCCCAACCCAACCACAACAACACACCACAAACAACAACATAAAAAACAACACCCCCAAAAAAAACCCCACAAACAAACAAACAAACAAACAAACAAACAAACAAACAAACAAACAAACAAACAAACAAACAAACAAACAAACAAACAAACAAACAAACAAACAAACAAACAAACAAACAAACAAACAAACAAACAAACAAACAAACAAACAAACAAACAAAAACGACAATACCACAAAATCTACATTTTACATACCTGATCATTAGCCACAACTAGAAAAGATTCTTTAACAACAGGAGGATACCATCCAAAACACGTTGGAACAGCACTTTGTTCTATGCGGTCTGAGCTAATCAGTTTTAGGTCATCAACAGTACTGTTCACGACGTCATATTCAACCTTGAGAAGAAAGACGATTTAGGATACAGTGTTTGGTGTTCAAGCTTTTTAAACAAGGTAATCGCTGAACTATGTTTTATTTTATCTTATTCTTACCATTAATCTATCTTCGCCAAGGGACAGAAGCCGTGGGATGTTGGAGTCGAGAGCTACACCAAAGGCAATATCTAGAATAGAATAGAATAGAATAGAATAGAATAGAATAGAATAGAATAGAATAGAATAGAATAGAATAGAATAGAATAGAATAGAATAGAATAGAATGGAATGGAATGGAATGGAATGGAATGGAATGGAATAAAATAGAATAGAATAAAGATAAGATAGCATAGCATAGCATAGCATAGCAAGGCAGAGGATAGCAGATGATACATTAGAATAGCATGGAATAGAGTGGAGTGGAGTGGAGCGGAGCGAGTGGAGCGGAGTGGAGTGGAGTGGAGTGGAGTGGAGTGGAGTGGAGTGGAGTGGAGTGGAGTGGAGTGGAGTGGAATAAAATACAATGGAATGGAATGGAATAGAATAGAATGGAGTTGAGTAACGTAGAGTAGTGTAGAGCAGTGTAGAGTGGAGTGGAGTGGAGTGGAGTGGAGTGGAGTGGAATGGAGTGGAGTGGAGTGGAGTGGAGTGGAGTGGAGTGGAGTGAGTGGAGTGGAGTAGAGTAGAATTGAACCAGAGAAAATCCATGACTAAAATACTAAACTATGATGTAAGTTAGGCCTACCGGTTATCGTCTTGTAGTGGGCTCGCTGTTTGCCCAAATAAATCCATGGCTCTTTATGGTTCTCTGGAAACGCTTGAAACAACGTAACACAGTGGTTCAAATCCTAAACGATTAAAAAAAGAGCTGATTTCTAGAACATTTGCAGCTAACAAAACACTGTAAAGAGGGCCAAAAAGTCAACTTACTGCAGAAGCGAGGTACTTCGAATCATGGGAAAACATCAAATGCATTATCGTGTCATGACAGTGTTTGAAAACAGCCAAGCCATCCTCTTCTCCTTCTTCTTGTAACGTTAGACCATCCAAGATCCTAACGCTGCCATCAGTACAACCCATCGCTTGATTGAAATAGATTACAGGAGAGTCAAGTTCAGTAAATATTGAATATGAAACTCGAAAAAATGACAAGACAAAATTATGAAGTTCGTATAGGCACTGTGGTACAAGTTATGATAATGATGATGGCGATTGTGGTAGTGGTGCTGGTAATGATAGTGATATGATGATGGTAGTGGTGCTGGTGCTGGTAATAGTGATGATAATGGTGGTGATGATAGAGGTGATGGTCGTAATGGTTTGGTTAGTCGTGATGGTGGTGAGCAAGCAAATAAGCAAGCAAGCAAGCAAGCAAGCAAGCAAGCAAGCAAGCAAGCAAGCAAGCAAGCAAGCAAGCAAGCAAGCAAGCAAGCAAGCAAGCAAGCAAGCAAGCAAGCAAGCAAGCAAGCAAGCAAGCAAGCAAGCAAGCAAGCAAGCAAGCAAGCAAGCAAGCAAGCAAGCAAGCAAGCAAGCAAGCAAGCAAGCAAGCAAGCAAGCAAGCAAGCAAGCAAGCAAGCAAGCAAGCAAGCAAGCAAGCAAGCAAGCAAAGCAAGCAAGCAAGCAAGCAAGCAAGCAAGCAAGCAAGCAAGCAAGCAAGCACGATCTTTATTTAAAAGAGGGTGTTGATGGTGGTGGTGATGATGGTAATGGTGCTGGTGATAATGATAGTGGTAGGGCTGGTAGTTATGATAATGATGGTGGTGGTGATGATGGTAATGTGACGAACGTTTTTACAGAGAGTTCTCACCACTGATCTCTATTAAGGTTATCTCCCAAAAAACGCTTTTCTTGCGGGCCTTTATCAAGACTAACAAACAACAACAACAACAACAACAACAACAACAACAACAACAACAACAACAACAACAACAACAACAACAACAACAACAACAACAACAACAACAACAACAACAACAACAACAACAACAACAACAACAACAACAACAACAACAACAACAACAACAACAACAACAACAACAACAACAACTTACCTAATAAACTGCCATTGCCATTATACTCAAGACATTGAACTAAAACTTTTAGACCAAATGAACGTGACATAATAAGCTCTCTGAAAAGAATTACCAAAGTCGTAAATATAAAGTAAAATATTATCAAGTCGTAAACTATTCTATTGTGAGGCAAAGTCATTTTACTTTGTGACGAGTAAAATCGTCTGGCGTTAGTCAGAGTAAAATATACGACTTGAGAGTCGGGTAATACGACTATAAGTCTCGCGGGTAACAATTATTCTTACTTTTTGTCATGATCCCAAAGTTGAAGCACACCAGAATGACCACCTACGCAGATTCTTGGTCTAAAATAAAGAAACTAAGTCGCTAGTTACGAAACCCCACACTATTGACAGACATTGCCGTATCTTGCACATTGTAAAACTAATAATATCTTGTTTTCTATAAGTTTACACAGTTGTTGTTAGTGCTGTTGGTATTTGTGGTGGTGTTGATGGTAGTGTTGGTGATGGTGGTGTTGGTGATGTTGGTGGTGATGGTGGTGGTGGTGATGGTGGTGATGATGGTAGTGTTGGTGATGGTGGTGTTGGTGATGGTGTTGGTGGTGATGGTGTTGGTGGTGGTGGTGGTGGTGATGTTGGTGGTGATGGTGGTGATGGTGGTGATGGTGGTGATGGTGGTGTTGGTGGTGGTGTTGGTGGTGTTGGTGATGGTGGTGTTGGTAGTGTTGGTGATGGTGGTGTGAGTGACGGTGATGTTGGTGATGGTGATGTTGGTGATGGTGGTGATGGTGGCGTTGGTGATGGTAATGTCGGTGATGGTGGTGTGAGTGATGGTGGTGTTGGTGATGTTGGTAGTGTCCGTGATGGTAGTGTCAGTGATGGTGGTGTGAGTGATGGTGGTGTTGGTGTTGGTGTTGGTGTTGGTGATGTTAGTGATGGTAGTGTTGGTACTATTGTTCTACCCTTTCCGCGTGGAAAATCGATAATCAAGAATTGAAACTTACTCCGTTGGATGGGTTGCTATGGCGTGAATTGGTGCATCATGTTGTTTCAAAATAAACTAAATCGAAAGAAAACGATAGACGTCAAATCATCAATACACGCACCATCAGATAACTCTCCATGTTCTCTATATATAACATATTAAATAAATTTAAATACTCAGACTTATCTCCACATAAAGAAGATATTTAGCTTTTAAAATTCCCCCCACTTGACTTCCCTTCCACTCCTTCGTGATTACTACATCGACTTTGCGGGATCCGCTTCGTGGGCCTCACGCACGAAACGTGGGTTGGTGCTTAGTAGTATTAACACTTAGCATATACCTCGCAGGTGAATAGTGCTTTTCAAGCAATTTGATTGGTTCCTCTAGCTCGGGATATCCTGCACTATTCACCTGCGGGCAAAACAAAATGGCGGACAGCTTTGCTTTGTTTCACGAAGCAGGAGATTTTGTTGATAAACAAGGCTGATGTAGTAGAATAACGAGAAAAGTCAACAAAATTAAGTAGAAGACTGTCCACAGGTATGTTTCTTTACAATTTTCTAGCCATTAATATATTCAAATGAAAAGTTGTATTAAACTGTTTTGTCGACAAATATCGAGTACGCCAAGTGTCCAAGTTGCTAGCGGCCATGTCTTGTATAAAATACCGAAAAATATAAGTTAAGAATGTTAAACTTGTTATTTCATTTATGAGGTATATGCTAAAACAATTATTCACCTCAGTGTCAGTGAATAGTGTAGATACTCACCTCGCCGAAGCGGCTCGGTGAATATCCAGCACTATTCACCTCCACTTCGGTGAATAATTGTTAATTATTACCTGGTAAGAACTTGCTTTTGGCTTAAAAAATCCAACATTTGCTGTATCGGTGGCAAAAACAAAATCGTTTACGAGAAATGGTTTGGCATCGAGAGTAGCTGAGTGGGGCTGTTTGTCATTCGTCGAACTAAACAAAATAAGATTGATAATAATAGCCCTTGAAAGCCTGTACGTTAACTGTAATGCCCACTGATCTCTACATATACTGGATAGCGCATTCCTACTGCCCAGCTAGCAGTCAAAATTTTGAAGCCAAATCCGCCACCTTACTACTACACACGTAAAAATCTCACAGCTTGTCAACAGGATGTGTTCGCAACAGGCTTGTAGCAAGGCTGGGAACAAGTTGTAACAATGCTGTTCATTCAAGAAGCTGCTACAACCTTGTTAGCATCAATCTGTTAACAACTTGTTAAGTGCAGAGCGGGAAGCACGGGTGGCGTGTGCTGTTAGGGCGCTGCCTCTCACCGCTGTAGTTAAGCCCAGTTGGACGGGGTTAGTACTTGGATGGGTGACCGTCTGGGAATAGCTCCGTTCTCGAACTTGAATTTCATGTGAGTAGAGTTTAGTTGGTCTCTCCTGTGCTTCGAGGGTTTTTCGCAGGCTTCTGCGGTTTTCCTCCCTCCGTAAAATCAACACTTAGGTCTTAGTTTATGTCGTGCACTTTTAACATGAGCCTCTGGCTCGGATGATTGGGCGACCACATCCTGTGTTTACGACGTTAAATAAATCATTACTCATTACTCATTACAGGTTGTTGGAACAACTTGTCGTCAGTCTGTTGGAGTCATCAGCCTTGTTACAAGTTGCCAACAACCTGTTACAGACACGTTAACAGACTGGGACAGTCAGTGCGAACACATGACGGTGACAGCCTGTTGAACAGCCTTGTAACAACTTGTTTGCAGGTCTGTAACAGCTTGTGCGTTTTTACGTGTGTAGTGAGAGTTAACTGGGGGACCAGGGGAGTTGGAAAAGCCGTAAAATAATACCACTTAGAACATCCAGTTTAATCGAGTGAAATGCCAAATATTACTTGTAATATACCCAATTCTACTCTCGGCATTACCCACTGATCTCAAATAATATACTCATTATACTGGATAGAGCATCTCTTGTTTCGCGCCTGGCAAAATTGAAGTCGGAAGTGAGGCTAAAAATCTCGCGGCCACCATATCCGGTGGGACCCACAATATTGCTGAATCATAGTTTTCGCCTCTGGTTTTCGCTTTAAATTATCGGATTTTTAACGAAAACCAGCTAAATTTTTGTGACATGTATCTGTCGCTATGGGAGAACTGAATAGTGGCTGTATGAAAACAAAGTGGGTCCCACCTGACATGGCCGTCGCTAATTTATTCCGACTTCACAACAAGCACCGGATGCTCTATCCAGTATAATGAGTCTATTATTTGAGATCAGTGGCATTACCACATTATATATACAGAACTTGTGGCAAGCTCTTGGCAACGGCTTCCGTAGCTCAGTGGTCAGAGAACTGCACTAGCATCCAGTGGCGTAACGCTCATTAGGTAGGGTTAGGGCGAGAACTAAGGGCCCCCAACAGTTGGGAGCCCTGAGGTCCCCCCCCCCCCCCCCACTCAGCCCGCTGCAGCTCCGCCCCTGCCAAAATTAGAATACAGTATTATAACGACTAAACATAAAAAATGCAGGTTAACATTTAACAGCATGATTAAATTTATTGAGAGCTAAAAAATTTGGCCTCCATCGAGGATGGCAGCTGAGTTCTTTAGCTCAGCAAAAACAAAAGTGCGAGCCTGTTGGCTTCTTATTACATGAAGTTCTTTACCTTTCAATTGATGAATGCAAAACGAAATAGTTTAATTTGGTTTCTTGATATATAAATTATATAAAGTAAAAAGACTATATAAGTAATAAATCTTCTCTTCATCTAAAAACTCATGTATCAAGTAATACAGCTTTTAAACCATGTCAGTCAAATCATGACAACAGGGGCCTCCACACCAAATATGCCTAAGGGCCCCATCTTCCTCCGTTACGCCACTGCCAGCATCGCAAGGATTGCGGGTTCAATTCCTAGCCGGAAGGCCTTGTTGCATTTTTCGCAACTGGTCCCGGTTTGGTCTTATAACGTATTCTACACTCGAAATTTTCCTTCACCTAAATCGCTTAGGAAATCCTGGTCTGTTATATACAGCTTTGTGTGTGAACAGAAGGCTTATCTGGTATGGTTTTGTGCCGGCACAAAAGCTATCCGGTATCGTGTGAACAGGATCAAAGCCCAATGTATGTAAGACGGTTTAGAGCAAAGATTATAAGTAATATTGGGCATTTCACTCGATTACATAGCATGTTCTAAGGATTTTAGGTGAAGGAAAATTCGAGTGTAGAATATATACATTTTGAGACCAAACCGGGACCAGTTGCGAAAAATGCAACTACACGGGCCTTCCGGCAGGAATTCAACCCACGACCTTGCGATTCTAGTGCAATGCTATGACCACTGAGCTACGGAGGGCGTTGCCGAGAGCTTGATCGTGAGTTCTGTATATATAATGAGGTGGTAATGCCAGTTCTGTATATATAATGAGGTGGTAATGCCCAATATTACTTATAATATACCCAATTCCCTCCTGGCATTACCACCTCATTATATATACAGGACTCACGATCAAGCTCTCGGCAACGGCCTCCGTGGCTCAGTGGTCAGAGCATTGCACTAGAATCGCAAGGTCGTGGGTTCAATTTCTGCCGGAAGGCCCGTGTAGTTGCATTTTTCGCAACTGGTCCCGGTTTGGTCTCAAAATGTATATATTCTACACTCGAATTTTCCTTCATCCAAAATCCTTAGAACATGCTATGTAATCGAGTGAAATGCCCAATATTACTTAGAGCAAAGATGTTGCTTTGGTGAATAGGTCCGTTTACTTACTGTTCTTCTATTGACTCATAGGAGAACGAGACAGAATTGATTGGACCAGCACCCAGTTTACTGTACCTAGAAATATTACACAAAATTAAGGGTGGTATTTGTATATACGTCACAATGAGCAAAGTTCCCGCCGTTATTAGAGCAGACTACATGCACTTTTTGTGTGCTCTTGAAACGACCTCTTTTTAAAAGAACACTGTTATAATCAGAAGACATCCCAGCACGGTCTATAGCTATATCTTACCAGTTTAGCAAGCGAAGCTCCAAGTCTAAGAACTTGACATGACCAACAATATCCCCAGTAACAATATAACTATAAAAAGATCAATTAAAGTGTGTCAGCAAGTTTATCACTAATTCCATTCTGGTATCAATTCCCAACCCATCACCAGAAATTTTGGTCATTTCACTCATTCCGCTGTATGCTGGTGTATTCTCATTATTCAGGTCATTGAGTTCTTTAGAATTTGCCTAAATCGTGCATATATGTATATGTAAACAACCTGTAAACCGCTTTAAGAACTGTGAAATCAAGCAAGTTCAAACGCTTTTGGAAGTACTATGGACAAATCAGGATCTTTATGTGCTCAGGAAGTAGACTGACTCGTGCCGAATGCATTGTGATCTGGAGACTTCGCATCCCCCGTAACGTTGTTGGTCAATTTGGCTAATTTCTAGCACCTGTTTACAAAGATTACTATGGCTAACACTATGGATAGTGGCGCTTTTAGTGCAAAAATAAGACGAGCTAGGGAAGTACTTTGTCGTCGAGCTATGAAAAAGTTTTTTAGTTACAACTGTTGCTTAGTCCATGCTGAAGTCAGATGGATCTGGAGAAAGAAGAAATATATCACCGTTTAAGCAAAATTTGAATTATTGTGTGCTCTCCTTATTATTTACTGTTGAGAATCTCCATTCTCCATTATTATGGTCATTAATGCGCATGCGCGCCACCATCTTGTCCCAAATTTCTGGCAATGCGTACGAGCTACCTTGAGGCAAAAAAACTAGTCTCGTACTGTACCTATCAATCGACGTCAGAACGTTAATTCCTCTCTCCTGTAGTCTTACGATCTTTAAGGCTTTCTTGTTGCAGGGCAGCTCTCCTCCAGTACTGTCCCACACTACAATATTACCACGACTTGTTGCTGTCAAAACTTTACTTGACAACGACTGAAAAACGGACTGGCTAAACAATCCCACAATCTTGTTAAAATCCTAAACAGTCGCATAGGAAAAGTTACATAGAAAAGATAAAAAAACAATTATCAAGTCCAAATCTTATTGTCCAGTTCAGGCAAGTTGGGACGTTTGAATTTATGCGCTGTTTACATAAAGCGGATTGAGTGTTATAAAATAACATGTATACTACGCGGGCCCTGATTGGTCAATTGCCGTGTTTGGATCAGAGTATCCAAACACGGAAAATTCCCGCCAAAACGATTTTTTGAAAATGTCGGACAGTATATCATATTCACTTGTGATTATTTTATAAAAGAAATACCAAATGTTTTTTTTCCGTGTTTGGAGACTTTTATCGAAACACTTGGGAAATTGCTCGACTTTCGAAAAGCTAAACACACTCGCCTACGGCTTTGTTACGCTTTTCTCCGGTCTCACAATTTCCCGCGTGTTTGGATCAGAGTATCCAAACACGGAAAACCACTTGGTATTTCTTTATTGATGTCAAATCTCGCATGTTGTTTCTCCTTGTTGTGTACACATGAAGAAGATTGAAAGTTTTCGATCTGATCGAAACGAATGGCGGAAGTCAATCCATGCAGTAGAGTGGATTGACTTGAGATTCAAGCTTGAAAATGACTTGATAAACATGAGTGACATTGGTGCGTGTCGTACAACATGGTAGACATTGAGGACAGCACAGAAAATAGTGTTTCAAAACCGAAAATACGTGTTCCAAATAGATCGGATTCTCCATGTAAACCGATCTGCCGGATTGACTTAACTCGCGTTTTTCGGATCCGATTCGAATGTGAACCCGCTTCATGTAAATAGGGTCTTATAGATAAAAGCAATTTTGGATACATGTTACAGACATGGTGTATTCATTGAGTTTTATCGACATCTTACCTCATCTGTTAGAGAAGGGGCAACATATTGGATTTTTTCGTCATCCTGTAAAAAAGAAATCAATGTTAAAATAAAAGTTTGAGAGATAAAATTGTTGCTGCTGCTGTTGTTGTTATGGCTGTTGTTGTTGTATTCATAATTACTGTTCTGCTGTTGCCGTTGTTTGTTGTTGTTACTGATATTGTTGTTGTTGTTTTTGTTGTCCTTGTTGTTGTTTGTTGTTGTTGTTGTTGCTGCTATTGTTGTTGTTGTTGTTGTTGTTGTTGTTGTTGTTGTTGTTGTTGTTGTTGTTGTTGTTGTTGCTGCTGCTGCTGTTGTTGCTACTACTGTTGTCGTTATTGTTGTTGCTGCTACTGCTGTTGTTGCTGCTACTAATGCTGTTATTGCTGCTGCTAATGCTGTTATTGCTGCTGCTAATGCTGTTATTGCTGCTTCTGCTGTTGTCGTTGCTGTTTCTGTTGTCGTTGTCGTTGTCGTTGTCGTTGTCGTTGTCGTCGTTGTTGTTGTTGTTGTTGTTGTTGTTGTTGTTGTTGTTGTTGTTGTTGTTGTTGTTGTTGTTGTTGTTGTTGTTGTTGTTGTTGTTGTTGCTGACTGTCACTGTGGTCATCATCATTACAGCTGCTCTATTAAAACTACAGTATGTAGCAAACTAGCCTGGTTACCCATGATCTTACCCAAAAATAAAACACCACTTGGCTTTCGCTATTGCTAACCAGCTGATGAGAATCATCTGGACTAAATGAAATATAATCCTAATAACAACAAAAAATTAAATGTTTATTAGCACCTAAGAACATCCATATCGTAATCCCACTAAAACCTCACTAAGCCCTAATCAAACGAGAACGCAAGTCATCACAACTTAGCCTAGGATGACTTGCGATACCACCAGTCAAACGTCGGCACAAGTCGTCGCAGGTTCTGCACTTCCGCTAGTTCCCACGCCTTTTCGCCAGTTCTCATGATAGTTTCTATGGCGACGGAGCACGAAAGACTTGCATCGACTTGTGTTTTGTGTTCAAACGTTTCGCAAGCTCTCGCAAGTTGAAGAAAACTTGCGATGAAATTTGAACAAGATCAAATTAGTCGCAAGCTAACGCAAGCTGGCGATCAAATGAGACACAAGTAAGCACAAGCTAAAACTTGCGGTGACTTGCGTTCTCGTTTGATTAGGGCTTAAGGTAGCCTGGTACCCTGGCCCAATCAAAGAATATGGGCCAGGTAACCACTAAAGACTTCTGCTTTCCTATTGGTTCAAATTTCGCGCGTTTTTAGTGGCTATGAGTAAAACTGCAATCGTCATAAGTGGATTTAGCCCTGATGACGCGAGCATGAGATTAGTGGTTACCTGGCCCATATTTCTTTTGAAATTGGGCCAGGGTACCAGGCTAGGCTTAAGGTGGCTCCTTATAGTTTCAATAAATACGCGCTAATTCATACGCTCATTATCTAACGTTATTCATAAGTTTAAAAATTTGTTAGATAAATACTAAGTAGCCTTTACTATAGCGGAACTATCGAAGATATAAAATATCTATCAAAAAGTTCAATTATTTGCTGTTACCATGGCAATAATGAGGTTGGAACTTTGGTATATTTTCAAATATTACATAATTGAAGCGGCATGTCTTCCGTTTGCTTCGATGAAATTTTTTAAAAATTGCTGAGATGATAGATACTGTTGTAGAGAATATCCATACAAGAAATCAGAGAGGGTTGTAGCGACAGATGTTTCGCTATAAAAATTATCGATTTAAAAACGTTCCGTCTTATAAAATTTTTTTAAAATTATTATACTTTAGAACTTCTTATAAACTACTCACTTACAAAATTTTAGTAAAATTCACCAAAGAAAACAGCTACAATTCCAACATCTATGTCGACGCAGTCATAGAATTTCGAAACGACAAGATCGCTATTTACGCATGCGTAGCGACACTATTTCTAGTCACCAGTCCCCTATTAAAATTACCGTAGGGAGCCACCTTAAGTGTTACTATCATTACCTGTAATCCACACTTTTCACCCAGGGTGACTGAACAAACAGGAGCTTCACTCTCATTGGTCCAATCCCACACAGAAACCACCTACGATAGAACAAACACAGTATTATACCACCGACCTACGTATAACTAGATTGTGGGTTCCGTCCAAAAAGTGACCTAATAATTATGGTAGAAATAGGCTAAGTTTTCTCATGGTAGTAACCGCTGACCTTATTTTTTGGTTTATATTTTTATTTGACTGTGGGCTCAGTTGTGCCCCCCAGTCTTATCAATCCAGTTATAAATTCATTCAGAAAAAGATCATTAATTATTAACAAATTCAAACTCATTAATCCCCATCTTGGATCATCTGTGAGTAATAGACGAATCGGCACCAACAGCAACACCAATCTTAAACTTGCAATGCATTATGGTCCATCCAGGTATCCAAGGTGACAAGCCTGATTAAAAAGGTGATTGCTTAGTGTGGAGTGAGATAGATAAGAACCAAGGCTTGGCCATGATTTCTTGGAAATTTCTCGGGACATCGTTAGTCATATTGAATTCGAAGTCAGGCGCGCGATGACAAAACTACTTGTTAAGACCAGACGTTATAGTGCTCGTCGAAACACCATAAGACATTGCGCTACGTTGTGAGACGCTACGCTAGACGTTACGCTACATTGTTAGACGTTACGCTGCATTGTTAGACGTTACGCTACGTTGTAAGACGCTACGCTACGTTATAAGACGTTACGCTGCATTGTTACACGTTACGCTACGTTGTAATACGTTACGCTACATTGTGAGACGTTACGTTGCACTGTAAGACGTTACGCTACGTTATAAGACGTTACGCTGCATTATAACACGTTAGGCTACAGTGTACGTTGTTAGACATTGCGCCACGTTACGCTACGCTACGCGACGTTCCGCTACGTTGCAAGACATTACAGTACGTTGTTAGACATGACGCTAAGTTATAAGACGTTACGCTTCACTTAAGGAAAAGTGGGGTTTTTTAAATTTTTCTCCAAACTGGCACGTGATGAGGTGCCTGGCAAAATGCGCATCTTGATCACTTGATTACTCACGGCCAGGCCAGGTACAAAGGTAAATTTATCTTTATAAACTAAAGTAAATTAAACTAATTTATTTAAACTATAATTTTAGAAAAGTAAAGTGTCGCATAGTGCAGCATTTTGAAAATAATCACAAAACGTGGACATGCAGTCTTACTTGAGGATTTGAACCGCTCAATGTGGCCAGATATTTGGCATCTGGTGTCATGCATATTGCTAAACAACCATTAGGATGAGCATCAAATATCGTTCTCACAGGGACACTGAATAAAGAGTAAAAAAACAATCAAAACAGTCAAAATCATCAATGCCATTCCCTAAAGGTGAAATAATACGAGCAACAAATTGCTGCAACATTGTTGCGTTGCAAGTTGAATAGTGTTGTTGCACATATTACCACCCACCTTAAACATTGTCACGCAACAATGATTTTGTTGCAAGTTGAATCAGCATGTTGCGGCAAGTATAACGGGAGTCTACTTTTTTCAACAAAAAGTAAGTTGAAGAAAAATGTTGCCCATATTACCTGACCTCAGTGGCGTAACTCCAAAAGGCGCCGCCCGGCAAGAGCCGGGGGCCTCCTGTCGCAGGGGGCCCCTGAGCCAGGATGTCGGATGTCCTTTATGGGGATTCCGTTATTTTCACGTATTTATTGGGAAATCGTCAGTCGACTCGTTGTTGAACTGGATATAGCTTTCCATCATTTAAATATTGGTACGAAGTTTCAAACAGTTTCAAATTTCAAAATGCCAAAAGACCTGTATTATCTCAGGCATAGCAGTTAGACTAACCATTTTTGTGTTTCCTTTAATGCAGCAGTGTAAGAGCCAGGTTAGCTTGTTTTGTTTTGTTTTGTTTTGTTTGTAAATAAATCTGTGTTTATATTGTAAGGTGAGTTTTCAACGATGTAGTTACGTGATTATGGTATTTTCATCAGTGACTATATTCTTGATTGTAAGACAGTTTTACCTGCCGGTATCAACGGGTTGATAAATATTCCTATAATCCAACAAACGTTTTATATATATATATATATATATATATATATATATATATATATATATATATATATATATATATATATATATATGTATAAAATATAATGATGAATTTCCCCTTGTTATACTGATTAATTTTTTGGAAAACTCCTCGCAGAAAATGCACTTCTGGGGCATGTGAAATTCAATTTGGGGGCTTCGCGCCTTACCCTATTCAGTTTCGGCCGGGGGCACCCTAGCCCAAAGTTACACCACTGCTTGACCTTAATGATTCTTGCAAATTCGTTTTATGTGGGGGTGTCATTTTTTTGCATTAATTTCTCCAATTTTCTTATTTTTTACGTAATATATACAGCACGAACAGCCAAGCTGTATCTGATTTACAAGGCGAGCTGCAAGCGAGCCGTAGTAAATCAGATACAACTCAGTTGCGAATGCTGTATCTTTCTTAAAATACAAATGCATCTAAGTAATTAAGTTCACCAACTATTTTGGGGATACAGTCTGTTTTAGCTGAGAAAACCGAAGCTAAAGTTTATGTAAATTAGGACGATGCTGTATCCGATTTACAACCACTGCTATGGTATTGATTTCTTTTGTGTTTTCGTCATGAATTATTAATGAGTATTTTAATATTTCTTTCAAACTTTACTTTGTTTTTCTTAATGACCAGTGTGCACCAGTTTCTAAAGACCGCCCCCTCGAGAACAAATCATATTTGCAAAAAAATACATTATTAAACCATATAACAATTACTGTACTGTTAACATAGGATATGGTGGCTACTAGTACCTTGTGTATGAATCCCATATGATGATCATTGAATTTTGTCCTTTGTCAGCAGTAGCTAACCATCTCTTATTGCCACTTACACAGCTGCAACTTATATCATTGCACTAACAGTAATGAAAAAAAGTGAGTTACTTTTACTTTTATTTCAAAGAAATTGTTTTGTATTTAAAATTTGACTCTTTCATTACTAGCTAGTAGTCCACCACCAATAGACAATGACTCAGTCAATCAGAATGCAGCATTTGTATAATCTTAATCAGATTAGTCTTAAACACGGAGCGAGCGCATAAAAGGGAGCGCCCCCCCGGCTACGCACTGACAGTTTGAAATGTCAACAGTCAAGTCAACAACGAGTGAGTGAGCTGGTGAAGTTTTGAGAATTATCTTTTATTTAAAATCTTTTTACCTTTCAATTACCCACGTAAATTGTAAAGAGAAGCATAAGAGTCGTAGATAAAAACAATTCTGAAGTGATTATATTTGTTTGGTCAATGAATTTGTAAAATATATAAGCTTATATTATGACCTTGCTTTCAAACAATGTTTGAAGGTCACGTTATAGCTGCTTTGTCTTTTGCCATTTTTTTAAATAGAGTTCCACATAAAAGACAATACTTTGATATTTAACTAAAACAGACCATTTAAACGAAGACAATAAATAGTTTATTATATTAACTTCGCAAGTCAATATATCACAAATTGAGAACTTTTTAGTAGTCATTTGTCTGGCTTTCCAGACAACATGTACTGTCGGTCGTGCAAAAACAAAGTTGTCGTCGTTGAAAAGTGAGATGATGTTCAGACATCTACATGGATATATTCATTATCAACATTCTTGGTGTATATAAAAGGGTCTTATAATTACAAGGACGGAATATATGAATGAATAAGAAAGAACACCGACATCGTCTGCATTCAACAAGAAAAATGGTGAGACGCTTGGTCTTTTTCGTACGGTTTTTCCTCACCTTAGTTTTATTTCGACGTATTGGAAGCGTAATTTTTCCGTCTTTCTACTCAAAATGATGTGTTACACTTGAAAAAGACAAATTCGACGTTTGGGAAGTGGCAAATTTAATTTAAAAACAGTAAACAAGTCTCACAAAACTGACAAAAGCTCCACTCTTCAGTCTTAGCCAAAGTTCCTCGGTAAGGCCGGAAGTAATTTTAGCTGTGTGGACCAATCAGATGCGTTTGGGTAGGATTGGCTGAGTACCTCAGCCAGTACTTATGCAGTCGCTCCGTGTTTAAAGTGTATATGAAATGAAAATTAAGTTTGTTTAATTTGGAAGAACTCTTGATATTGTAAAATAACATCTTCTACAGTTTTTCCATATCTTATTTCGTTCTTGAGATCTTACAATTTGTTTGACATGTAAATGATCACACTGCATGCGTACGTCACATTGTATAATGACTTACTGAGAAATCGTGCATATCATTGATATTAATCTGTTAAATCACTTGTACCTGTGTTTGTTTAAAGTCATGAGACAAATACACCTACATGCCCAGTTTCGTATGACTTTGTTCAATAACTTCAACAATATTCCTAATTTTCCAACAACTCATTATACAATGTGACGTATGCAGTGTGCTCATTAATTACATATCAAACAAATAGTAATATCTCAAGAATGAAGTAAGATATGGAAAAACTGTAGAAAATGTTACTCAAGAGTTCTTTCAAATTAGACAAACTTAATTTTCATTTCATATACACTTTAAATATTGCAAAGCTTAATAAATAGAATGATACAATGTACCACTTACATGGCCTTGTAAAAGCCTCTGTTTGTTGGTAATGCAATCATAAAGGATGCCTGTATGGGCAGCAACATAGAAAATTGCCTAAAAGAGAGAGAAAATGTATTTGTATTTTGTACATGTACATGTACATGTACATGTACTGCTACTGACAAGTGACAACGTAACTAAATATACCTGTGTAATGTGTATAAGTAAAAATTTAACTTTCTAACCTATTTGCTATGTGCAGCTACAATAGCTGTCTGAGACCCCATTTACACGATGCTGGTACAATTTGAAAACAGAACAAAATCATGCCGGTATGTAAATACAGGCCAAAAAGTCTTGCGTTTACATGGTGCCAGTATAATATAATGACGGATTAGCATGTGACTATTCTCTTCCAATGAGAATTGCGAAGACTTTGTGAATACTGCTGACCCGAATACTGTGGTTGTATATATATTGTGATTACAGTCATCAAGCTGTTACGGCATGGGTGTTTACAGGCCGATTGGATTTGGACTAAACTTTTATACATTCAGATTCAGATCTTTTTCTCTTGGATCAGATTGGATTGGATTTTGTTCTTTTTTCTTGAATTGAATTGAATTGGATCGGATTTTGTACTTTTTTACTCACTTTAGATTCACTTTTGTTACAAAATTAACAAATTCACTAGTTGTATGCACATTGCACAACATATGAAGGCTATTATTGCATAAGATTATTGTATACGTGTATTAGTTTTCTTAAGGAAAGTTCACGCAACTATTGCCACATATATCCAGTGTTTTAATTTTTTTGGATTGGATCAAAATCATCAAATTAGATTTGAGCAACTGTTTTTGGATCAAACCAGACTACAATGTTATGACTTTGGATTGTATCAGATTCGGATTGACAATTTAGGCAGACCCTTGGATTATAGGGTCAATCCAATCTGGTGCACACCACTAGACTCTGGAGACATTGCCCTTGAAATTTTTTTGAATTATTGGGTCTCTGAAAGGTATATATTTCTTGCTTTTTTAGGGTGCTATTCTCAAGTTTTTGTCTGCAGTAATGAGCTGGATTTGAATTTTTCTTATCCCTGAGGCGCCTTGTTGCCCTCCCGTAAGGCTTGGGTTTTATATTTTACTACCGTATTGTACCTCTCGACTTGCATCAGAAATATTGTGGACTGGGATTTTTCTATTAATACCAAATGACCAGGTTAAATTCTGTAAAAAAAATCAAAGACAAGCAAGACTAGTGAAAAAAATGTTAACTGTTCTTCATAAACATCTGTTCTTCATGATTGCTCAAAACGATACACCATTCTCGTTCGCTTAAAACAGAGTCCGTACGTACGTACCAAAGCACTTTGAGATTTCGAGTCTTCGTTTCTTCCATCATCTGTTTGCTGTTCGTAAAAACTTGCTTCGTTTACAAAACTCTTTGGAGTCATACTAACGAAGTCCGAGCCGTCAGCATCGTCGTTTACGACGGAATCGGAGGCAGACATGGCAAGAGTTTTCTCAAGTTGTTCAACACTCCAACAGCAATCACAAGTCCACCATTTTGTGCAGTACGTTACCATGGCAATGATACGTTTCGTTTTCGAACCCAGTCTACAAAGGAAACAACGCGGAATATTACGATCCGCATTGTAAAAATAGGTATATACGCATTATAAGTAGATAAAATTGTACGTAATGTAATGCAATGTAATGTAATGTAATGTAATGTAATGTAACGTAACGTAACGTAACGTAATGTAATGTAATGTAATGTAATGTGAAAAATGCTACTTGGCCCGGCTGGGAATCGAACCCCCGACCCTCTTAATGAGTTTGAAAACGTAATATGATGTACTGTACTGTATTGTACTGTAAATAATGTAATGTGTTGAGAATTATGACATAACGTACGTATACATACATACCGCCATTTTCTTTGCTACAATTGATTGAGCATGTAGACTTTCTCAAAGTCCTTTTCAAACATTTTGACCTTTCGGTTCCTCGTTGAAAAGGACTTTTCCCACATGCAGTGACGTAGTTTGGGAAGTAATTATATTCAGGCTAAATTACTATGCAAGTGCTATCTTTGGAAGTTGGAGTTCAACAGACTCTTGAAAACGTTTTAGTAGGGGCGAAACACGTCAAAACAGGGCGATGTACATTTCAGCGATTTCCTGCCAGAATATTTAATTAGATTCAAAAACATGCAAGCGAAACAAGTCCGCCTCTTTCCTCCCGCTTTTCCGCTCTCCCACCTTGCCGCTCGCCCGCCTTTCCACCCGCCCGCAAAAACTAGCGCTAAGAGGCGGACTTGGAGCAAGTCTAATGTACCTTTTGCATGTGGACAAGTGAGATTAAAAACCAAAATACAAAAAGGTCGTATCGCTTTTCTCTTCCCGAGCACCATTTCCTAATTCCTCGCTCGCTTAAAGTCGGTATAACACGAAACATAACATGGAAGGTTTCGGTGTGTCCGGTTCATATGTCGATGACGATTGCGGTATGCGTGGAATCTGCGGTGGGCGTTGTCAGGGGAGGTGGATGTTGTTTGTGGGTGGTACTGTCGGTATTTGTTTGTCGGTGTTGTCGGGGGGAGGGGAATCTACTGTTTGTTTGTTTGTTTGTTTGTTTGTTTGTTTGTTTGTTTGTTTGTTTGTTTGTTTGTTTGTTTGTTTGTTTGTTTGTTTGTTTGTTTGTTTGTTTGTTTGTTTGTTTGTTTGTTTGTTTGTTTGTTTGTTTGTTTGTTTGTTTGTTTGTTTGTTTGTTTGTTTGTTTGTTTGTTTGTTTGTTTGTTTGTTTGTTTGTTTGTTTGTTTGTTTGTTTGTTTGTTTGTTTGTTTGTTTGTTTGTTTGTTTGTTTGTTTGTTTGTTTGTTTGTTTGTTTGTTTGTTTGTTTGTTTGTTTGTTTGTTTGTTTGTAACACGTTTTGGATAAGTCTTCTGTAAGGTGCTGGTAATGGTTGTGATCGGTTTAGTGGTTGTTGTTCTAAGTTTGTGTACCAACAATTATGTCTGTCTTATTTGAAAGAACACTTCAAATGACCAAGTAAGATCTTTCGCAGTTTTTGGTTTCCTTGCTTCGTTGTTGAGATATTTCAGTTTGTTTGATATGTAAAAATCTCAAACTCATTAATAATTCATGAAGAAAATACAAAGGAAATCGGCTTCGCCTCGGTTTTCAACAAACGTCTCGGTGTTTGGATATCCTGACGAAACACTCCTCCTCGTGTATGATATATTACGCCACATGTTATGACGTACATCTGAATTGCATCTGTACATGTGTATCATGACTTATCCGAGGTTTTATACTTTTATATCTTTGCTATTATCAAACCAAATTAAATTTGAAGAAAGCATGTAGGTGTGTTCCTCCCACAACACCAAACATGTAAAATTGCAAGTAATTTCGTTTGATAATAGCAACTGAGGTTTAGAAACTTCTCCAATAAGCCGTTATGACACATGTACGTCAGAACATGCGACATTTGCATATAAAGTAAACTGAAATATCTCAAAAACGAAGCAAGGAAATACAAGACAAAGCATAAACCGAAAATAAACATCTGAAACTCAAAACATGAGCTAAAAAACAAGACAACAATTGAAAAGGTGATATTTCGATTTTATTACAAAATCATCATCAGACCAAGTGTTTTTTAGCTCATTCAAGATGTTTATTTTCGGTTTATGCTTTGTCTTGTATTTTTTCAAATTGTCTGCTGGATGTGGTTTTAAGCAAGGAAACCATGGCCAAAAACTACAAAAAAATGTCACGTTCGGTTGTCATTTTAAGACAAAGTTAATTTTCGTGTCATAACAAATATCACCAGTCAAAAAATCCAAAATGCAGAAATAAATCATTGTGAAAACATTAAAAATAATCCCGACACCTGTAAGCTAGATGTTTAATAATACATTTATACCAAATCTGAATACTGCGCAATTATGACAGATCGATTTGACACCTGGACTATAAATATGATCTGATAATGTATAATAATATATCATATTACGCACAGTGTTTAGACTAGCTGACTGAGCGCATGAACCATTGAGACGTTGGAGTGGTTGGACTATTAAAGATTGTTGTAAGATCAACAAACGGCAATTTAGACAACTACTAAGAACTGTTCGATGTCCAAATAAGAATAAACTAGCTGGCTTGGATACGTACAGAATTTCAACCTCACAAGTTCAGTGAAGAGGTGGTATAACACGGTCAGATGACAACTTGAGTTGCTGACGAGTGACCAAGCGTCGCGTCTTGTACTGTATCCATACAACACCGAAACCAGTCCATGGCATGGGGAGCGATGGTCACCTATGTGGCTGGCAACTCCCACGATTAGAGGCAAACGAACCCGTCCAACAACGTCGCAAAGCGAAACTCCAACGATCTGTCATGGATCCGCCGCCAAAATACAATACCCTACCAGCACAAGGCCAAGCGTTTCAACACTTCTCCGACGCTAGCATGTATATGGACGATTATCGCAAAAAAAACACCGTCGAAAACACCGGAAAGGAGCGAACCAGATTTCCAAAAACAGAAGACACCAAGGATGCGAAATTATCAAAATACATCGATATCAGGTTTGTCTGAAAATTTAAGCAGCACGTTTGACATTACTTAAATATTTAAATTGGTACTATTGTTTTGTCGGCGTTAGAGAACAAACAACGGCTGATTTTTTGACGGCTTGTTTGCCGAACACAGAAACATCGTATTGGAATAATTGGTAACTCGCCCATGGAGAACTTTACGGTTTAACACACGTACACGATTTCTGATTTTTCAAAGTCTTTTTTCGTTAACTTCGACTAATTCTTTGGTAATTTTATACATCGCGTTGCCTGCCAAAATATGTATTTAATACGTATACTGGAGACATCTGGATTGACCTTTGGGTTTAATCCATGAGAGAATTTCTAAATACGAGCTGTACAAGCCTGGGACTTTAGGGAGAGGGGGTAAAATGTCTGATTTTCGATTTCGGGCAAAATACAGTTTCTCAGTTCTTGGTGTACTTACTGTAGGTGCTAAAAAAGGTTTGGATTTATTGATTGACCAATACCAAAGTTTTCTCAGTTCTTGTTGTGTAGGATGTCGTTAGTTGTTAATATTCAGAAAAACTCTGAGCTCACAGGATTCGAACCCCCGCAATTTTCTGATCATTTAATATCCAGACACTCTTTGACTAATATATTTATCACTAGAAATCAAATGGCAGAACAAGGTTGTTTTTTTTCGATATTAGTTTATAAACCTAATAATAATGTTAAAAACTATCTTTCTAACTCAGGATGTCCGAATTGGTCTTTAGTATTTTATTCTGGCCAACGCCAGACGATTTTCTTCACCTCTGGTCAGCTCGAAAGCCTTGTGCTACTTTGACCACTGCGCACATCTCAGAACCATTAATAATGATCTTAATTTGTTTACATCTCCAAATCTAATACTTTTATTTTCTATAATTATACCTGTAACTAGTAAATTAAATGTGCAAAATCATTAAAATCTGAAATCTGAAATCTGAAATCTGGGGAAGTCCTTCACGCTTCACGGGTTTCATAAATTATTTCGAAAGTTGTTAAAACGTTGACATCGCTATTATTGGTTTTCTTAAACAAACATCTTCCGTTGGGCGGAATTCAAAAACACAAGTTTATTATTTATTACCTCCACCAGAAAGTTATGGTTTATCTCTTTTGTTCATCTGTTTGTCTGTCACTAAGATATCTCAAAAAGTATTGAACTGATTAATTTTGATATCATTTTGTGGAAAGGTTGGCCACATGCCAAGGACAAAGCTATTAAATTTGTTAGAAAATTCGAGTGTAGAATATACACTTTACCAGGGTGCATTCCATGTCAACCCCACGCCAAGGGAGGTCAAGATCTCACGCCGGCGGTGCCACCACCCACTGACTTGTATAGTTGTATGGCTGTATATATGTGCGCCGACCGCAGTGTGATTGTGCTCCAGCACGCCGAGCACTTTTGAAATTCACGCCGAAGATCTTCGGCGTGACCTACATGGAATGCACCCTGGACACTTTAAGACCAAACCGGGACCAGTTGCGAAAAATGCAACTACGCAGGCCTTCCGGGCAGGAATTGAACCCACGACCTTGCGATTCTAGTGCAATGCTCTGACCACTGAGCCACGAAGGGCGTTGCCGAGAGCTTGATCGCGAGTTCTGTATATATAATAAGGTGGTAACGCCAGGAGAGATTGGGTATATCATAAGTAATATTGGGCATTTCACTCTTTTAACATGCTATGTAATCGAGTGAAATGCCCAATATTACTATTAAATTTTGGTTGAGAATTGCATGAGAATTTCATAAAAATTTCACCGCAAGATTCTTCGTGTAGAAGATGGCTCATTTTCCTCCGCGCTCGAACCACCTAATAGGCTAAAGCCTGACAATTATGGTTTAATGGAAACGCGAGTTGTAATTGTTGTAATGCAATCGGCGATCGATCGCCGACTGTTGTAGAAGTTGAACCGAGTTCAACTTCTACAACAATTACAACAGTCGCCGATGCAACAACAGTTAATGGAAACATCAATCGGCGACTTTTCACTGGGGTTTTGCAACCTAAAAGACCAAATTCATTACAAAAACCGGCCAAATCCTTTCAAAAAAATCTCGATTTTGTTAAAGAAGTCTACCAAATGACTAAGTGGAAGACTTGAGCGCCAAACTCCAAACTCAACGTTCGCAAATGTCCTTAATTCACGAAACATGAGACCCAAAGCGGCAAAATTACTGCACTTGTAAATACTGCATGCTATATTGTTATATATCCTGCATGTAAGAGTGATTACAAACAAACTTTTAGTCTTCCAATTTGTTTTTTTGGAATACCATATTTAACTCATTTAAGTATTTTAAAAACTGAGAAGTCTTGAGTTTGAGCGAATCGTCAATTTGAATTACAACAATTACAACTATATGGAAACACGACTGTGAAATATCGCAAGCCAATCGCCGATCAATCGCCGACTGAATTACAACTATATGGAAGCCAGGCTTAAAGTGTATATGAAACGAAAATTATAAGTTTGTCTTATTTGAAAGAACTCTTAAAATAATGGGGAATATCAATTTACAGCTTTTTCATATTTTACTTAGTTTTTGAGATATTTAGACTTATGTGATATTCAAATGAGATAACTTATGGTTCGTTTTTTTTGCTAATTAACATATTCGAAAATCGTGAATATTTTTAAGATTATTGATCAAAATCACTTGTAACTTGTCTTTCATGTTTAGTTGCATGAACTGTAGCAATATGCAAAGTTTCAAGTGATTTTGTTCAATAATCTTAAATATATTCGCGATTTTCGAATATGTTAATTAGTGAAAAAAAGAACCATAAGTTATCTCATTTGAATATCACATACGTCTAAATATCTCAAAAACTAAGTAAAATATGAAAAAGCTGTAAATTGATATTCCCCATTATTTTAAGAGTTCTTTCAAATAAGACAAACTTGATTTTAGTTTCATATAGCAAAAACAAACGAAACATTGCCAACTTCAAGCCGAAAACACCAACTATATACTAACGCAGCCAAAAAGGTAGAGTGATGCGTAGGAAGTATTTTAGATTGGGCAAAGTGAAAAGCAGGGGTTTCATTAATTTTGAAAGTAGCAGGCTCATTTTAGAAAGTAGGCGGCTGAACATGGGGGTAGCAATTTAGGACATTTGTTGGGGTGGCGCACCCGGGAAATTTTTGAAGTCTAGCACCTCGGAAGCACCATTTCCAGCACTTTGCTAAAATTATTGTAGTGTCTGTATTGAAGATTTGAAGTCAATCTTAAGCAACAGTTCTCATCTTTTAGCCGTTGACGTCGTCCTGAAGATGTGAAAATGCTCTAAGTGGCGTTGTATAAGGAACGGGGACGGTGTTGGGATTACTCTAGGGAGTAAAAATTATTCATTCTCGTTGTTTTGCAAATATAATTCTTTTGTTTAAATGACATCGTCGTTGAGGTTGCCGTCCTAGATCCTAAGGTCCCAAATACAGATTTAATACAGAAAATTATCAAGCAAGAAATTACAAATTTCCACAGAAACCAGCTTTCTTCATATTCAAGTTCATTTACGTTTTCAAGAGAAAATGGAATGGCTCAAAGTGAACACGTATACGGTATTTACAAATAAAATTTAAAACAATGATTATGAAAGTAGCCGGCGATGATTTGGAAAGTAACCGCCGGAGTTCGCCGGTTGCCGGCTTCTAATGAAACCCCTGGAAAAGGACAGGTGGATTGCGTAGGAAGTATTTTAGATTGAGCAAAGTGAAAGGGACAGGTGAATTGCGTAGGAAGTATTTTAGATTGAGCAAAGTGAAAAGGACAGGTGCATGGTAAATAAACTGCCGAGACTGAGTAGTTTTTATAACGAAATACTGACGTTTCAAGCGGAGACCTTTATCTGAGACACCACGCTTCTGGATTGCCTCCTGTTGTCATAGTGTATGCAGTCTTGTTCCAATATATAATGTATCGATCTCTTCAAACACATTTAGTGGATTGCCAGCACCAGAACCCGGGATAGATTGATTTTGTTCTTGTTTTTAATTAATGGTAAACCTTTTACAATTTTATTTCGGTTTTGATTAGCGAATTGGCATATTTAGCTTGTTCAATCATCGCACCTGCCAGCTTTCTATATATATATATATATATATGGGCAAATTAAGGGACTCAAATTTTAAGAATATTCCAGGGGAGGATGCCCACGAACTTCCCCACAAGCAACGTCGCTCCAACGTCGCATAATGGGTTAACCTTTCGTGTTACGCTCACCAATATAGATTTATTGAACTAATATGTACCTAAGTATCCTCAACATCCTTAGTAATCCCTAGTAATCTAGTAATCCCTAATAATCTAGTTAGCAATCCCTGGTAATCAAGTAACCCCTGGTAATCTAGTAACCCCTAGTAATCTAGTGACCCCTAGTAATGAAAACTCCTAGTAATCCCATGTCGAGTCATACATAATTTGTTAAGGAGGCGCAAATTCTAATTGGCTGGTTCATAACAGTTATTTTCCGCATGTACATTTAATTTTAATTTATGGTTACAAATTTCACGAAGCATGAAAGTTTAGGGGGGAAAAGCAAACAAAACTAAAAAATCCAAACACGCATTGAGTTACAGCAGTTGGTCTTAACAGATCAGGAATAATTCTTTAAAAAAACCCACAAAAAACAACAAACAAATGGACTTTAACCTCAACAGACATGAATTAAGTGGATAACATTGTTTAACTTTGAATATATATTACTAGGGGTTACTAGATTACTAGAGGTTACTAGATTACCTGGGATTACTAGATAACTAGGGATTACTAGGTTACTAGGGATTACTAGGTTACTAGGGATTACTAGGTTACCAGGGATTACTAGGATAGCAGGGATTACTAGATTACCAGGGCTTATTAGATTACTAGGGATTACTAAGGATGTTGAGGATACTTAGGTACATATTAGATCAATAAATCTATATTGGTGAGCGTAACACGAAAGGTTAACCGCCTAATGCGACAGGCCTTGCCGCTCCTAATACAATCTCTGCCGCACTTTATACTTCTATTAAGTTCGGCGCATGAGAAGAGCGACGTTTGAAACGGGCCTTTTATTGGATATTAATACTGAAACACATTAATACTGCATGACAATATTTTACATTTCTCTGTTGTTTTTAACCTTATTATGTCAGTAAAGTTAATTGTAATTCTACTGGTTTTGAAGGCTGTAAGATTTTAACTATATCTGAACTATCTCACATTTTACTCTGATAGAGGGCTTCACTTAAAAAGTCCAGCAGTATATTTCGTTATTAAAACTAACTTGGACAGTTTACCACCTTTGGAGATTCACTTTGCTCTATCTAAAACACTGCCTATTTTTGAACCTAGGGTCTCTGAAATGGCATTTCCTGCACTTTGAGGGCACTTTTGAGAAAAATCTAATCACTCACACTCCGATTCAAAATCTGTTAAAGTGGGCAGATTATTTGAATAGATTCATAACTGCATTCATTCCATTCCGCATAGCCTGCGCGCAGATATTTTACCAAATCTCTCCGGTAAAAAGTCAGTGCACACTGCACATGCTAATAAGGGCACTTCTTGCCAAAAAATGTTGGGGGTAAATGCCCCCTACCCCCCGGTTGCGCCGCCCCTGTGTATGGGTGTCAAAGCATCCCCCACCCCCAAGAGAATATTTTCAATGTAAGACTCAAGACTGTCAGACAAAGTGGTGGGCCCTGAAGGTGCGACAAACCAGTAGAAGGGTCCGGGGGAATGCTCCCCCAGGAAATTTTTGATTTTCTAATGCTCTGAAACGCTATTTCCTGCATTTTGGGGGCAGTTATAACCATCAGAAAGGGAGGTTCTATGGAACCTACGGATCTCGTCACAAAATGCTCGGGGCCCCTAATTAATTCCTTTTGCTCGGGGCCCGTGGGGTTTACCCACCCTTCCCAATAGGTAGTTGCGGCACTGTTACTTTTTCTATTATCTAAACTATCTTATGTATCACTCCTACTTAGAATGCCAGAGAAAAAAGTCTGTTTAACTGGTTTGCCTCACTTAAAGAAGGTCACCCGTACACGTACAGTTCAAAAAAGATTCCTAAGTACGGCGTTTATATCTGAAGTGCCACATCTTCCACGGTTGACATTGAATGGGATCTCAAAGACGGTGACGGAACGAGAGCTGAACAGAACTGATGAAAAGCAACGTAATAAGAACGCCAATGGCAAGAAAAGGAAAAGACGCTTGCCGTTTATCAAACCAGCCGTAAACATCAGAGATCGTGGAAGAATAGACTCAGAAAGAAACTGTTCTGATTTTTTTGTACCGTAGTGTTAAAGATTGCTCTGTTAGGTAGAGCCATTGACCTATATATACCTGGACTGCGAGTCCCATCCAAAACGTGACGGAACAAAAATGTCAGAAATAGGAGTCTCTTCTCCCATGGTATTCACTGCTGACCGTATTCTGACAAAAATATTTACTTGACTGCGGGCGCAGGCTGATCAATGGACATATTTACTTGACTGTGGGCGCAGGCTGATCAATGGACCTTTTCACCAATAGCGGCGCCATCTTGAATTTGCAATGCATTGTGGTCTATCAAGCTTAATTAAAAAGGTGATTGCATAGTGTGGAGATACAATGCGGTAAACTTATCTTTACGAACACATTCATGGCAACAATGTCTAAATATGATATTGGTAAAAGCAACAATTCTCTGATGTATAAGGATAGATTTATGACAAATGTATCCATATATGTCCGAGAATTGTTGTTTTTACCAATATCACAATGATTATATTTAAACGTTGTTGCCACGAAAGTGTTTATAAATTAAAAATTAACACATTGTGTTTCAACACAAGCACCTTTTTAATAGACCTTTTCACCAATAGCGGCGCCATCTTGAATTCACAATGCATTATGGTCTATCCAGGGTAGCAAGCTCCATTAAAAGGGTGATTGCATAGTGTTGAGACAATGTGGTAATTTTTTCTTTATAAATACTTTCGTGGCAACAATGTCTAAATATGATCGGCAGCAATTATTATGCTCGTACGTGTAAGGATACATTTGTCATGAATCTATCCTTACATGTCCAAGAATTGTTGCTTTTACCAATATGACAATTATTATATTTAGATATTGTTGCCACGAAAGTGTTTATAAAGTAAAAATTTCTGCATTGTGTCTCAACACTAGTAACGCAATCACCCTTTTAATGGAGCTTGCTACCCTGGATAGACCATAATGCATTGCGAATTCAAGATGGCGCCGCTATTGGTGAAAAGGTCCATTCAGTTATAAATTAATTTATGAGAAAAAGGTCCGCGGTTACTACTATGGGAAAAACAGCCTATAAACCACCATCTTGGATTGGTCACCCATTGCCAGGCATTGATAACCCACCATCCAGTTATATATAGGTCAGTGGGTAGACCTGATACCCGAATGGGGCAGGTGTGGAGGCCTGAGGTCGCATTGTGCTGAGATTGTCTTGATCATGCAATAATCATGTCTATTCAGAAATACAACTTGAGCATAAACTGATAAACATTGGGGAAGTCAACTGTAAGACCAAGTTTTTACACAAATTAGCCTATTAAAACTTGATATCAACCTGCCTGCATGGCCAACAGAAATCAATATGTCACATTCATAATCCCTTTCAATCTCACTTTAATTTTGACCATTTTGATGGTTTCTAGTATCTCTTTTGTGTTTTTATATGATATAAAACCTTTATTATCAGATTTTATGCAATTTAGTTCTGTACAAATGCCAAAAATAGAGCAGCCTGAATAGAGTATTAGTAACTAAGTAAAGCCCCTTTGTTTTATATAACATATAATAAAAAAACATCTTGGTGTTACCCAGCAACTTATTCCAATCAGTTTTCATTTAGAATTATGGATAAAGCCAGAGGTCACTAGTGTCTCAGCACAGTGACAATCTCAGACCACCACACCTGCTGTGTGAAACAATTTGCCTGTACATTAAACTTGAGAGTTAATAAGTGAATATGTAATTAAGCTATGTTGTGTATAATAGCCTGTTATCAGTTATATATAAAGTTTTAAGTTTTATCCCTACTCAGAATGTGTTAGATTAATGTAAGTTAAGATGTCAAACTAGTGTACATGTATTCTGGTCAATGTTGTCCTGTGAGTGGGGAATCACCTTTGTCTATATGCCTAAGGCACCTGGGAATTGGGAAATATGTTCAATTTAGTATAAAAGATATGCCAGTGGGAGTACACAAAATTTGTTGAAATTATGATGAGTCATTGCCTTAAAATTCCTAGAGGCTAACCCCCTCCTCCACCAAGGATTTCCCAAGGGGCCAAAGAACCCCAGCACCCCAAATTCTACACCTTTAATTAAACAGCAGGAATTAACCCATAAAAAAAAAGTCTCGCTACAGCTAGGCATTGGGGCCATGTGACTTCTCTCCATTTCACCTAAAGCTGGCAAGTAAGAAGCAGGGGTTTGAGAACAGGCCAATCCCAGACCTATTAAAAGTGCCCTTTACAACATAATTTCTCTTTTCAATTTTCATAATTAAAAACATGTGCCTACTGTACTTTGTGCATAAAATACAAGTACATACCTCTTCCAAAAAAACCTGCTATTTAAAGTACTTTCTTAGTAAAACAAACACTAGTTTATGAAACAAAAGTTCACAAATCAAAACACCAATAAAACGTAATTCACTAATTGTTTATCTGACACAAAGCACGTGTGTACCGTAAAACCTGGTACACTTTTTGTCGATGCTAAAAAAGGCTACCAATTCGCTTTAACTTTAGAGAAAACGCCGTATAGAAATAACAAAATAACATTTCTTTACTTCTATACCTAAAATTCCTACTAACCTGAAAGAAGACTTTCTGTCTTTTCCAACAATTTCTGCACGACATTGTGACTTCCACCATTTTCATTCAAATACGGTACCAGTGACCAGTCTCTTCCCTCTCCTCTTCGTCAAGCGCTGTGAAAGCCAAAGGTCAATATTTCAATATTTTGATACGCGTGTTGTGTGTACAAAAACATCTTTTCATGGCATTAACATAAGGTGCTAAACTACGCTGTTGTACGTTTAAGATTTGGCGTTCTTCTTGTCGTGGGTAAAACAACAAGGAAACTCTAGCTGATATATAAACGCTTCGAGGTTGTGTAAACATGGTCTAAAATTCGTACTTCTGTTGTATTTGTATAATTAAAGACAAAAGTCATGGGAAGCTACCTTACGATATCAACGCTGTGGTTATTCTTGTAATGTCACGAATCAAAACGGACTTAAAGCCTACAGTGAAAAGCCTTTCGAGTCTTATTTCAACCTCTCCTAATAAGAAGAACGAAAGCTCAACGAAGCTTCCTCCCGTCTCCCTTCGCACTCCGTCCGCCAGTCGACGAAGCAGTCAGTGCAGTGTCGACGATGTCAAATGGACAGTCGACATGGTCAGGGGATTTACAATACAAAATTCGATAAGAGAAACCGAACGGCCACGGGTCGAAGGAAGTGTTTTGTCTAGCAAATATTCAGAATCTCGTCGAACGAGCAAAGATTACGAGGTATTGTTTGATGGTAAAATATAGCTGCAAATTTCAAAAGCTTCGTTCGTTGCCATGGTCGCAGAATTGCGTTGTAACAAAAATGTTTACACAAGTGTAATGGAAATACTGGGCGAGCCGTTTTGAAAGGACGAAGCAATTCTATTTGGTAAATTTTAGGCAAATTTTGAAGCTTTGAACCAATTATAAATTTAATTATAATAATAATAATAATAATAATAAACAAGCGAAAATCATATGACAGTGGGGTTTTTCCCCATTAAATCGGTGATGCATAAATATTCAGCCAATAGAGACCTTAAGTTACCCCAGGTTCGGTTTATGGGTACAGGTACCGCCATTTTTGTTTACTGGTAATATCTACCCATTTTTCCCATGGTTAGATCATGGTCTACCCGTACATACAACTATGTGTAGGGGTAGATTACCCATATGGGTACAGGTACAGGTACCCATACAACCTCTAAACTGAACCCGGGATATCTTGAGAAGGTGAGTATGAGCGACGAAGTTGTGACAATAAGCTGAAATGTAGTTGTTTTGGATTGACCATGTTTCTAGGATACCGTTATTCATTAAGAAGGTCTCTTTTATGAGTAAACAAAAATGGCAGTACCCGTAAACCAAACCCGGGGTATCTTAAGGTCTCTATTATTAGCATCAAACTCCAAGTGGTGTTTATATTTTAAACTTCCACTTAAGATTATACATGTAGTGAGGGACTGTAGTAAGAGGCAGTACAACAGAGCCAGTGTATATCACAGATTATTTAATAGTTGAGTCAGTTTTCTTTGTTCTTTCTAAAGATGTATCTATGATACATCCCAAGAGAAGTGCGGCTCAGGCTGTATTTGGCCAAAAGGATTGGTTCTCGGTAATTAACTCATATATAAAGAACAACCAGAATTCTGACTCTGTGTTGGCACCTTTGATGTATGTGTCCTCATGCATGTTGCCTCACGCATGTCATTAACATTGACATTCTATACCATCCCGGCATCTCAAGCATCATCATCGTGTCACTGCATCACTCACCATTCAATGGCATCCTGGTAAGTTCCACTGGATAATTTGACTGTCAAAAGTGCCAGTGGAACTTACTAGGATACTGTAAAGTCAATGAGAAAAAATGGACAAGTTTTCACACAAGTCAGACTTCCAGTTGTTCTTTATTCTGTGATGTGTATACAGTATACACGAGTTGCATGATCATGCGCATGATTTTGGCGGGCCACAGGCATCATTTTGGTAGGCCATAGGCATAATTTTGGCCGGGCATAGGCATACTTTTGGTGGGTTACATGCATTAACAAATGTGGTAAATGAAAGAAATTCAACAACTTCTGAAGATCGTGACTAATGATTTTCCAGGTGGAAAATGTAAATGAAGTATAAAGATAAGAGCCCAGCTCAAAATTCTTAAATGCAAAGCCAATAATTAAAATAAGTTTAGTAACGTTTCGTTGCTAAACTTCTGAAGATATTAACATCAGGAATTATTTCTCATTAAAAACAGTTAAATTTCATTTAGTATTGGCCACCTTTTAATGCATGTGGGCTACCAAAATGATGCACGTACAACATCGTGCAACTGGCCTATAAACCAACTGACACAGAGATAAAGTGGTGCCCTTTTTGGCATCAAAAATGTTGTGTCAAAAACGTCGCTATTGACCCCACACGAACGAACAAACAAAAAATGAATGAAGGAACATATGAATGAAGGAATGAATAAATGAAGTGAATGAATGAATGAACAAATGAACAATTGAAGGGATGAATGAACGATTGCAGGAACAAATGATCTCACAGGCTCACAGGCAGAATATAAGGCTACCTGAGAGCCTGCTGCACTGCGCAGCTAACTAGTCAAAGTACTGCAATTTGCTTCAATTTAAGTACGCCCTACTGGGTGGGAAATAATTCACTTGAAAGCTGAAATAATAATGATATTTTTATATTTAAATAGGTTAATTGTAACAACCAAAGACTGTTATACTGAGGACTGCTGAGAGAAATTGTGGGGCCTGGGGTAAATTATTGATTTGGGGGCCCGATGATGTCACATGGGTCGATATAGAGGGCCCTGATGACATCACACATCATAGGGCTGTCTATGCATCTTCTCAATTGATCCCCTGGGTTGGCTAAAAATGAAGTTAGAATATGGATATTTACACTTTCTGGGCCTTTTTTCTCAAGTTTGAGTCCCAGGGCAACTTACCCAAGCAACCCCACCTCACCCCTTCAGTGGCCATGGTTATAGCTCACTTATTTCAAGCCCCTTTTCAAAACCAATAATTTTAAGTAACCCCCCCAGAAAATTACTTTTATTTGTTTTGACACCCCTCCCCTGGCCTTCCCCCCCCCTCCCCCCCCCCCCCAAAAAAAAAAAGAGAAAAAAAAGAAAAACAAAAAAGAAAAAAGTGAGTTATGTATCACCTATTGCTGCCTAGGATGTCTGAAGCTTCTCTCTTTGATGAGTAATGTTGTCTGGCATTGGAACATGTTTTATATTGGAGGGGCAAATTCATCGATAGAATGATAAGGATTGTATTTTGACAACCCTAACACATTTTAGGCCATTTTTCGTTCCATGCTCATAATTAGGGATATTGGGAGGGGGCAGGGCTATAGCCCCTCACCTGTTCCACTAGCCTTGCAATAAAGAGGCCACTTTTGGCCAGCTCAGGTAGGAATGGATTAAAGGACATTGGCAATAAAAAATAAGTTTGTCTCATATGAAAGAACTCGTGAAATGGTATAAGAAGACCTTTTACAATTTTTCCGTATTTGTTTTGGTTTTGGAAATATTTCGACCAAAAATAGCGTGCTGTTCGCCATCTTGTTGTAATACTGTATTGGGTCAAATTAACTTGGAAATTGGTGACGTCACAACCAGGGTAAACCTGATGAAACCACTCCGTGGGTGACCAGATTTCCACGGAAGGCTTTTTAAATGTTGTGGGTCAATTTAAAATGGAAATAGCGCAACAAAAAATCGAGTTTCTAGCTCATAATGTCATAAGGTTGGCAAGATAAAAATTTGACTTTACCCGGTTATGTCGTCACACGCATAATTTTGCATATCGAAAATAATTCCAAGATGGCGGTCAGCACGCTGTCTTTAGTCAAAATATTTTCAAAACCAAAACAGATACAGAAAAATTGTAAACGGTCTTCATATACCATTTGACGAGTTCTTGCAAATGAGATAAACTTAATTTTTATTGCCAATACCCTTTAAAGAGCATACAGCAGTGTAAACTACTGTAGCCTAGCTGATGTTGGAACCAAAACTTAGGAGAACCAAAATTAACTGCCTGGAACCAAATTACAGTGCATCTCTGCCCGTACCAGTATTTGGAACATTTATGGCAGGTTGGTGAGATTTTGTCAATCATGATTTGACAGAAATCTATTTTCAATTTTTCAGAGACTGTATCAGAAATACCTTTCATTACAAAAACTTGTAAGTCAGTTGCGCGAAGAGCTAAAAGTGAAGCATAAAGCAACAGCTGAACTTCAAGAGAAATTAAATACACACGTAAGTACGCACAACGTACGTTACATTGTGAGAACTTACGTTATGTAATGTGAGACCTACATTGGAGACCTTACGTAACGTTGTGAGACCTTATACGTTACCTTATGAGATATTGTTACATTATGAGACCTTACGCTACATTGTGAGACCTTACGTTACAATATGAGACCTTACGTTACATTGTGAGAGCTTACGTTATGTTGTGAGACCTTACGTTACATTGTGAGACCTTACGTTACAATATGAGACCTTACGTTACATTGTGAGAGCTTACGTTATGTTGTGAGACCTTACGTTACATTGTGAGACGTTACATTACATTGTGAGACTTTACGTTACATTGTGAGACCTTACGTTACAATATGAGACCTTACGTTACATTGTGAGGCTTACGTTATGTTGTGAGACCTTACGTTACATTGTGAGACGTTACATTACATTGTGAGACTTTACGTTACATTGTGAGACCTTACGTTACATTGTGAGACCTTACGTTACATTGTGAGACCTTACGTTACATTGTGAGACCTTACGTTACATTGTGAGACCTTACGTTAAATTGTGAGACCTTACGTTACATTGTGAGACCTTACGTTACATTGGAGACCTTACGTGACGTTGTGAGACCTTACGTTAGCTTATGAGATATTGTTACATTATGAGACCTTACACTACATTGTGAGACCTTACGTTACAATATGAGACCTTACGTTACATTGTGAGATGAGACCTTATGTTACGTTGTGAGACCTTACGTTACATTGTGAGACCTTACGTTACATTGTGAGACCTTACGTTACATTGTGAGACCTTACGTTAAATTGTGAGACCTTACGTTACATTGTGAGACCTTACGTTACATTGGAGACCTTACGTGACGTTGTGAGACCTTACGTTAGCTTATGAGATATTGTTACATTATGAGACCTTACACTACATTGTGAGACCTTACGTTACAATATGAGACCTTACGTTACATTGTGAGATGAGACCTTATGTTACGTTGTGAGACCTTACGTTACATTGTGAGACGTTACATTACATTGTGAGACTTTACGTTACATTGTGAGACCTTACGTTACATTGTGAGACCTTACGTTACATTGTGAGACCTTACGTTATATTGTGAGACCTTACGTTACATTGTGAGACCTTACGTTACAATATGATACCTTACGTTACATTGTGAGACCTTACGTTACAATATGATACCTTACGTTACATTGTGAGACCTTACGTTACAATATGATACCTTACGTTACATTGTGAGACCTTACGTTACAATTTGAGATCTTACGTTACATTGTGAGACCTTACGTTACAATATGAGACCTTACGTTACAATATGATACCTTACGTTACATTGTGAGACCTTACGTTACATTGTGAGACCTTGCATTACATTGTGAGGCCTTACGTTACATTGTGAGACCTTACGTTACAATATGAAACCTTACGTTATGTTGTGAGACCTTACGTTACATTGTGAGACCTTACGTTACAATATGATACTTTACGTTACATTGTGAGACCTTACGTTACATTGTGAGACCTTGCATTACATTGTGAGGCCTTACGTTATGTTGTGAGACCTTACGTTACATTGTGAGATCTTACGTTACATTGTGAGACGTTACATTACATTGTGAGACTTTACGTTACATTGTGAGACCTTACGTTACATTGTGAGACGTTACGCTACATTGTGAGACCTTACGCTACATTGTGAGACCTTATGTTACCTTGGAGACCTTACGTTCCGTTGTTGGACTTTGCGTGTTACGTTTTAAGAACTTGCGTTGCGTTGTTACGTTACGTTGTCAGACCTTACGTTACTTTGTGAAACCTTAGGTTACGTTGTGAGAACCTTACGTTACATTGTGAAGCGTTATACGTTCTGAGACCTTACCTTCCGTTCTGATATCTTAGATGAATGGTGAGACCTTACGTTACGTTATGTTGTGTTGCCAGACCTGAACCAGACTTCTCAAACTCATTAATATTTCATGAATTATCGTTACCAATCCATGAACGTATATACCACACATCACATGCATGAGTTTTGATCCCCAATGAAAACCTGTAGGAAACTTCCTAGTGAAATCGATCACATTTCTTAATCTGCATATTGAAATCAATGAAGAAAACACCGCAAATCGCGATGCGAATTTGAGAAGCAAGATCAAAAACACTCGGGGGTATGCCCTCGGTTTTCATTTGTTTTCTCGTGGTTGGAACCCCTGATGAAACACTCAAACTCGTTGTTGATATATTACGTAAAAACGTTTTACTTGACGCTGAGGAGGACCGCCGTTGAAGCTGTCGGAAACGTCAGTCACTACCGCCAAACAGTCTTTCTCAAGACTACGCTAGCCTAGACCCCTAGACTACACAACACAGTGGCGTAGCCAGGACTGTGAAAGGGGGGGAGCCGAAATCAAAATAAATTTTTAGGGCGGTCCGGGGGCATACTCCCCCGGGAAATTTTGAAACTCGAGAGTCGCTGAAATGCCATTTCCTGGCTTTTGGAGGAAGATTTTACAGACTCTAAAGGTTAAAAACGTCATATAAAATACTCAAAACACGCAAACGTCACATAGATACTCAAAATGCATACACTCAGTAGACTGAATACACTGTTTACAGTTTATTTCCTGACACAATGGCATATTGCAATGCATCAGTTTTGTAGTTGCATGTCTGTTGTTTTATATCAAAGGGAGGGGGGAGCCGCGGCTCCCACAGCTCCCCCCTGGCTACACCACTGACGCAACATTTACAAACTAATACTCCTAAGTTCAAACTAATACGTAACTCCCTTTAACTCCATGTGTTATTTCATTCACATATCTTCAGGAGGCCGAGTATGAGCAGAACCTGAAAAAAAACAAAGAAATAATTGCACAACATGAAGAGAAAATTGAGACATTTTACGAACAAGTCAAGGAGTTAAAAGAAATAATAATGGAAAGGACAAAAGAAATGGACAGTATGAAAAATGAAGTGGAGGAGACTAAAACTAAATGTGATAAAAGAATACAAAGTATTATCGTAAAGGTACAGTACAGTACAATGCAATGCAATGCAATGCAATACAATATGTGTACAGTACAGTACAGTACAGTACAGTACAGTACAGTACAGTACAGTACAGTACAGTACAGTACAGTACAGTACAGTACAGTACAGTACAGTACAGTACAGTACAGTACAGACAGACAGACAGACAGACAGACAGACAGACAGACAGACAGACAGAGAGACAACTTTATTTAATAACGGTAATTTCATCAATTTACAAAATTGTTTTTCAAGAAAGCCGTTAAATTAGAAAAAAAAAAAAAATTAGATAAAAGTATAATATATTTACATTTTAAAAATTATGACAATTAATTAGAGTTTTAAAATTATTTACAGAAGACGCATTTTTAGTCATTGATGGCAGTCCATTCCATAAAACGGCACCGCTGTACGCTAAACTACGTTTTAAGTACTCGGATCGGGGCAATGGAATTTTAACATTTACTTCCGAGTTCGGACGCACGGACGGATAAGGAATGGCACACCCTATTGACACTCCGTAAATATATTTTTTATTCAGACTGCTGCAGAAATGGATTCAACATGTCAAAGACACAAAGAAGAATTGGCTAGCCGAGACTCCAAGTTATCATTTCTTAAAATGCAGTTAGAATCAGCATTGAAAGACAACTCAAAGTAAGATTTGATCTAAAAGTTAGGTCACTCATAGTATAGGGCTAATTAAGAACGCGTCCTATTTAAGTCACGAACATTCGTATAAACGGTCAATTTCTAGTAAGGCACGACTTATTTTGGACTAGCTTTCAACCCTGTTCTTATTTTAGTCGCGACTTATTTTGGACTAGCTTTCAACCCTGTTCTTATTTTAGTCGCGACTTATTTTGGACCAGCTTTCAACCCTGTTCTTATTTTAGTTGCGACTTACTTTGGACTAGCTTTCAACCCTGTTCTTGTTTTAGTCGCTACTTACTTTGGACCAGCTTTCAACCCTGTTCTTATTTTAGTCGCGACTTATTTTGGACCAGCTTTCAACCCTGTTCTTATATTTTAGTCGCGACTTATTTTGGACTAGCTTTCAACCCTGTTCTTATTTTAGTCGCGACTTATTTTGGACTAGCTTTCAACCTTGTTCTTATTTTAGTCGCGACTTACTTTGGACTAGCTTTCAACCTTGTTCTTATTTTAGTCACGACTTACTTTGGACTAGCTTTCAACCTTGTTCTTATTTTAGTTGCGACTTACTTTGATCAAGAACAAATTGATCATTTATACGAGTGTGTTCCCGACTTAAAGTGCCTCTATGGCCTGTGGGATCTTTACATGACATAACTTAGGTTAATAGAAAATGTTTCCCGAAATTTTTTCTCAAAAATATTAAATGCTCGCCCATTAACAGCGCTCCGAAGTTGGCCAAATCAGCCCAAATCGCGCCATTTTGAAAGTTAGACCGTTTTCTTGGGCCTGGGCTCTAATTGATAGATCTGCGTCACATTTGCGTCACAGTCGGAACACCAAAATTTCTTCCGCCGAGTCTGAGTCAGACGAACAATTTTGGAACATATTGATGAATATATCTAAAGTTTTCATTGCTTAAATGAAGGTTTAAGAGACGCAATACCAAAAACACACCAAATAGTCAGAAGTTCGGTTCCGACCGTGACGTCACACAGTAAACTCGCACCATGTCCCTAATGCACGGTCACAGTTATGGAGGTACTAACTTTGAAGCGCTGTTAATGGACGGGATTTAATATTTTCGAGAAAAAATTTCGGGAAACATTTTCTTTTAACCTAAGTTATTTAAATATGTAAAGATCCCACAGGCCATAGAGGCACTTTAAATTGTACGCGTCTTAATTAAGTCCCGACTTATTTTCTCCGTTGAGATGACCCTAGTGTATCTATTACCTAGCTTTTTTCACATTGTAGAGAGAGACAACGTCAGCTCGATGAACTCACGAAGGAACTAACAAGAGTTACTGATGAGACTGAAATGCTCAAAACAAAACTTCGTGCCCTGAACAAACAGGTAGCAAGAATATAAGTTGTAGAACATTTGTGAAAAGGGTCAAACATTCAAGATTATTTAGATTATCCAAGAATAACGTTTCAGTAACTCAGCAGCGTATGGTATAGTGTAAACCAACACTGAATCGGACTATGGACTACATTTAAAATACCTCGAAGCGTCAACACTAACAAAACTAACACCAACAACAACAACAACAACAACACCACCACCACCACCACCACCACCACCACCACCACCACCAACAACAACAACAACAACACCACCACCACCACCACCACCACCAACAACAACACCACCACCACCACCACCAACACCAACAACACCACCACCAACAACAACACCACCACCACCACCACCACCAACACCAACACCACTATCAACAACAATAGCAACATTATCACCACCACCACCAACCGACCACGACCATCTACAACAACACCATCATAATCAACAACACCACCACCACTACTACCATCATCAGCAACACCACCACTACCACCATCACCACCATCATCAACAACACCATCACTACCACCATCATCAACAACAACACCATCATCATCATCAACAACAACAACACCATCATCACCACCACTACCACCATCATCAACAACACCATCACTACGACCATCAACAACAACACCATCATCACCGCCACTACCACCACCATCAACAACACCATCACTACCACCATCATCAACAACACCATCACTACCACCATCATCATCATCATCATCATCAACAACAACAACACCATCATCAACAACGACACCATCATCAACACCACCACTACCACCATCATCATCAACAACACCACCACTACCACCATCAACAACAACAACAACAACACCATCAACACCACCACCACCACCATCATCATCATCAACACCACCATCATCACCACCACCACCATCATCATCATCAACACCACCACCACCACCACCAACGGCGTTAAAAGTATAGTTAAGTCTTTCATGCACATTGTTGTCGTGGGACAACTTTATCTTTTTACTCTGTCTAACGCCAGACAAGGGAGAATGTCTCGGAAAGCTATGCAGCAAAGTATGCTATTTTCAAAACGACTGGAGTAAAATACTGGGTCAAAAATGTAGGGAGAAAAAGAACTGTTTTATAAAAGACCTGAAGTAAAAGACTGAGTTAAATATAAAAGTACAAGTTGTATAGTTAATCGTATAATTTTGAGTGAAATTTTGGATTAATTCACAAGAGTGAACTTTTCATTTTCAGAAGCAACATGACAAGTGTCGTAATTGTACAGCGCTTGAAGAAGCACTGGAGTCGAAGTTAAGGGAGTTACGAAATAAGGATGGTTCTATTTCGGAGTTACTGCAACATTGTCAGAAAATGGCCATACAATTGTCACGACAGGTGAGCGTGTTTTAAAGTGCTTATATCACTTGTGGGGTTTTAACGTATTTGAATAGAGCAAAGAAAGTTAATTAGTAAGTTATTTTGCCGTTTTTGATTTACTTTAATAGTTTCTGAGATATAAGCCTTTAAACATGCCAGTTTCAGCTTTTCGCCAAGAATTTCCGTCGTTCATTTTTAAGCACGGGTCTTCTTAGTTGGAACTCTCTTGCGTACTGGAAAACGGGTGTGAGCTCGACATTTCGATTTTTCAGTCAAATATATGTGTTTTTGTGAATCAATAAGCCGAAACGTAGTTGTTTTGGATTGACTCGTTCCTGAGTCCCAGGCCCCCAAGGTGTTACAATGAACGACGGAAATTTTTGAGAATTGGCATGTTTAGAAGCCAGTATGTCAGGAACTATTTGACTAAATCAAAAACGGCAAAATAACTTATTAACTAACTTTTTTTGCTCTATTCAAATACGTTAACAGACGTTCAGTGTATGTTCGTCAAGTACTCAGAGCAGATATTTGTGTTCCTCAGACAGAGATCGAACCTGCAACCTAATGATTGGTTAGAAGGTTGTAGGTTCGAACCACTGATGAATGTAAATCAGGAATTGCTAAATGCCATCAAAACGCCACATGTATAAATACAGCACGATCATTTCTTTGCACTTGTGACACTGGGTTTTATGGAAGTGGTACAACATGCTACAGGTCAGTGGTTCGAACCCTGTCTTGGGCTCAGAAATATTTTCTGAGAATTTGAGATTCACGAACGTCCACCAAACGTCTGTTACAACGCATCATGCTCGCAAACGTACCACATGCACTACATGCATACACGTACCACTCATACGGTTGTATGTCATATACACCCACTACTTCCAAAATGAGTGTCACACACTCACTACAAAATGAGTGTCACGCTACTAGTGATAGAAAGCCTATGATCTATGATGTAGTCTTCGGATTACTAGTGACGGCAATAGGTTCGACTTTAGGGAGCCCGAGATTGCACTTAAAGCTTAGGCAGTCCTAACAGTCGGTCTGTCGAGGGAACGCACTGCTCCCGTATGGCGCCACTGCACTTCTCTATGGCGCTCCAGATACCCGACGGGTAGACTGGCGAGTGGGTAAAGGCTCGGCGGAAGAGTCGATCCCACTAACGCGGCTCCCTCATGGGGGTGCGGGGCAACAGATCTTGACCCTTCAATACAAGGGAACACGTAAGGCCCGGTTACACAGGCGATTTGTACTGCCATTTTTCTCACCCAGACGTATGCGATTGAATGGATGACTCGCCAAAGTATTGAACCTCATAGCTTTGAACAAATAGTCCAATACATTCATAAGTCAATCCATTCGATCACATGTGTCAGAAGGAGAAAAATCGCAGCAAAAATCGCCTGTGTAAACGGGTCTTGAAACAGTGTAATATTAGTATTGTATTTATTACAATTGTAAATGGTTATCACGCAGTAAGTGTGTTGTGTTGTGTTGTGTTGTGTTGTGTTGTGTTGTGTTGTGTTGTGTTGTGTTGTGTTGTGTTGTGTTGTGTTGTGTTGTGTTGTGTTGTGTTGTGTTGTGTTGTGTTGTGTTGTGTTGTGTTGTGTTGTGTTGTGTTGTGTTGTGTTGTGTTGTGTTGTGTTGTGTTGTGTTGTGTTGTGTTGTGTTGTGTTGTGTTGTGTTGTGTTGTGTTGTGTTGTGTTGTGTTGTGTTGTGTTGTGTTGTGTTGTGTTGTGTTGTGTTGTGTTGTGTTGTGTTGTGTTGTGTTGTGTTGTGTTGTGTTGTGTTGTGTTGTGTTGTGTTGTGGTGTGGTGTGGTGTGGTGTGGTGTGGTGTGGTGTGTTGTGTTGTGTTGTGTTGTGTTGTGTTGTTGCGTGGCATGTGTTGTATATTGGTGTGGTAAGGCGTAGTGTTTGTGGTTTTTGGTGGCGTTGTATAGGGGTGTGTTGTGTAGGGGTGTGACTTGTGTGTTGCATGGTGTAGTGTGGTTTTGGTGGGCGTTGTGTTAGGTCGCGTTGTGTTGTTGTCCCTCCAATCGTTGCCAACTGTCGTAGTGCTCTTCGCAGTCTCCAACTTATAAAACGGGACGAATAGGCCATTGACGTGAGATGACGTTTGGTGACTACAACCACCACAACCAGAATGTTTTGCCAGTATTCTACCCGTCCAGTCCTTTCGCGGCTTTTCCAAAATATGTCGACAAATATGTTTTCCCAAAAGGCTAGGGGGTAATCCAGATTTCTGATTAGGGTTAGAGTTTATGTTGTGGTTAGGGTATCGAAAAGATTGCTAAAATCTTGAGACTCACTGAAACTTGACGACAAAAATTTGGAAAAAACAAATTTGATGACATATTTTGGAAATTAACCGCGAAAGGACTGGACGTGTCCTTTGGAGTCATCCCTTTTAGACGAAACCCTCGAATACTGGCAAAGCATTCTGGTAGTTGTAGTCACCCAACGCCATCTCATGTCATCGTGCAAATGGTCTATTGTACATGCAGCTACGCGTATTGTCCCCGATACTGTAGTATTACACATTCATTCATTCATTCATTCATTCATTCATTCATTCATTCATTCATTCATTCATTCCATTCATTCCATTCATTCCATTCATTCCATTCATTCCGTTCATTCCATTCATTCATTCCATTCATTCCATTCATTCTGTTCATTCCATTCATTCCATTCATTCCATTCATTCCATTTATTCATTCTATTCATTCCATTCATTCCATCCATTCATTCATTCCATTCCATTCACTCACTCACTCACTCACTCATTTCATTCATTTCATTTCATTCATTTCATTCATTTCATTCATTTCATTCATTTCGTTTCATTTCGTTTCATTTCGTTTCATTTCGTTTCATTTCGTTTCATTTCGTTTCATTTCGTTTCATTTCGTTTCATTTCGTTTCATTTCGTTTCATTTCGTTTCATTTCGTTTCATTTCGTTTCATTGCGTTTCATTGCGTTTCATTGCGTTTCATTGCGTTTCATTTCGTTTCATTTCGTTTCGTTTCGTTTCGTTTCATTTCGGTCCATGTCGTCCATTTCGTCCATTTCGTTCATTTCGTTCATTTCATTCATTCATTCCTTCCTTTTTTTAGGACGAATTTTTAAAACTATGTGAACGAAGCAATGTAAAGTATCAATCGAAATAAAAAAAGAACGTTTATAGTTTTTTCCACAAATTATACATCTAGAAATTGTGTATAGCTTGTCCCCCTTTTGGATTTCAAACTGTATGTTTCTTCATATGATGCATAAAACCTATGTAAATATTATATAAAGTGTGATTTGCCAAAAGATTTAGAAAGAGTTTACAAACAAGAAATATTAGCAAGTTGAAGCAAGATGCATAAATGTATAAACCCAAACGTTACTTGAATACGTTTATAGTCAAACCGGGTATTCTCTTGCGTACGACTTTGCAATATTGATACGCAATATTGATACGCAACATTACAATTTTGATTGGCGGATTCAATAAGCAACTTGCAAATGCTTTGATCACGATTCATCGACGGGTTGCTTAAAATATTGGTTTTAAACATCGAACAACACAAATGTGATGTAGCTTGGCATTTAAAACGATTTTTTAGAGCAACACGTCAATCAATCATGATAAAGCGTTTGCAGGTTGCTAATTGAATCCGCCAATCAAAATTGCAATGTTTCGTATCAATATTGCAAAGTCATACGCAAGAGAACATCCGGTTTGACTATAACAGCAGTAGGGTCCCAACCACTGACGTGTATATTAAGCCGGACTGTTCGTTCACTACACACACGCAGAAACGCGTTTGCATCAGACCAGCATGTTCGGAACACCGCTGCCGAACGTTTTGCGCTTGCGCGAGCTCCCGACCAAAAAAGGGCGGGAAACTTGTTATTCTGTGTATTTTATCAGACTGTCGCACGTTTCTTGCAAATTTTGAGAAAACTACAAAAAATTTCAGGTTCCTGCTTGCTGTATAGCTGCATTCAATATCTTTACTGTCATGGCAATAGAAGCATTCCTAAAATATCGTTGCAATATATTCCTCCAATCTCGTCCCCAGAGCCTGCGGTCCTTTTGCCCAGCGGCAAGGAGCCATGGGCAAAAGGACCGCAGGCTCTGGGGACGAGATTGTATATTCCTTAAGTTGAGCAATTCATTTCATGAAAATTATTGCTAACTTCCTGTTGTGAGTTTGATTGGTTTCTGATTTTTAAACAACCAATAAGAAACAGGATTATTTGCCAAACACCAATCAAATTCAAAAGAGAATTCAAAACAGGAAGTTGTCAACGAATCTTATCAAATGAATTGTTCAACTTGTTTAACAACTTTAATTCAGTAATTTAGCAAATAAGGCTTGACACGAACGGGACGAAGCCCCATGCAAGGTGTCAGCCAAAACTAAAAATATACAAACTATTAAGTATTACAAACATTTAAAATAGATAAAATTAGGTATGACAAGGACACGTCCTACACAAAGAATAAGTGCAGGGTAAGTCAGGATCAAATATTGTTATCAAAAGTTCCTTGTAAGTCTTATACAGAAATGTTTTAAAGCTACTAAGAGTTAGAAATGTACTAGGTGGAGCTATCTTAAGAATAAAGTTCCATAGATTAACAATTCTATTAAAATACGATGATTTAAAGGTGCTGGTTTTGCAGAAAGGGGTCTGCAAGTACAGTGACGAGCCCCGTCTTGTTCGACTACAGACAATAGGTGTAAAAATGTCTGTACAGTATCAAGGTCAATTAGACCATAGTCAATCGAGATATGGTCTGGAAACTCAGCTAAAGTCTTTGGTCTATCTTTTTGTTCGCCTTTATGCATTTTTGTGCACGGTGCACGGTCACTGAACACATTGTATTTTAGTTTAATGAACGAATTGTCCAATAGCAACGTTTCAGTTCAATCAGTCAACCGTGCTATTTAAATATTAATAAACCTAAAACAAAGGATGTGCACGGTGTAAGGTACGGTTCAACATAAAATAACAGCTCATTATAGGCGCTTTGAAGTTTGCCGAGTTTCCAGACCATTTCTCGATTGACTATGATTAGACCACATCTACATTTATAATACAAAGTCAAATCTTTGATCTCGCTATCATAAGCAAGAGGCAGGTCTAGGTTCTTTAAGCGATCCACATAAGATAAATCTCCGCGTTTAAGTCTTAAAATCCACAGCGATGCACGTCTTCTATTGGGGCACAACAGTAAATATATTCGGAGATGGCCCCTTCGTAATTTTCTTGGCTCTTTTTTTAAAACACAAATGAATAGTCGAGTATTACTTAAGCCCTATTTACACGGCCAAAATTTAAGCACGCTTAAGTTAAGTATAGGTTAAAAACCGAGAACCGAGGCTTTAAGCCAGATATAACCCGAGGGGCCGCAGGCCCCGAGGGATTAAGTATAGGTTAAAAACCGAGAACCGAGGCGTTAAGCCAGATATAACCCGAGGGGCCGCAGGCCCCGAGGGATTAATCTGGCTTAAAGCCGAGGTTCGAGGTTTTTAACCTACTTAAAACACAATTGAAGAAGGTTTTCTAAAAAAATAGCCTTTACCGAGTGTCGAAGGACATTGTTATGTCGAATGTTAACGATATTTTATGAAATAATAAGACTCCAAAGCAGTTTATTAAACAAAGTTGAGAAGTACGTAATGGTTCATTGAACACATACACAGACTTCTACAAGCTTGTTTGAATAATTAGTCAGATGAATAATTAGTACCACATATCATTATAGCATTGGGCATGCGTATTGATGCAGTATCAATCCCACATTTTATGCTCAACGTTCAGTGGAATAAAGTGCTGACTCAACCAGCAGATTTTGATGATTTTCATTGGTTTGCCTTCCTCTCGTAAATTACGTGAGCGAAAAGCAAACCCTTGCTCTCCTTCTCGTATGTGGGCGCTACCGGCGTTACGATACGAGATAGTTGTAGCAGGCACCCTGTGAATTGGGCAATTATCAATTCATAGGGATTATATATATAGTCCCCGGGATTACATATATAGTCCCGACCGCAGATGTAAACCAGCCAATCAGCCCATAAACCCCATTTTCCCCCGAGACAATTCAAAAGCCGCCGCCTGCTTTCAAAATCTTCTATTGTTCTTGATAGGTTTATTAGTCATATATAAACCTGCAAAGAACAAATAAAACCGACTTGATCGTGTTTTAAGCGTGCTTAAAATGCGCGCCCCTTGGTGCGTTTACACTAATAATCCTTACTAAAACACGTACACCATTATTCAACATGGCGGACGAGCTATATTTTTGGTTTTGGAAGCTTGACTTCGTATAGACCACTTTCATAATAGTAACTAATTTGAATAGTCTTTTATGTGTATCTTAATAAGCCTTTCTAGCCTCCTTTGTGTGTCTGCAATTCAAAAGAATCTTTGCTTCATAACGAGGCTAGGAAGGCTTATTTAGGTGCACATAAAAGAAGATTTAAAGTGGTGGCCATTATGAAAGTGGTCTATGGGTAGCGACCTAGCGTGCGTCAAAGAACAACGGAAGACATCGGTACACGAGAAAGAGTAACAGCTAAAAGAAAGAAAGAAACAAAGGAACAAAGAATGGAAGCTTCTACAGCAGGGGGAAAAAACCAACATTTTATCGTATTAATAACACCGTATTATAAGCAAGCGTTTTTCAATCCCGTTGCGTTTAGATCCCAGAGCCTTCGTTTGCGTGCTGGCCATGGGTACGAGATTGATGTGAACCAAGCTTTACACAAAGAAAGACATTGACTTTAATCTACGCACGCTAACTTCTTATATCCTATTTTTGCCATAACCTTCTCACATTCCTTTTCTACAATACAATTCCTCTTTCGTGGCGCCGACTTCCACCTGGCTAAAACCAAAGTGGTATTCTTAAGTTGTGAATACCGCCATTTTTGCATTTTCTCGAAGTCTTTCCGGGTTAAGTTTGTCACTTTCGCGATCCATCTCGTCACTTCCGGAGATGACGTCATTCCGAGGAAGTCGTACAATTCTTGCGCGACACTCAGAGGCTTGGTGACTAATTCTTCGTAGGCGATGCGCTTGTAGTTACAACGGAAGAATGGATCGTGCGATTCTTCAACCTCCAGGTTTGCCTCTGTTTGTCTGCAGATGGTCCGCGCCGCTTCTCGAAAAGTACTGTTATCGAACCAGTTCAGGGACGCCTGGGAGTCCATTACAGCTCGTGGGTCCCGGATGATGTGGACGACTTTAAACCGCGATTCACCTAACTTCCGTATCAGCGGCAACAAGTTGGTAATTTTTCCATCCGGGAGCCTGGACACGAGCAACTTCACGACGGTGTACTTCGGAAATGCTCGACAAACTTCGTTCATCTTCCGACGGTCTAATTTAAAACTCGGCACCAATTTCCTCAAGGCCTCGCTCTGTTTTTGCAGAAAACGTAACGTAGAGTAATAACTCAAGAAATCTAAAGTGACTTTGGATTTGGAAAATTTGCAGCTAAAAATGGACGATAAAATATTAAACGCATTTTTGACGTATTCGCTTTGCAGCTTCGATGGTTTTCCGTTGCTCATTTTTCTCACCACAGTGAGTGGTTCAAACTGGTAGAACACGTTTGGATTTTGGTTAAACAGCTGACCCAAAAACGATGTTCCTGAACGCCCGTGACCAAACAGGATTACGTTCATGCGCATGCGCTCACGAAGTTCTCCCGTTGGACACGGGTCCCCACAGTCAACAGAATTCCCGTCGTCGTTTTTCTTAGCGCAAAAATCGTCTTTATCGTCGTTCTTTTGTGGTGTAGCCATTTTAGAAGGTACATCTTGCAATTGTTGAAGTAATCCAACGAATAAAAACACCAAAATTATAAGAAACAATGATTTTCGTACTTGACGTCGACCGACGTTTGACCAACTCATACTAGTTGATTGCACGAGGCCCTTGGGTGGAAAAGAATAAATTACGCGACACAGAGATCAAGAAAAAATTTGACTGGGAAAGGGTAGGGGTGAGGGGTCATCACCTAGCTATACTATTTAGACTATAACCTAACCGAACACCTTCCCCTAACCCTAATCAGTATATAAAGAGCAATATTAGGTAGGTCTTTACTGAAGGGGAGTGCTGTCACGAGTTATAGTCTAACTTATTGCTGCGAGCCGTAAGGCGAGCAGCTCACTAATCTTGACGAGGTCTGGGCCGAGTTTATATGCGTTCACAAACTCGATTCTTAGGATTTCGTGGGCGATGATCTTCGGTATACGCAATGTCTACCGATCAGCGGCAGGCATTATTATTAAATTGTGCACTACGCTACACCACGTTTACAATCACTCTTCAATGGCTCGATTTTATACGCATGACGTCCATGTTGAGGAAAACGTCGCATGCTTAAGTTCTTTAATTGAAAATGCTTCGGACGATAACAAGTATTTTACTGCTGAATAGTAAATGGTAGCAACTCGCAGCACTTCACTTTTGATAAAAATTTCTAGTATAATTATTACCTATTTCACTTTGTCTAAAGGAAACTGGTTTCCACTCCGGAACTCATTTTCCGCGGGACAGGAAACGTTTCCTTTGTGTTAAAATGATTAGTTCCGACCGAGAGCTCACAAGACTTAGAAAACTTCCCTGTCTGGCGCTAAAAACGTCCATCAGAAACGTCGCTTAAAATACTATCGATTCCGAACGAACGAACGAACGAACGAACGAACGAACGAACGAACGAACGAACGAACGAACGAACGAACGAACGAACGAACGAACGAACGAACGAACGAACGAACGAACGAACGAACGAACGAACGAACGAACGAACGAACGAACGAACGAACGAACGAACGAACGAACGAACGAACGAACGAACGAACGAACGAACGAACGAACGAACGAACGAACGAACTAATTTTTTTTCGATATCGTAGTCTAGTGTCTAGAATCTAAATGACTAAAGTTCCATAATATAGTATCTCCTGTTACAAAGCCTAAATGATTTTGAATGTGTATCATTCGGAATGGGACTTGTTGTTATTGCCTATGCTGAGCAACACTGCTGCCAAACGTTTTGCGCATGCGCACGTCCGAGCTCGCACCTCAGAAAAAGAGCTGGAAAACACTGAAACATTTGGACTGGTCCGAGAGTCCGACACAAAAGTTAAAATTATAAACATACTACCAAAAAGACAAGGTAGGTAATTTGTGCATGGCTTCTTTGTCAATATTGTAACATAATTATTGTAACATAATTATTGTAACCTTTTTTAAAACACAAATGGATAGTCGAGTCTTAAGGCCTGGCCGAAACACTTTCAACATTTCATTCAACATCGTTCAACATTATTGAATTCAACCGTGATTCAATATGTTGAATGCATTTGGCCACCCCTGTTGAATTATGTTGAACGTTGTTGAATGGTGTTGAATGATGTTGAACGTTAACGAAATTTGAACATGTTCAAATTTTCGTTCAGCACGCGTTCAACAATGTTGAATGAAATGTTGAAAGCGTTTGGACAGGCCTCACTGTCTGGTTGTTGTTGCCACGGCTAGTTCCCACTTCTCTTGCAATGTTTACTCTTCCAAACTCACGCATGCGCAAACGTTTGGCAGCGGTGTCGTTCTGAGCTTCGCCATTGCCAACGTCGTTCCCAGATCCTTATCTCAGAATTTGAAATGTAAACTTTCGTCTAAGGCTTTGCATTAAGCTGTATATATATATATATATATATATATATATATATATATATATATATATATATATATATATATATATATATATTACACTATATTAAAAGATAACACTATATAACACTTTATTATACAACTGCATTAAAAACTTACAGCGATATTTGGATAGTTATTTATTTGGATAGTAGAAAACTTGTAGAAAACCGGTTTGACAGATTTTGTTAGCCAATCAAATTTATCAGTTGGGAACTACTTCATGTATGCTTATTATTTTGTCCTGGTTTTGTCCTGGTACAAGTCACGCTACTTCTCTGGCTTTTTTAGAGTTTTCTTTTTCCATAAAAATTTGTTGATCAAAGCAGTTGTATAATAAATCTCTTATAAGATGTTTTGGTGTGTAGTATCGCTGTATATTTTTACTCGTTTGTTTACGGCACAACTCGTAAAAATATACAGCGATACTACACACCAAAACATCTAATAAGATATAAATATCAAAAGTGAAAAAAAGCAGAGTGCTACCTGGGCAGTGTGTTTGATGTAGTAGAGCAAAGTTAAATAAAAGGTTGTGCTTGCATTTTTAGCAAGGAAATACTGCCGACAGTTTGAGCGAAACGGCCTATTTCATGTGTGACCTCATCCACATGCACGTATCCGGACTTTTTTTTGAAAACGCAACTTTTTTGTTACCGATTAGCGTTCTGTCCCCCAGGTAAACAATGACGCGGTTATCAAAAACGGAACTTTTCGAAGACAGACCTCCAAAGTGGAGCTTTTTGAAAAAGCCGTTTTCCTGTGTGAAAACGGATAAAAAAAGTTGCGTTTGAAAACGGATACGTGTGGACAAAGCCTTACTCCGAAGAGCTCCGTACTCGATCGAAACGTCAATAATGTTTCGCTGCTAAAAATCTCGGTAGTTTGCCATTTTTCACTTTTCAAAATCTATAAAATTCTTCCTGTAGGTTGAATATAAACATACCACAAATTATATAGCCAGGTTCACATGTCAAATCTCTAGTCTTTCATCTTTATTTTCGTCGTAGTTTCTACGAACATCAGTTGCGACTTGCGAGAGAGTCACTGTGTTGCCGGCAATCACGACTACAGGTTAATTGTTTTTATTATACAAAATAGAATGGTTTATTGATTTTTCCGCGACTAATAAAATTGATAATCTCACGTGTTTAATTATTCACGATAATCTCACATGTGTTAATTATCATATACTGCTCTATTTTTGTGAGGAAATAGGACTATTTTTTATATAATAGAAAAAGAACTAAACATGGATGTTCAGTGGAAATATGAAATTATTTCTCGTGTTGAACAGGATATCTCACTCGTTCGCTTTGCTCATTTGTGAGTTGTGAGATATCCTGGCCACACTCGAAATAAATTTCATATTCCCACACATTATTCCCTACTTCGATTATGATTTTCGTATAATTTGATTCGTGTTATTAAAATTTGCCGACATTTACCAAATATCTAATTAGTGTAAACAGAAATTAAATTTGATTTGACACGGACGTAGCCAGGATTTTGAAAGCGGGGGCCGAAATCAAAATAAATTTTTAGGGGGGTCCAGGGGCATGCTTCCCCGGAAAATTTTGAAATCGAGAGTCGCTGAAATACCATTTCCTGGCTTTTGGAGGAACGTCATATATAAATACTCAAAACACGTAAACGTCACATAGATACTCAAAATGCATACACTCATACTTAGATTGCATACACTGTTTACAGTTTATTTCCTGACATAATTCATATTGCATTAGTTTTGTAGTTACATGTCTGTCGTTTTATATCTAAAGGGGAGCTAGCTCCCGGTTCTCCCCTGGCTGCGTCCCTTGGGTTTGCTTTTCTTTGTCACAAAATGCATTTCAAGTGCCTGAGGTGAAGTAATACGAGCACATATTGCTGTAACATTGTTGCGTTGTAAGTTGAATAGCGTTGCACGTATTACCACCCACCTTAAACATTGTCACGCAACAATGATTTTGTTGCAAGTTTAATCAGCATATTGCAGCACAGGGAGCTCTAGCATGTATTTTTTGTTTTAAACAGTATATCCATCCATCCATACACACATACATATTATTTTTAAATTACCGTATAGTTTGGTAGTGTCCTTGCGCAAGCTTGCCTCTTGTTGCTCCAAAAACAAGCCGAATCAAGTCAAGTCAAGTCAAGTCAAGTCAAGTCAAGTCAAGTCAAGTCAAGTCAAGTCAAGTCAAGTCAAGTCAAGTCAAGTCAAGTCAAGTCAAGTCAAGTCAAGTCAAGTCAAGTCAAGTCAAGTCAAGTCAAGTCAAGTCAAGTCAAGTCAAGTCAAGTCAAGACTCCAGAGTCAAGACAATCTCGTACACAGAACTTGACGAGAAAGTCCTTGAAACCTTGAAAAAAGATTCGGCCTGTTTTAATTTGGAGCAACAAGAGGCAAGAGCAAGGACACTACTAAACTATACGGTAATTTATATGTAATATGTATGTGTGTATGGATGTATATACTGTTTAAAACAAAAAATACATGTTTGAGCTCCCTGTGATTGTAGCAAGTAGAACTGGCCAGAGTCTACTTTAATACATGCAACGCTTTTCAACAAAGTTGCGTTGCAAGTTGAAGAAAATTAAATTTTCACCGTATTACCTCACCTTAAACAGAAGTTAAGTTTGATTCGGCATTGTTGGGTTTGCTATAGTAGTTTGTCACAAAGAAAACTATCCATACATCTCAAGTGCCAGAGAAAAGAACTTTTTTTCGTATTCTTTTCATCTATTCTAAATCTATACTGCAGGTGACAACGTGTACTTTTAATTAGCAAAATATAAACCACTCACAGTCCGTTTCTATGATTCACTAAGCTAAAAATAATTAAGATAATAAATTCTGCTTGGGCAGGTGTTTGTGTGTACATATGTAAATGATGATTTTTTAATATCATCAAATTAAATGTACAGACAGCACTTGACAAAAACCGTATAATTACACACTTGTACTCACTGAGATACGGTATAGACCACTTTCATAAAGGCCTTCACTTTAAATATTCTTTTATGTGCGCCTAAAGGCCTGTTTATATGATCCTGGTGTACCGGGATGTCCCGGTTGCCCGAGATGAATTTCATCCCAGGTCAAAAAGCGCGGGAATTTAAGGAAATGGACAAAAACTCACCCTAATTCTGCTATGTTAGAAGTTATTTCACTTTTATTCAGTGTTTTGTCTTTAAACCTGACCGTTTGGACGAAATTCTGACCGTAATATGCAATGTTGCAAGCATTGTAGTTCGGTAAACTTCATCCCGGTGTACCGGGATGTCGCGTTTATATGGGAAAAATCTGTCCCCGGTGTACCGAGATCTCGGTTGCTTCAACCGGGATCCCGGTACACCGGGACGTCCCGGTCTCCATATAAACGCAACCGCGAAAATATATAACAGTAAATTATCTACAAGCCGAGATCCCGGTACACCGGGATCATATAAACAGGCCCGAACTGGCGCCCGTTACGAAACAAAGATTCTTTTGAATTGCAGCACCCAAACGAGGCCAGAAAATGGTGCATAGACGTATAGTCTATTATGCCGTATCTATACGTACTTCAGGCCTACATGAACTACATTGCCCGGAACTGCATTGTCCACCACGAGATATCATGCTCCAGTTATACACGGGATGGACAACAAAAGTGGCCATCATCAAAAATATGGTTAATGTGGAATAACTATTATTCGAGAAAAGAAAAATATGTAAAGTGATATATTTTAGTAATGCATTTTTTTTGTAATGCATGCGTCAATATCTGTTCAAATATGATATCCAATTATAATTTTGTTATTGGTTTAAAAATACATTAACTTTGAAAACATGCCACACTGTGAAGCTGTAGTGAAATCAAGTGAAATGGCAACAAAATATCTAACTATTTTGCTGTTATAACACTTTCATAGTATACAAACTCCATTTATCATTTTGAAGACTAATTGGAATAAGTCGAACTAAAATTCACTTCATTTGTTACAAGATTGAAAATCATGAAAAATTAATATATTTTTTAAATCAATGGATAAAATTAGAATTGGACAGATCTTGCCGCATGCATTCTAAAAATATATAACTTTACATATTCTTCTGTACTCTAATAAAAGTTATACAATGCATGATTAATCATACTTTCAATGATGGCCACGTTTTTTTGTCTACCCCCTGTACATAAAGCTCAAATATTCGGTTGAGTAAGTGTGACCAGTGACTTCTTTTTTCTTTAGCTCAGCCACTAAACGCTCTATCGCACACAAATTTTAATGGTCAGTCCCGGTATATTTTAGTAGTACAGTGCTCCATATTACAGAAAGTACTACTAAAGACGAAAGTATTAGGCTACGTCCACACGTATCTGGATTTTTTGAAAACGGCGAATCTTTTTTTGTTACGGATTGGCCTTCCGTCCATACCGAAACGACGAAGCGGTTATCAAAAACGGAACTTTTAGAAGACGGTCTCCAGTTCACGTGTGACGCGGAATTTTTTGAGAACGGATAAAAAAAGTTGCGTTTTCAAAAAATCCAGATACGTGTGGACGCGAGAACACAAGTCAAGTTTCGGGCAACAGTCACACTATCTCAGCCAGCCCCTCTGAATAATTTCCCGAAAATATTATGTACTGTGACAAAGTTAAAACTTGTTTAAAACACTCATGAAACCTTTATTTTGTTAATTTGGGTGTTCGAACGACCGCCACAGAAATTTGTGACTGCCAACTTGCGATGACTTTGCGTTCTCGTTTGATTAGGGCTTTAGACCCCGTTTTTGTCCAGTACAGACTACAGTGTAAACGTAGCCTTATTAGTAGGCAAGGAAAAAAGTCATGACGTCAGCAGAACAATGGAATCTAAACCTTCAGAAAAGAACTCGATAGGTTAAAACGGATTATATGTAGTTGTCTATTCTTTGTGGTGCTACAGCAGAACCAAACTAGCCATGCCCCATTCGTTTATATATTAAATATATACTACGAACTGTTCAACATTCAACACTTCTGCCAATCAGGACTAATTCATCGATGGAATGATAGAAACCACTCGCCCATTCACACATTCATTTTCTGAATTGTTTGTTTTTTATATTTACGTATATGGGCAAATATTTCTAATAAATTGACAACAGATCACAACAACTAACCCAATGCCCAATTACTGTCTTAAGGAGGCAGTAATGTCTGTTTGTCTTTCTCTAGTCCCAAACACACCGTTTTAATAGTCTATTTTTTGGCAGTTTATATTTCTGTTGGCCGTCCTTTTATTACCGGTAATAGTGAGTCAGTGGTCCACCCCGTGTATTATTAAAATGCATTTCTGAGTTTGTGGTTACAAAAAAGAAAAGATCTTTCTCTATTAAGACGTCTTTTTTTTTCACATGTACATCTTAAAATACTCAGCTTGTAAGGATTAGTGACGCCTTCATTAATATATTAAAAAACACTAAAAACTGTCACTCAAATCAGTCAAATCTAGCGCTAGCAACGAACCAACTAAACTTCACCCCCCGTTTTCATACGATATAACACAGCAAACCGGGCGGAGTCAGTGTGTACACAATTACACAAACGTAGATTGTCTAAATTAAAATTGTCCACACGGCTCATCATTCTTTTCCAATGCGATTAAAATCGTAGTATAAATGATTTCCGACAGATCTTTTTCAGCGTAACGATTACAGTAAATAAGGCAGTTTGCGTCTAATGCGTGAAGAATGGTGGAGTAATTTATGGTTTTTAGCAGTGATTTATTGAAAGTGGCGTGTTGCTAAGCGAAACAAAACTTTAGATCAATCAATGGAAGGGTAAAAGCAAAGAACCAACAAGGAAAGAAAGACGGATCATCGTTTGTTGATTGTATTTGCTTGAATTATTAACAGCAGCAACACTCGGGTAAGGAGCTGAATTGAAAAGGAATGGTTGCAACAGTGTAGATAATATAAACTGTATATTAACTTCACTGCAGTCGTTCGGTTTTAAATGTCCAGTGCGTGATCACTACGTTTTATTTATTGATTGTAATCGTGTTTGCAGATGGTGTATCAACAAAGAATAGGCCAACAGCAAGATAGACGTTTGTTTACGGTGCCACTTAAGCTTTGTGCAACTGCTTATTATTGAAAAACAAACGAAACCGACATGCAAGGAACGTCGTCCTCGACGAAGCTACAAAACTCGAAGGCCAAAAAATACTCAAATGGAAAGCCAGGGTTAGGTACTTCACCGCTTGACCCTGGCGGCAAAACGTCGATTAATGGCAGCCCAGGAAGGTAAGAAGCGTATTAAAAAAGGTGTTTGAAATCGTATTTAGTTTATACAATGCCACTATAGGTGGTCTTGTGCGTCTCTGTGGTTTTAAATAAACCCGTACAACGTGCTACAGTGTTTGTAATCTATAAACCTCTGACTAGCAGATGGTTGCGAAGTTCAGTAACTTCATTGTCTAATTAAATATTAAGTCTGTATATATATAAACTTAAATATATTATAATCAGTACTCGTAACGTTTTATATAGCTTGGTCGAGTTGCTGGGTTTTCCCTAATGTTTTAAATAATAACACTTTGTGAGCAACAGTGCAGGCTTTCCATTGTCGACCCCTAAAGCCATAAATGCAATGAGCAAATGAGTAATAATATTACGATATCCTGTTACAGAAATGGATTCGAATGGACCGCAGCTGATAAAATAGTCATACAAGTTAAAGTAGTTTAGATTTTATGATACGAGAGTTCTATATTATTCTAAAATTGGTTATATACAGCTGAACCCCTATTAACAGACACCCCTTTTAAACGGACACCTCTCTTTCTTAAGTGGACACCTACACACCTAAAAACGCACAAGCTGTTACAGACCAAGTTGTTAGGGTTATGTGTTCGCACTGGCTGTCCCAGTCTGTTAACATGTCTGTAACAGGTTGTTGACAACTTGTAACAAGGCTGATGACTCCAACAGACTGATGACAAGTTGTTCCAACAACCTGTTAACAACTTGTTGAGTGCAGAGCAGTAACAGGTTGATGCTAACAAGGTTGTAGCAGCTTCTTGAATGAACAGCATTGTCACAACCTGTTAACAGCCTTGCTACAAGCCTGTTGCGAACACATCCTGTTGACAAGCTGTGGGATTTTTACGTGCGAGGTCCCAGCCATTGGAAATGGACACAGTATCTTGGGTTCCAGTGAGCAAATTATTAATTAATAAACCTCTCTTAAGCAGACAAATATCAAAATTAACGTTTTCATTAATAACCGTAGTAATAACACTTGAGATTAACCAAAAAAGACCAACACTTTGAATTGTGAACTGAACCTGTTTAAGTCAGTTAGTGCTGTATGGATTGTTTTATAGAAATACACTGTATAGTGAAAACAAACTGCCTATATGGACACAAACAACTCAGTCACCACGCACATGCGTACACCCTACTATGCAAGTACCCCTTTTAGGCAGACACCCCTCTTAACCCTTTATCACCCAACAATGTCTTTAGTATTTTACTCTGGCTAACGCCAGACAATTTTACTTGTCAATGGAGTGGCTACTGGGTGATAAAGGTGTAATAGACTGTCTCGGTTAACCCTTTATCGCCCAATGATGTCTTTAATATTTTACTCTCACTGGCTAATGCCAAACAATTTTACTCGTCAATGGACTGGAGTGGCTACTGGGTGATAAAGGGGAGGATGACACCTCAGTGAAATCCCAAAGTTGTCCACTTAATAGGGCCGGGTTTGACTGTATAATATGCTCTTCAAGAGAGGATCTAATATACTGTAATACACTAATAGTGAATATGAAAAATCTGACTGTCCCAACTAGGAATCAAACCCAAGGTCTCTGAATCAATGCATCTGGCACTCTGACCACTGAGCTATTGAGAAACGATTAGGACAGTCAGAGATTTTTCATGTTTAAACATAGCTGTTCTTCTCAAGTCTCTACAGGTGTACCTCATATTCACAAGGTAGAGCAGAGCCCCTCGAATAACTTCCTCAAGTATAAATCTGAAATAAAGTTTCTTGATAAGGTTCTTTTTGTAATTAATTTTGAATATGTGAAGAATTCAGGATTTGTTCCTAACTTGAATGCCATGAGGCTCTAATGTACTGTATAAACAATTTAGTAAGAACACAGAATAAGTAATAAATTCACCAGAAGTCAGAGTCACATGTCCTCAAGCATGTTGCCTCGTACACTTAATTGATCACTCACCATCAGTGTCACCATTACCCTCCTGGTTTAGTTCCACTGGCATTTTTTACCATCCTGGTATCTCAATCGTCATCATGTCACCCCACTTGCCATCCTGGTATTTGGTCCATGGTCTTTCAAAACCAGAGTCACATTATTTTATAAATATAAGATCTAGAGGGCATTCAAGATGCGTGTAGCTTTATATGGTTGTATGGAATGAATCCAAGTTTGTTTTGGAATAAATCAAAGTGTGTTTTTCTTCTGTAGTAGTAAAGAACCAAATCACATGCCAGTCTCACCTGGTTCAATGCCATCCACTGGGGATGCAGATGGTGAAAGCTCTGAAATGACGAATCCTGGAGACAACATTCAAGTGGTTGTAAGGTTGGTTGGTAAAACTTACATTTAGGCAAACTAATTTGGTCAACTTTATATGATGTTTCTCTCTGATGAAGGGCCTTTGCTTGAAATGTTAGATTCCTATGTTCTCTGTTTCGGCAGTATATCTAACCTTACTATATTTTGATCTTGTTTCTACATTGCCTACGCAGCACGCTACTTTTATTACACTATTTAAATTTAGGTCTTACTTGCATAGTACCATATGTGTGGCAATTAAGCATCATTTTTATGTCAATCACTCTATAACCAAATTACCAAATCATTTGATTTGATGATCAGAAAAATAGCAGTTCTAGTTGCTGACGAAGTGGTATTTTTTCCATGTACAGTAATTACTTTAGTAAGCACAGTTGTATTATGCACCAGGTATTGTTGCCTGTCGTGAATAGTTTGTCACAAAAAACTATAGGAATCCACCTTAACCCATTCTTACTTGAGTTGGCCAAAAACAACTCCCAGCTTATTAATTACTCTGTCTAACACCAGACCTGTGATTTTACTAATCAAAGGGAGAATTCCCATTGACATCCTAGCTAGCAATGAGTTAACAAGTGATTATAACCCATATTCCTAGCTGAACTGACCAAAACTCAGCTACTCTGTCTAATGCCAGATGATTTTACCTGTCAAACGGAGAACCCTATGACATCCTAGGCAGCAATGGATTTTAAAAGTAATATTGAGTAAACTCAGACAGACTGCATGATCTGCATTGACATTACACATACACCTGACAGTGTATGTACATGTACCAGTATTAATAATTATACAGTAGACTAGCTGTATAATAATTCTCTCACCCAGTCAGTCCTAATATTTTTGAAAAAAGAATATACATACATGTATATACACTGGCATAGAAGTCTGTTAAATTACTTAATTTTGTGAAACTCTGTCAGTGATACCTGTACCTAACCATTATTAGAATTTTACAAAATGCATCTTGTTTGGAACTTCCCTGTTGGCTTGTAATTTGCATTCATGATTATGCATAAGTGTCAGTTTTGTAATGATAGCTGGATTATATCTTAAGTCTAATTTGACCTGTCAAACTAAGCTAAGATAAATTATACTTGAACATTTGCCGAATAATACTGTATGCTATAATAATAATTTTCCTGGTCATTGAAAAAAGAATGATTGTTAGCAACAATGTCTCCTGATGGTCAAAATAAGAATATTTTGATTGTTTGTAGGGTACGACCACTCAGTCAAGCTGAGCAGGACCGTGGAGATCAGGATGGGGTGAAAGTGCCTGGTGAAGGAGCAGTTTGGGTAAGATTGGCTTGGCTTACATCAATCTTTATAGATTACTGAAGCGAGTAGCACTTGGGAGATTTCGAGTGTGAAACAAATATAATTTTACTTGTACATGATTGTAATATACTGTAGTAGATTACTATTTTGAAATCAAGATTGATTTCTCATTGATTTTTTATATCTAATATACAATTTAATATATTTACCATAGATATTATATTTATTCCCTTAATACTATAGTTTGGACTTTCAACATATTAAACTTTTATTGTTGTTATTGTAATAGTATCAAAGTGACTGCATGTTTTCAAGGCCTGAAACATTAGCTCACACATCAGCTTGATAATTAGTGAGCGTAGTGCTAGCTGCTAAGCTCATAAGTGCAGCATTCTGTTTGGGGGTGGGTGGGGGGGGGGGGGGGGGGGCAGAGAATTTTGCCTGAAAAATTTAGTGATAAATATTGATTTTTAAGTTGTATTTTTCAGCCTTAGCTTAACATATCAATTTTTCTTGAACATTTCACAGCAGTACATTGTCAAAATTGCCTGGAAGTGAAATTCCTGATGGAAAGCAGAAAGTGCCCCAATTTTCCTTTTTCAAATATTTTGGGAGGGCAATTGCCCCACCCACCCCCACCCCCCACCTGCTATGCCTATGGCCAAGCTTCATGTAGTTGTTTTTTTCTTTTTTAACATGCAGATTGATAACAACTTAGGCCAAAGCAAGCCATTTGCATTTAATAAAGTTTTTTCCAAGGATTCTAACCAGGAAAAGGTACATGATTGTTTGTAAGAGAAAAAGAAGTCAAAACTGAGAGTATTAGCTCTACAGATTTAGAGAAAGAAGGGAAAAAATATATGAAAGGAAGAAATTATGAAAAATGGAGATTGGTATTATATTATAAGGAAGATGGGGGATTAGAATGAAGAGAGGAAGTTAAGTAGGGAGAGATTGAGATAAGAAAGGAGAAGGGAGAGATTGAGATAAACAGGGATTGGGATAAACAGGTAGAGATTGGGATAAGATGGATGAGATTGGGATAAGAAGGGAGAGATTGGGATAAGAAGGGAGGGATTGGGATAAGAAGAGAGGGATTGGGATAAGATGGATGAGATTGGGATAAGAAGGGGGAGATTGGGATAAGATGGATGAGATTGGGATAAGAAGGGAGAGATTGGGATAAGAAGGAAGGGATTGGGATAAGAAGGGAGAGATTGGGATAAGGATGAAATTGAGATAAGAAGGGAGAGATTGAGATAAGAAAGGAGAGATTGGGATAAGATGGACAAGATTGGAATAAGGGGGAGATTGGGATAAGATGGACGAGATTGGGATAAGATGGATGAGATTGGGATAAGAAGGGAGGGATTGGGATAAGAGGGATGAGATTAGGATAAGAAGGGGGAGATTGGGATAAGATGGATGAGATTGGGATAAGAAGGGAGAGATTGGAATAAGAAGGGAGAGATTGGGATAAGGGAGGGATTGGATAAGGAGGGAGAGATTGGGATAAGAAGGGAGGGATTGGGATAAGGAGGGAGAGATTGGGATAAGAAGGATGAAATTGAGATAAGAAGGGAGAGATTGAGATAAGAAAGGAGAGATTGGGATAAGATGGACGAGATTGGGATAAGAAGGGAAAGATTGGGATAAGGACATTAAGGAGGAGATTGGAATAAGAGGGATGAGATTGGATAACAAAACTCTTTACTGCCTTTATGTTAATTATTATCCATGTTTCACCCAGCCCAGAACTTTATCATTTGTATTTTTTTAAAGGTGTTTGATGAATGTGGAATAAAACACTTGATAGACATGGCGCTCGAAGGGTACGTTTTTGCGAATATTTTATATTGTTTGTTTTTTTACTTTCGTTTACGCCGTTTCACATTCAGAGTTTGCACAAGAAGTTAATAATCTTTTCTTTATCTATCTTCGCTTCATTTTATATACATACAGCTAAGCAAAACAAATTTCATGTCTACTTTTTGTCTACTTATTTGTCACTACTATAAGTTCAAATTGAGTCAGCATTTTCCCGCTAAAACTCACGAGTCCACTGACTCGACTCCGTAGCTATATGTAGAATACCGGACACTGGAATTCAGATAATATTTACGACATGGTTGAATTTACTATTTATGTTTCATTACGGTATATATGTACAAAATCTGTTACTTTTTTGTGCTTCATTTTACTTGTAAAAGTATCGCCAAGTAATATTTAAAACATGAACACTTCTGCGAGTGTTTTGAATAGCTTCAAAAACGACCATATGTGATTAATTTATTGGCATGATAATTTTTGAAAAAGAACGGGGTTTTTTTTTATCACAAAACCACGGACATGGTACTGATATTTCAAGATGTAACCATACAGTAACGTTAATGGTACGTCTACATGTGGTACATATGCGAGTTAGGGGCTGTTTATATGGGTTTGGGTAAAATCACGGCCAGGATAAACTTTACATTCTGTGAAAGCGAGTTATCTGGCAAGTTGTAATATTTGAGGTGATTATCATCAACGAAAGTGACGTGACACTTCCGCCCTAACTCGGCACATGACGAGTTCCCAGTCGGTAGAGCAAACACTAGGGACCTTTAGCAAACACAAAGGGGAACGTCGTGATAACGTCCTTCGTACAAAAGAAACTTACATCTAAAACAAAGACAATGAACAATTTTAAGTCCCAAGAGTAACCGTCCTTGTTGTGTATACAACGTCAACTGCATCTTCACGTATTCAGGACGACCTTGACACATTGAACAGTGAAAGCTGCATGTTGGGTGAATTTGACTTTAACCTATATAGCGGACAGTATCTTTTAAAAGCTCTAAAGCTTTTTAAAGGTCGAAACATATACATCAAGCCCAAGAAATTCCGTGTCAGTGATGTATGATTTCTTTTAAATGTCGTAATTCAGATTGCTCGCTTCGTTCTAGTTTTGTCTAAAATCTTTGAAAGGTGGTGTTTGAAAAAATAGTTAACGTCAAGCTCGCCCAACAACAACTTTCACTGCATGTGTATAATACGTCGTTCTGCGTACAACGAGGACGATGCATGAATTCATGATATTTTGGATTTTACATTGTATGAATTAAAGGACGCCGTCACTGATGTTCCCGTTGTCTTTGCTAAAGGTCCCTACTGTTTTTCCCACCGCAGTGTTCATATCCATGAGTGGCGCCTGCGCTGTTGTGACGAATTCAACTCGGGACTTGGGTAACCAAGTTACCCGGCAAGAGAGTGTTTATATGGGAATATTTTCATCCCTGCCGGTGCAATTTGAAAACGGAACCGGCATGCCGAGATCTCGGCTGCTTTGCCGTGTGTCACTTTAAACATGCTGCAAGCATAAATGTCCACATGTGTCTGTATGGCATGTGACGACCTTTAATTTCTGTGGCCAACGTATCTTTATGCCACGTACTCACGTCGTCAAATACAGTGGTCTCATACACTGTATTTGACTTTAGTTTATTTCAGAAATAGGCCGTGTAAATTTAATTCGTAGTTTGAATAGCCGTCTTGGTGGCGGTAAGCTTCGCGATTGGAAAGTTTTACAGGTGAGCAAGAGTTGTTGAAAACGTCAGCGAATTGGTCTGGAGTTTGACCGTCACTCGCTTGCGTCATTCGTTGACTGATTTTACGTTTTCAGTTTTAAAACATGAAACAACAAGTCCAGTGTTTGTTGTTTGAAGTACGTGTTAAAACGTATAACCTGCATTAACATAACAACTACCTCAGATCACAAAGCCGAAGTACAGCTCTTTTATTAATAACTTGAATTCTAGCGAAGCCTTATAACATTATACTTCGACACTCAACGAAAACAAGACACAAAGACACTAACCTCCGTGAGATTATCAATAAACTCTTGCTTTGAAACCCACAAAATCGACGAACGTTTGTCATTAAATCCACTGGTTGCTTTCTTGTCCACGACGGGTGTGAATTGCCACGAGCGGTTGATGCTTTGAGAGAACTCCCATGAGATTTTACCAATATAGAAAAACAAATTAAGCACCTGTCTAATTAATTAATAAAAACGAATTTGAGACAAAGTATAATTGGGCTGATTCATTGCATCCCGAGTTTTCCGAAAAGATTTTTATAAAAATACTATAATCAGGGAGCCCTGTTTTAAACGAACAGCTAACGCATTGAACAGGGTCGAATTGTTAAATTCGTCTTTAGTGCGAGCTCTAAAACGAAACGAACAGTAGTTAATCTCTCCTGAACAATTTACGTACATCAGAAACCATATGCCAACCCAACTAGCAATATCTTTTTCAGAAAAAAAATTGCCTTCGAAACCATTGGACGTTACAATAAAAGTTGCCTCGTCTAACAGCGCCTTTACTAAGGCGAATGTAAATTCGTTTACGACGAATTTGATTGAAAGTTTTTTTTAATCGTCACACACGTATGCGTTTTATATTGTTCTCGGTCCTCAGGGGAGCAGAAAGCAATGGTTATTACCCGAAACAATATGAAAACGCTAGGAAAACGTATCCGTGTGGAGGATGGGGTCTAAGAATTCGACCCTGTTCAATCATAGTCAATCGAGATATGGTCTGGAAACTCAGCTAAAGTCTTTGGTCTATCTTTTTGTTCGCCTTTATGCATTTTTGTGCACGGTGCACGGTCACTGAACACATTGTATTTTAGTATAATGAACGAATTGTCCAATAACAACGATTCAGTTCAATCACTCAACCGTGCTATTTAAATATTAATAAACCTAAAACAAAGGATGTGCACGGTGTAAGGTACGGTTCAACATAAAATCACAGCTCATTATAGGCACTTTGAAGTTTGCCGAGTTTCCAGACCATATATCTCGATTGACTATGGTTCAATGCGCCTGAATGTTCGTCGTGTGAAACGTAACTAATAGAAACAAGACGCCCGCTAGGCGTGAACTCGGGCTACTGTGGGCTGGCGCCTTGCAAAACAATAGAACAGCAGCAGTGCTGTTTGGAGTTAATGGTTGAATTTGATGCAACTTTCAGTCAATTGACTGTAGTAGTGGAATATTCATCATAGAGAAAATCATGGTGGGTATACTGGTGTACCAAAACATTGATTTGGCAGCCATACTGGTCTGCCAAAACATTGAAATGGTAACCATTACTGGTGTACCAAAACATCTAAATGGTGGCCATACTGGTGTACCAAAACAATGAAATAGTGGCCATACTGGTGTAACCAAAACAATGAAATAGTGGCCATACTGGTGCACCAAAACAATGAAATAGTGGCCATACTGGTGCACCAAAACAATGAAATAGTGGCCATTTGGCCATATTGGTGTACCAAAACAATGAAATAGTGGCTATACTGGTGTACCAAAACAATGACATAGTGGCCATACTGGTGTACCAAAACAATTAAATAGTGGCCATACTGGTGTACCAAAACAATGAAATAGTGGCAATACTGGTGTATCAAAACAATGAAATAGTGTCCATATTGGTGTACCAAAACAATGAAATGTGGCCATACCGGTGTACCAAAACAATGAAATAGTGGGCATATTGGTGTACCAAAACAGTGAAATAGTGTGGCCATACAGGTGTACCAAAACAATGAAATGGCGGCCATATTGGTGTACCAAAACAATGAAATAGTGTGGCCATACTGGTGTACCAAAACAATGAAATGGCAGCCATATTGGTGTGCCAAAACAATGAAATAGTGCGCATATTGGTGTACCAAAACAATGAAATGGTGGCCATACATACTGGTGTACCAAAACAATGAAATAGTGGCCATACTGGTGTACCAAAACAATGAAATAGTGCGCATATTGGTGTACCAAAACAATGAAATGGTGGCCATACTGGTGTACCAAAACAATGAAATAGTAGCCATATTGGTGTACAAAACAATGAAATAGTGGCCATATTGGTGTACAAAAACAATGAAATAGTAGCCATATTGGTGTACCAAAACAATGAAATGGCAGCCATACTGGTGTATTAAAACTAAACATTGAAATGGTGGCCATACTGGTGTACCCAAACAATAATACACACTTGATGAAAGTAATGTATAAACTGTTGAATAGCATCGACTTTTATTTGCAAGACATCAGTACAATAAATCAATAATAAACAATACAAGCAAAACTGAAGCAAACCACAAATATTAATACAGTTTAAACCTCAATACACTTACATACAGCATTCACAGACACAAGTCAGTTCGGTGTAAGACATATGATGTAAAGAAGATGTAAAACACAGCATGTTTACCTTTCACTTGCAAGTTGGCTTTATCAACTTTCTTTGATTTACAGCAACATTTATTAGTACAATTTAATTAATAACACATGTATAAAATTGATGGAGAACACATTGTCATTGATCGAGTAACACACTTTCAGCGTACGGTTATCGAGATCGCGGACCAACCCAGGTCTACTATAGTATAAAAGCATTGCGAGCCTGTTTATCATTAAAACACAAATTCACAAGTTTCGAACAACACAACGAAAGGCGTCAGGAGAAGAAAAAACTCGCCATTCCTGGTATGAAAATCCGCCATGAACATCAGCATTTGAACTGTGACGTCAGAAGTGTCACATGCCGCACAGTTTCGCAAAGCCTGTTGGGGCCATATCGCGACAGAAAAAAAAACCAGACCGAAACCTAGACTCGTTCTACCACAGGTAGCCCGAGTAATGAGCGGAAAACTCTATTACATTTTGTAAAGTACGTAAGAGCCATTGAATAGATCTCGTTTAAAAAATTCCTTGAGTTTTTGTGCTTATCTTTTTAGGTATTCGTGCACGGTTCTGGCGTTTGGACAGACGGGGTCCGGAAAGACGTACACTTTGACTGGTCCTGTAAACCTGGTGGGTACTTTCTGTAGTAGGCGATGATGGCGATCGTAGGTGTGCCATTGTGGCGAAGAATAGGCGGGAGTGAGTTGATGCAACTGTTTGGTCATGTCAATTACGTCTGTATCGAATACACGAAGTGTGAACCTGGCCATTTTCGCGCAAGCATAATTATATTACTCACTCACTCACTCACTCACTCACTCACTCACTCACTCACTCACTCACTCACTCACTCACTCACTCACTCACTCACTCACTCACTCACTCACTCACTCACTCACTCACTCACTCACTCACTCACTCACTCACTCACTCACTCACTCACTCACTCACACATACATACTGCTCTAACTAAGTTTTCGGAACACTTTAATCATTGAGCTAATAGGACGTATAATAAAATATTATTTTAAAGTTATTTAGCCGGACCTTGGTAAATGTTAACGTCTTCGTTTTGCTAGTATGTAAGCTGTAAGCACCCAGGGAAAATACCTGACCCCAGACCAATGGAGTTTTTCCGGCATGCTTACAGCCAGACTAGCAAACTAAACGTTCAATGAGTGGAAACTCACCCACCAAGTACTAACCCCATCCAACCGAGCTCAACTTATGGACCATAGCAATGAGAGGGATCTCGCTAATAGAGACCTTAAGATACCCCGGGTTCGGTTTACGGGTACGGGTACCGCCATTTTTGATTACTCAAATGGTCTACCCGTACATACGACTACGGGTACGGGTAATCTACCCGTACCCGTAAACCGAACCCGGGGGTATCTTAAGGTCTCTATTACGAGTAAACAAAAATGAGGGTACCGTACCCGTAAACCGAACCCGGGGTATCTTAAGGTCTCTAATATCACACGTGCCACCCGTGCTATTTGCTTATACTGTAAAATGTAGATATTTAAGAGCTACCTTAGATCCAATCTAAATCATATTCTTCGAAATAGATCAATATTCTTTTAATTTAGGGAAGTGGCTGGGATGAGAACGCGGATATCTTGCCAGCAGCTGATTCGTTTGGATTGATGCAAAGGTAGTTTGGTGTTCCACGTAAACGTTTGATTAAGGTGTTTATGGAATACTTCAAATGCGAGACGGAGGACATTACCCAGATTTCAAAGTCTGAGTGCCTTTTTAACGCTTTGTGTTCTAGATCTTTCCGCTATTTAATCAAGCAAATGAGCAATAATAAGTCAACTTTCACATTGAAAGCATCCTACCTCGAAGTGTATAATGAGAAGGTATGTTACCGTTGAATGTGTGGAATGTGTGTAGTGGTTGGTATGGATAGAATGGGTAGGGTGAGTGAGATGGGTGAAGTGGGCGAAATGGATGAAGTGGATGGAGTACGTGTACCAGGTGGAAAGGATGATATGGGTGGAGTGGATGGAATGTGTAGAATGGGAGGAGATGGAATGGGTGGAGTGGACGGAATGGATGGAATGGGTGGAGTGGGCAGAATGGATGAGTGGGTGTACCGCACCGGGTGGAGTAGATGGTATGGGTGGAGTGGTTAGAATGGATGAAATGGGAGTATTGGGTGGAGTAGATGGTATGGGTGGAGTGGTTAGAATGGATGAAATGGGAGTATTGGGTGGAGTAGATGGTATGGGTGAGTGGTTAGAATGGATGAAATGGGAGTATTGGGTGGAGTAGATGGTATGGGTGGAGTGGTTAGAATGGATGAAATGGGAGTATTGGGTGGAGTAGATGGTATGGGTGGAGTGGTTAGAATGGATGAAATGGGTGTATTGGGTGGAGTGGATGGTATGGGTGGAGTGGTTAGAATGGATGAAATGGGTGTATTGGGTGGAGTAGATGGTATGGGTGGAGTGGATGGTATGGGTGGAGTGGTTAGAATGGATGGAATGGGAGTATTGGGTGGAGTGGATGGTATGGGTGGAGTGGTTAGAATGGATGAAATGGGAGTATTGGGTGGAGTAGATGGTATGGGTGGAGTGGTTAGAATGGATGAAATGGGTGTATTGGGTGGAGTGGATGGTATGGGTGGAGTGGTTAGAATGGATGAAATGGGTGTATTGGGTGGAGTGGATGGTATGGGTGGAGTGGTTAGAATGGGTGAGATGGGTGTATTGGGTGGAGTGGATGGTATGGGTGGAGTGGTTAGAATGGATGAGATGGGTGTATTGGGTGGAGTAGATGGTATGGGTGGAGTGGTTAGAATGGATGGAATGGGAGTATTTGGTGGAGTGGATGTTATGGGTGGAGTGGTTAGAATGGTTGAAGTGAGTGTATTGGCTAGAATGGATGGAATGTGTAAAATGGGTGGAATATGTTGAGTGGGTGGAATGGGTGTACCGGGTGGAGTGCATGGTATAGGAGGAGTGGTATAGAATGGGTAGAATTGATAGATGGAAAAGTGATTGAATGAGTGAGTGAAGATGCAGTGTACGTGTACTGTATATCTTTACACAAAACCATTACTCACATCCCGACATCCTCCAGGTACAAGATTTGCTGGAACTTTCGTCTTCACGTGATTCACTCGTCGTCCGCTGGTCGGCTGATCGAGGGTTTTATGTCGAGGATTTGTTCTGTGTAAAATGTGAAAATGAAGATGACTTAATGGCCGTTCTTGAAGAAGGTAAACCCTGACCTTCATATAACTAGACTACGAGTCCCTTATAAGATTGACTTATAACCGCTAACATTTTTTTCTAAATAACTTTACGACTGTAACAATTAGTGCAGAAGTGTGTAACAACCCTTAATCGTCCCTCTTGGAACAAAGGATTTTGAGGATGGTCGTTTCCACTCAGGACAGGAACGGACAGGGGAAGTTTTCTTTGTCTTGTGAACTCTTGGTCGGAGCTAACGACTTTAAGGTGGCTCCATACAGTTTCTTGAAAAATGGAAAATACAAGTTTGAGAGTCCAAAACACGTGCATAAACAATTCGGAAAAAGAATAAAACTGAATGTTATGCATAGTTAAACAGTCTGACAATCAAAAACTGTTACCAAATAAATAGGAACAGTTGTTGCTATGGCAACAGTGACGGTTCAAAATGGCTGCCAATTACCCTTCAAACTAATTTAATTCGAAAAAAACTTTGGTGACCCCAAATTTTTTTTTCATTAAAACTTTTCTTGAAGTATGAGTAATCAATAGGCCAATTTTAAAAAAATTCTGTAGAACGAATAAGTTTTTTTTCCGGAAAAATCATGTTTGCAATTTTTTAAAAGTTTGATCTACAGAATTTTTTTAAAATCGGCCTATTGATTACTCATACTTTAAGAAAAGGTTTAATGAAAAAAAAATTGGGGGTCACCAAAGTTTTTATCGAATTAAATTAGTTTGAAGGGTAATTGGCAGCCATTTTGAAACGTCACTGTTGCCATAGCAACAACTGTTGCTATTTATTTGGTAACAGTTTTTGATTGTCAGACTGTTTAGCTATGCATAACATTCAGTTTTATTCTTTTCCCGAATTGTTTAATCACGTATTTTGGACTATCAAACTTGTATTTTCCATTTTTCAAGAAACTGTGTGGAGCCTTAAAGTGCCACTAACCCCCAAAAATTTTTCTCGCAAATCTAAGAGCCCTCATTGAGTGGATTAGGCCAGTTAATAAATTATTGGTATTGGACGTTTCGTTGATCTTCTGTAGACGACCAAAGTTGCATCTGCATGGCGGAGTAGGAAAGGGAATGGGTATATTCCTGGTGTTACGTCAGAGAAGTCAAACAAGGAGCTCCTTTGAGCTCCGTCTGGTGAATACATAGAATTTTTTGGGTTGAAGATTCATTTTCCCAACGAACTCAATGTAAAAATTCTATGCATTCAGCAGACAGAGCTCAAATGAGTTCCTTGTTTGGCTTGGCTGACGTCACACCAGGAATATACCCACTCCCTTTCCTTCTCCGCCATGGGACATGCATATGCCAATTTTTGTAACTTTGGTGGTCTACAGAAGACCAAAGAAATGTCCAATACCAATAATTTATTCATTGGACTAATCCACTCAATAAGGGCTTTTAGATTTGCAAAAAAATTTTTTTGGGGTTAGTGGCACTTTAAAGCCTCTTTTCCACTCATCGCAGAAACTAGTTCGCAGCTTGCTGTGAGTACTTGTATCTCATTAAAAATAACTCACAACGAAGAAACAAGCACTGCGAGTTGTTTTTAATTAGATGCAAACACTCGCTGCGAGCTGGCCTGACCTTCGCAGACGTTCTTATGGCTCGTTCCCAGTGTGAGCGAGCCATAAGAACGTCTGCGAAGGAGGCTAGCTGCGAGCAGGTTTTTTTGCGATGATTGGAAAAGAGCCTTAACACAAAGGAAACTCTCCTATCCGTTCCTATCCTGCGGAAGATTTTCCTGAGTGCAAACTAGCCTTTACGTATACTTAGGGTCTGTTCATGTGAGGTGAGTTATCTCTCGGGGGGGGGGGGGGGTTGTCTTTATCACCTGACATATCTCGATGTTAGTTCATTTCCATGTTTAATAAATAAACCGTTCACATGACTAAGATAACTCGGGGGATAGCAATAACTTCGTCTGAGCTAGGGCCAGAGTTAACCCTACCTCCATGTGAACGCTCCACCCGAGTTATCTCTGGGAGCAGGGTCAACTTTTGTATAATTACGCATGCGTACATCAATAAAGCGCTATTATTATTATGGCTGGGTTTGATTTCCGGTCCGTACGCAAAACAACGCACGCTGATTGGTTCCTGAGAGGTCGGGATTTTACGATATTGACCGACCGGTCAATACGCTTTTTTCTCGGCCCTGTAAGTTTTGGCGGGAACATTTCTGAGTTGATTTGAATACAAATAAAAGAGAAACAGGTATCTTTTTTCAAATATTCTGAACAATAAAATGTGTTGGAACATCACTGCTGGTTTTCTTTAAAGCTGTTTATCTAAAAACACGACAAATAAAAGCCGAACTGGTGTAAATAAGAAGGCCAAGAAGCGACACGAAAAAGTCAACAGGTAAGGAAACAGCATACTTCGAAGACGAAAACAACGCTCGAAGCTTAAAAATAAAATGAACCAATAGCCATATAATAAATTCCTGATTAACCTCGTTTGCTCGGTCTGTACTGGAAAGTATTTGCCCCCGGTTTTATCGCACAAACCTCGCTCCTTCGTCGCTCGGTCTGTACGAAAACCTCAGGCAAATACTTTCCCGTACAGACCTCGCACTCGGTTAATAAGTCGTTATTGTTACCCGCGATAACTCGGGGCGAAGCGTTCACATAAAGCTAAGATTATCTTGGGGGCTAGGGATGACTTAGTAGTTGCGTTTTATCATGTGAAACAGCGCCAACTTTGACCCAAGTTTCCTCTACCCCTACGATGACTTGGTCTCGTGTGAACAGGCCCTAAAAGTCCCCACTATATATTAAAATGCAGTGTATTTTTCATAGGAAAAAGACGTTTCTTCATTTTTTTTCTCAAGGTTTACGTAACCGTCAAGTACAAGCTCACTGTATTAACGATCATTCCAGTAGGAGTCACTGTATGTTGACTCTGAACTTGGACAGCGAAACAGTATGTATGTTTTCTTATTTTGCAAGCAAGCAAGCAAGCAAGCAAGCAAGCAAGCAAGCAAGCAAGCAAGCAAGCAAGCAAGCAAGCAAGCACGCACGCACGCACGCACGCACGCACGCACGCACGCAAGCAAGCAAGCAAGCAAGCAAGCAAGCAAGCAAGCAAGCAAGCAAGCAAGCAAGCAAGCAAGCAAGCAAGCAAGCAAGCAAGCAAGCAAGCAAGCAAGCAAGCAAGCAATCAATCAATCAATCAATCAATCAAATCAATCAGACATTCAATTTCATCAATGTATCTAACAAGACATTAACCTAATGAAGACCTCCTAAATTTAAGTGTTGATTTTACGCAGGGAGGGAAACCTTCGAAGCACAGGAGGAACCAACTGCAACAATTCCTTTACTCAAACTAATTTTGAGTAAATGATTTTGAGAGGAACCCCTTCATAATAGCTTTATAGCATAATTACTGTACAGTGCTAACCATTTTAACAACTTGTTTAAATTTAAACCTTTTTTTGTCTCTCTCGTTAGTTATTCACTTGTTTATTCTACTTGCACATTTTTAATTATCAATTTTTGTCAAAATATTCCTCTTGCCAATAGTGTGAGCCAGAAGACGACAGTGATTTTGTTGTGGTCAGATATGGAAGACTTTCGTTTGTTGATCTTGCTGGTAAGTTGGCTGGCTGCTTGATGTTGAAATTCTGACAGTACTTCAGAAATTGGAAAAAGGTTGAGGAAGGTTCATTCACTCATTCATTTCCTCAGCAATCTTCCCAGTCATCACGTAACCGAAATGTGTTTTCTTCATGTTGTAGGCAACGAACGTGTCAAAGAAACAAAATCATCTGGCGAGCTCTTTACTGAATCACAAAACATCAATAAAAGTCTACTTACCCTAGGTACGTTGCGTATAGGATCCAACCAATAATAGCGCATTGATCGTCAATCTTCATGTATCTTCTCGCGTGTGAAATATGGAAAATAGAATAACGAACTTTTTTGTTATTTCTGTCTGTCTGTCTGTCTGTCTGTCTGTCTGTCTGTCTGTCTGTCTGTCTGTCTGTCTGTCTGTCTGTCTGTCTGTCTGTCTGTCTGTCTGTCTGTCTGTCTGTCTGTCTGTCTGTCTGTCTGTCTGTCTGTCTGTCTGTCTGTCTGTCTGTCTGTCTGTCTGTCTGTCTGTCTGTCTGTCTGTCTGTCTGTCTGTCTGTCTGTCTGTCTGTCTGTCTGTTTGTTTGTTTGTTTGTTTGTTTGTTTGTTTGTTTGTTTGTTTGTTTGTTTGTTTGTTTGTTTGTTTGTTTGTTTGTTTGTTTGTCTGTCTGTCTGTCTGTCTGTCTGATTTCTTTCCTTCCTTCCTTCCTTCCTTCCTTCCTTCCTTCCTTCCTTCCTTCCTTCCTTCCTTCCTTCCTTCCCTCCCTCTCTCTCCCCCTCTCCCTCCCTCCCTCCCTCCCTCCCTCCCTCCCTCCCTCCCTCCCTCCCTCCCTCCCTCCCTCCCTCCCTCCCTCCCTCCGTCCCTCCGTCCGTCCGTCCGTCCGTCCGTCCGTCCGTCCGTCCCTCCGTCCCTCCCTCCCTCCCTCCCTCCCTCCCTCCCTCCCTCCCTCCCTCCCTCCCTCCCTCCCTCCCTCCCTCCCTCCCTCCCTCCCTCCCTCCCTCCCTCCCTCCCTCCCTCCCTCCCTCCCTCCCTTCCTCTCCCCTTCAATAATTTGTGTAATTTTGTAGGTAATTGTATATCAGCTCTTAGCGATGCAAAGAAACGTAATGGTTACATACCTTACCGAGACAGCAAGCTGACAAAACTACTTGCGAAAAGTATCGGTGGAGATGGAATGACCCTGATGGTAAATACCATGTATAGAGTATATAATAGCTTTTTGCAATCTTTGTTTTTAGTCATAATATTTAGCCGCAGTGTTCGCTAAATCAACACAAAGTAACGTGGAACCCTTCTTAATTATTCATAAACCCGATAAAACACCGCTGTTCGTGTTTTAAGCATTCTGTCTTTATTCCACCTAGATTTCGTGCATTTCTCCGTCATCCTACCTCGTCTCAGATACCTTAAACACACTACGCTATGCTCAAAGAGCAAAGAAGATCAGGAACAAGCCAGTTGTACAAATGGTAAAATAAAAGCGCCTTCTTTAAAGAGCCTATGAAACGAAAACGAAAGAACGCTTAAGGTCTTCGTTAAGGTTCTCAGGGTCATTTCTGTAAAGCGCTCTCAATTCGTCAAAATTTATGCCACAAAAATAAAATAGATATCGTTTGAAAGCTATGAATTTGTAGAATACAATGGTGTCTTTGGTTTCGCGATAAACACAAACCGTTAATAGTAGTGAATTTTTAAATTAAAACCAGAGGGCTTCACTCGGGGCGACTTAAGAACAAAGCGTTTCATTTTGTTCAAGTCGCAGTTCGATTCCGACATACATGTCCAGCAAAATGGTGTCAGCGTTTTTCTAGTCCAGCAAAATGGTGTCAGCGTTTTTCTATTTATTGTCTGACACCGTTTTGCTGGAAATTTATCTCGGAATCAAAACTACAAAAAAAGATTTTGAACAAAATAAAACGCTTTTTACTCGAGTCGCCCCGAGTGAAGCCCTCTGGTTTTAATTTAAAAATTCACAACTATTAACGGTTTGTGTTTATCGCGAAGCCAAAGACACTATTGTATTCTACAAATTAATAGCTTTCTAACGATATCTATTTTATTTTTGTGGCATAAATGCTGACGAATTGAGAGCGCTTCACAGAAATGACCTTGAAAACCTATACGAAGACCTTAAAATGATAGAGTAACATATTTTGCAGTTTTTCGTTTCCTTGCTTCGTTCTTGAAATATTTCAGTTTGTTTGATATGCAAATTAAACATTTTGACGTCACACGTGCATAACGAGTTATCGAAAAAGTTATATATCTTTGATATTGTCAAATATAATCACTTGAAAATCTGCATGTTTAGTGTTCTGGGCGAAACACACCCACTTGCTTCCTTCAAATTATTTTGCTGTGATAATAGAAAAGATATATAAATTTTGTCGATAACTCATTATGCACATGTGACGTCAAGATGTTTAATTTACATATCAAACAAACTGAAATATCTCAAGGACGAAGCAAGGAAACGAAAAACTGCAAAAGATGTTACTTTGTCATTTTAAGTGTTCTTTCAAATAAGACAAACTTAATTTTCGTTTCATTTTAAGAAAACAATATACAGACATTCTGAGCTTCTCATTTCCTTTTTACTTTAACGAAATTATTATATTTTTTTTAAAATTTTTAATTTAGGATCCGAAGGAAAAACTTATCCTTAGTTTAAAACGTGAAATCAAACTTCTACGAAAAGAAAATGTTTATTTTAAAAACCAGGTATGTTAGTAAGATGTTTTCACTTCATATAGACGCTTTAAAAAATTAATTCTTTGAGCGTTTTCGTGGCGATAAAGTAATATAAATAAGTTTTGTGGAAACACCACGTAAAATATTTCTTTGCTAAGCTTTCGGCTGTTGACTCAGGCCTTCATCAGAGCAATAATAACAAACTGTTGGCTCACGTCATTTATAAATTACAGACCCTTTATTACAGACCCTTTATTACAGACCCGTAATTTATAAATTATGACCAGAGCTAGCCCGTCATTGCTCTGATGAAGGCCTGAGTCAACAGGCCGAAAGCTTAGCAAAGAAATATTTTACGTGGTGTTTCCACAAAACTTATTTATATCGCTTTAAAAAAGTTTCGATGTCTTACGTAAGATACAATAAGGTTATATCATACACTTCTATTTTTCTCTCTCTCTTAGCTTGGTCTACCCACTCCGGCGTCATCTCGTCCTTCTACAACATCCATATCTGTCGAAGAATCATGGACAGACGACGGAGGAGAAAGTTTAACGGAGACTACTTTGTCACCTGGTAAAACTTCTAATGATAAAATTATTCTCACTTTTATATTTCCAAATATCCCCTTGGCTCCTGAGGCGCGGATGACTATCGGTGTACCAGGAGGGACATGGTTTGGAAACTCGGCAAAAGTCATTGTTCTATGGTTTTGTTCAATTTGTCTGATTTCATGGTCACTGAACGTACTGTATTTTCTGTATAATGAAGCAGTCATCCAATAGCAACGTTCGGGTTTAATTAGTTCAATTGTTACTTGTGTAGCCCTTCGTCGTCACGTGTCCATAGAATTTCCTTTCTTCAACCAATTGCCTTCCTCCAACATCAACACAATAACATGACCATTGCATAATCTTGAAAGACAATGGAGCTTCCAAACCATCCCCTCCACTAACTATGACCAGAGCTAGCCCGCTTTGCCGCGATAACTCGCGTTGTGTGACCATGTAAACATGAGCGCCCTGGCATAGGCGCCCATGCTAGCGTGCAAATATTAAAACAGCGAAGATAGAGAGCCTGGGACTAGGCTGGATTGACCGGTCTGGCTCACCTACCCAGGCTGGCACTAAAAGCTTCGCACACGCGACAAAATTTGTTTCTATCAGCTTTTTTCCACATATTAACAATTCACATGTAAGGGGCTGTTTATATGGAGGTGAGCCAGCTTGGGTACTCGAGCTAATCCGCTTTGCCGAGATGATTTTCATTTGTGCATGTTTACATGAGAAGGGCTAGCTCGCCCAGCTGGGCAGACCTACTTGCTGTGCTAATTGCGTAATTTATCATTTCTGCCAACACGAGAAATCTCATTGTCTTAAAAATGAACTAGCTCTTCATCCGACCCTCAGTAGCTCAATGGTTAGAGTATCTAACTGATTATTAGAAGGTTGCACGTTCAGTCCCTGTCAGGAGCTCAGAAACATTTTCTGAGAATTTAAACGTAACGAACGTCTGTTAGATTACACCAACTCGCAAACGTACCACATACACTCTCTTAACGACACTTCAACTACATCTCATATACAAACGCTGTCGCTTCGGAAGTACACATGGTTATGGATTTGCAACCTTAGTCACGATCGGAAATTGCGGCTGTCGACGTGTTTTAGCTGCGCATGCGTAGAACGAATATCTTGCGTGTAAACGTCATCAATACACGGCCGACAGGGGCGAGGACACCCCTAGCTCAAAGTCAAACATCTCCGTTCAAAATCGTCGCTCGACCATAAGTCTTCCACGAGCGCATAGCACGAAAGTTGGGCTTGCAATAGAATACGGTTTGTTGACAACTCGTTGAATTTTCGCGATGAACTTATATCTTATTAGATGTTTTGGTGTGTAGTATCGCTGTATATTTTTACAAGTTGTGCCGTATTTTGACGAGCCCGCAGGGCGAGTCAAAATACAAACAACGAGTAAAAATATACAGTGATACTACACACCAAAACATCTTATAAGAAATTTATTATACAACTGCTCTGATCAACACATTTTTATGGAAAAAGAAAACCCTAAAAAGGCCAGAGAAGTAGCGTGGCTTGCACCAAGACAAAATAATAAGCATACATGAAGTAGTTCCCGAGTGATAAATTTGATTGGCTAACAAAATCTGTCAAACCGGTTTTCTACTATCCAAATAACTAACTATCCAAATATCGCTGTATATTTGTGCTCATTTTTAGCGTTATTTGGACAGTTTTTAATGCAGTTGTATGATAAGAACCCATTACCCTTCTCAAATCATCAGTTTCAACATAGTCCCTAGAATTATATTGTCTGGAGACGCGGCGAACATCAAAGCGGTTAACAATGAGCTACAATTTAGGTTGAGGGTAGCAAATAAGGTGCACAATCTTTTGTTTTACGTTCATTAATATTTATAAAGCAACGATGCTATTGGTTGATTGCTTTATTATACCAAAAATACAATGTGTTCAGCTAGCGTTAAGGTGAAATAAGGTGCACAAACGTGAACAAAAACCTAGAACAAAGACTTCGGTCGCGTTTCCAGACAATTTATTTCTAGGGACTATGGTTTCAAATTCTGTTTCAAATGTCCTCAGAACTCACTTGAGCCAGCACGCACGTGGACTGCGAATTGCTCCATGAAAGTGGCCGATTTTCTATGCGATTTCCGATCGTGTCTCCGTCTGAGCCTCAGTGCTCAATGGTTGGAGCGTCAAACTGGTCATTAGAAGGTTACAGGTTCAATACTTGTCTGGGACTCCGAACAATTGCTGAGTATTCGAGCTTGAGAAACGTCTACCGAACTACGAATCAAGACTATGCATCTGAAAGTGAAGTTTCTCTCAGTATGTCTAGTTATGCAGTCAGAGGGTGTGTTGTGTTACTTATTTTACATTTGCATTTTTAGATAACGAAGACGACAGAACACCAACACCTTGGCAAACGCTATCGGCCAACATGTCAACCAGGTAATTAGTATTCGTTTGGGATTTTCATCTTGGAGTTTGTAAAATTTTCTCAGCTTTTGCCGGAGCTCACTTCACTTCACTTCACTTCTCTTCACTTCACTTCACTTCACTTCACTTCACTTCACACCTTACTTCACACCAATTCACGCCTCACTTCTCACCTCACTTCACACCCCACTTCTCACCTTACTTCTCACCTCACTTCACACCTCACTTCTCACCTTACTTCTCACCTCACTTCACACCTCACTTCTCACATTACTTCACTGCTTCACACCTCATTACCTCGCTTCACACCTCACCTCATTTCACACCTCACTTCACACCACATCTCACCTCACTTCATACCACACCACTTCTCACCTTACTTCACTGCCTCATACCTCATTACCTTGCTTCACACTTTACTTCACTTCACACCACACTTCTCACCTCACTTCACTTCACTTCACTTCACTTCACTTCACTTCACGCATCACTTCACCTTACTTCACACCTCATCTCACACCTCACCTCACTTCACACCTCACTTCACACCACACCTCGCTTTACACCACACCTCGCTTCACACCTTACTTCACTTCACACCTTACTTCATACCACACCTCGCTTCACTTCATACCACACCTCGCTTCACTTCATACCACACCTCGCTTCACTTCATACCACACCTCGCTTCACATCTCACTTCACTTCACACCTCACTTCACATCTCATTTCACATCACACTTCACACCACACCTCGCTTCACACTACACCTCGCTTCACACTACACCTCGCTTCACACACACCTCGCTTCACACCTCACATCACTTCACACCTCACTTCACATCTCACTTCACACCACACTTCACACCACACCTCGCTTCACACCTTACTTCATACCATACCACACCTCACTTCACTTCATACCACACCTCGCTTCACACCTCACTTCACTTCACACCTTACTTCACTTCACACCTCGCTTCACCTAACATCACACCACACTCCACTTCACACCTTACTTCACACCACACCTCACTTCACATCACACCACACCTCGCTTCACACCTTACTTCACACCACACCTCGCTTCACCTAACATCACACCACACTTCACACCTTACTTCACTCCACACCTCACTCCACACCTCACTTCACACCTCGCGTCATATTTCACTTCACACCTCACTTAAATTCACACCTCACTTCACCGATGTACCTCACTTTACACTTCAACTCACACCTCACTTCACTTCACTTCACTTCACTTCACTTCACTTCACACATCACAACACATTTTACTTTACACCTCACTTCACGTCACTTCACTTCACACATCTAACTTGTTTATCCCTACATTTAGATTACCACCAGGTCTTTACGATATGCTGCAAGAATACATGGTGGAGAACGAAAACCTAAGGTGAATTAACAAATCTTGGTTGACGTTCGTTTATTCATCTTTTTGATAATAAACGAATTCTCCGCGATCTATATACTGTTTTTACTATAAGTTCTATTAACATATCTTTTTCACTTTGCTTTTAAGAACGGAAAACGGAGACTTGTACACGAGTCGAGATACGATGAGAAGACAAAATATTGTAAGTTAGACATAATTTGACGCTACTCTGGCTTAAAAGTTTTTTGAACGTAGCTTAAAAAGTTACTGTTCATGACCCAACGTTTAGACACGTCATCAATGGTTCTATGAGAGTAGAAATATGGGACCTGTTTTCACAACGATCACCCCTGATGAAGACATTAGATCGGAGTGTTGAAACATTGGGTCATGAACAGCAACTTTTTAAGCTACGTTCAGAAAACGTTTAAAGTGTATATGAAACTAAAATTAAGTTTGTCTTATTTGAAAGAACTCTTAAAATAATGGGGAATATCAATTTACAGCTTTTTCATATTTTACTTAGTTCTTGAGATATTTAGACATATGTGATTTTCAAGTGAGATAACTTATGGTTCGTTTTTTTCTAATTAACATATTCGAAAATCGCGAATATTTTTAAGGTTATTGAACAAAATCACTTGAAACTTTACATATTGCTACAGTTCATGCAACTAAACATGAAAGACACATTTCAAGTGATTTTGATCAATAATCTTAAAAATATTCACGATTTTCGAATATGTTAATTAGAAAAAAACGAACCATAAGTTATCTCATTTGAATATCACACAAGTCTAAATATCTCAAGAACTAAGTAAAATATGAAAAAGCTGTAAATTGATATTCCCCATTATTTTAAGAGTTCTTTCAAATAAGACAAACTTAATTTTAGTTTCATATACACTTTAAGCCATACAGAGTAGCGTTAAACTATGTCTGATTCTTCACCTGGCTGCGTTGGGAACTTATTTGTTGATATTGTAAGTTGCTGTAGTTGTAAACATAGTCAATCGAGATATGGTCTGGAAACTCGGCAAACTTCAAAGCGCCTATAATGAGCTGTGATTTTATGTTGAACCGTACCTTACACCGTGCACATCCTTTGTTTTAGGTTTATTAATATTTAAATAGCACGGTTGAGTGATTGAACTGAAACGTTGCTATTGGACAATTCGTTCATTATACTAAAATACAATGTGTTCAGTGACCGTACACCGTGCACAAAAATTCATAAAGGCGAACAAAAAGATAGACCAAAGACTTAGCTGAGTTTCCAGACCATATCTCGATTGACTATGTTGTAAATAGTAGAGGTGAGCCGATGTTAAAAAAAAGCCGATTGCCGATACCGATTGTTAATCGGCAAAACCGATGTTTGCTAACCTGATGCTCAGTGCTCCCGTTTTGTCGTTTTATTCATCTCAAGTTTTGCAATGAGAGGAAGTCATCAAGCCAATCCTCGTATTTTGAGCGCAAACCGATTTTGTAACGTGACCGAGAACGCAATTATTGACGCCGTACCACAGACGCTCGCTCTCCCATTTTGACGGGAGGGTTGCGGCTGTACACAGGCTATGATAAACGAGGACGAGAGAGCAGAAATACGAGGACGAGAGTCACGAGACAGCCGATCCGATGGCGAAAGACAATCGGCCGATGGCCGATTGAGAAAAAGTAGCCGTTAATCGGCTCTGCCGATGTTTTGCCGATGATCGGCTCACTTCTAGTAAATAGCTGACTATCATAGTAAGTTATAAGAATTTTATGGGGAAAATTGTGTGTTTGTATCTTTTCAGGTTATATCAAGGGAAAACGAGCAACTTTTGAAGAAATTGGAACAGTTGGAGAGGTACCAGAAAAAGCGTTAGAATTAACTTAGCATTACCGATTATATGCAATTTTTGTGGCAAAATTTTGGGTGACGGAAAGTGTAGTTTTGAGGGTAAGGGCCCTCAGAAAGCGGGAGGAACAAGGTCGAAGTGAGGGTAAGGGGGGAGAGCGGGAAAGCGGGAGGAAAGAGGCGGACTTGTTTCGCTTGCAGGTTTTTGAATCTAATTAAATATTCTGGCGGGAAATCGCTGAAATGTACATCGCCCTGTTTTGACGTGTTTCGGGTTGTCGTACATGCAATGGAAAGTGGTTCTACCCCTACTAAAACGTTTTCAAGAGTCTGTTTAACTCCAACTTCAAAGGATAGCACTTGCATAGCAATTTAGCCTGAATATAATTACTTCCCGAATTACGTCACCGGTCGAAAAATTCACCGGTGAATTTTGGCGCGCTGCAGGTGGGAAAAGTACTTTCCAACGAGGAACCGAAAGGTCAAAAATGTCGAAAGGTCAAAAATGTTTGAAAAGGACTTCGAGAAAGTCTACGGTGTCCCCCACTGAACAGGGGCGCTTATTTGAATTTTAGAAATTATACATCACCATCTAAAATTTTAGATATTTCATCGCCGAAGGATATACTGAACTCATTTTGCGCTTTTTTATTTTCTAGTCGCAGTTCCAGCGCCGTCTCATCCTCGTCACGAATACCGACCGGCCTGAGTCGAGTTAGATCGTTAACAGACGATCCGAAACTCTTAGTCTCGCCGACGCCACGTAGCCCGTTGCCAAGCAACAGCTCGACAGTGACCAACGACCGCGCTAGCTACAGTGCAGGTGAAATGATATTGAAGTGCTAGAAAACTGAATCGGCGTTCAAAATAAAAATTAGCCGAAAGGTGTAGAATAAATTGTTTATTAACCACCATTTTCGCTCAGTCAGACTCTTGTGGAGAGGGAGGGAGGAGGGGGGATGCAGACAAGAGAGAAAGGGAGCATGCACGGATGCTATCCAGTTTTATGGGCAATTACAGAACAGCCTAGAATTACCAATAATCGTTAATATAAAAACATCTAATTCCCAACCCCCTCACCCCAACCCAACCCAGACCCTCACCTCTAAACCTTACCCTAAACCTAACCACAACCCCCCGGCAACCCTAAACCTAACCCACAACCCCCCTAAATTGTGACGCAAAATTTTCATTGGTCAGTTTGACGTCAATCATAAATGCAAATCGTAAAGTGTGTTATTCACTTTTTCATAATGGTGGATGTTGTCTACCAGCCAGCCTTCTCGTTTAATTTCTTCGACAGTAATCTTATTTATCGTATAACTTTAGGCCCCACAATGGCGACTAAAGACGATCAAACGAAAGAAGCGACGGCGAGCAATGTGGTCAGCTTACCACCCGTTCGGAAAACACGATCGAATCCGAGCAGCGTTACCGAAAGAGCGACGAAGATGACACGACAACAACAAAGTCAACATACGCTCTTAAATATACAGAAAGACGTAGAATGGCTGGCCAAACATCAAAGTCTTCAAAAGAGTAATGCTACGCAGTCCAAACAACCCACAAACAACGAAGGTCAGATATTGTAGGACGGACGGACGGACAAACGAACGCACGAACGAACGAACGAACGAACGAACGAACGAACGAACGAACGAACGAACGAACGAACGAACAGACAGAATAACGAACAAACAAACAAACAAACAAACAAACAAACAAACAAACAAACAAACAAACAAACAAACAAACAAACAAACAAACAAACAAACAAACAAACAAACAAACAAACAAACAAACAAACAAACAAACAAACAAACGGACGGACGGACGGACGGGTAGGTAGGTAGACAGACAGACGGACGGACGGACGGACGGACGGACGGACGGACGGACGGACGGACGGACGGACGGACGGACGGACGGACGGACAGACAGACAGACAGACAGACAGACAGACATAGTCACCGTGGGATTGCGGCCTTTGGCGCTTGCTCGTGAAAGTGAGCAATGAGAAAACTAACGCTGTTGCTTTATTTGATAGTTGAAAATGCAAGTAGTGAAAGAGAGGACGGCAAAGAACGGCCGAACGGTCCAGCGGTCACCAGGAGGTAGGTTGTAACCAACATTCATGTATTTCGTGTGGGCCTGAGAGCAACCAAGAGAATTTTGAGACAAGAAGGTGTACCGAATAATAATTGTCAATAAAGTGCCTATCTCACCTATGGGTATTTTACACATTCGTAATCTTGGGGTTGTCCTGAGCAAAATTGCAATATATCTTGACGTTACAAAATTTCATCTTCGTAAACTTTTTTGTTGTCAAAGTTGGTAACTACTGTACTTACCGAAAGTTACGTTGAAAAATAATGACTTATTAACCGAGTGTGAGGTCTGTACGGGAAAGTATTTGCCTGAGGTTTTCGTACAGACCGAGCGACGAGGGAGCGAGGTTTGTGCGATAAAACCGAGGGCAAATACTTTCCAGTACAGACCGAGCAAACGAGGTTAATAAGGAATTTATTATATGGCTATTGGTTCATTTTATTTTTAACCTTCGAGCGTTGTTTTCGTCTTCGGAGTATGCTGTTTACCTTACCTGTTAACTTTTTCGTGTCGCTTCTTGGGCTTCTTGTTTACACCAGTTCGGCTTTTATTTGTCATGTTCTTAGATAAACAGCTTTAAAGAAAACCAGCAGTGATGTTCCAACACATTTTATTGTTCAGAATATTTGAATAAAGATACCTAGTTCTCTTTTATTTGTATTCAAATCAACTCAGAAATGTTCCCGCCAAAACTTACAGGGCCGAGAAAAAAGCGTACTGACCGGTCGGTCAATATCGTAAAATCCCGACCTCTCAGGAACCAATCAGCGTGCGTCGTTTTGCGTACGGACCGGAAATCAAACCCAGCCATATAATAAATAAGCTTTTGGAAAGAAACAGTGCTTACAACACTGTGAATCTATTTCGCACCGTATTTAACTCCTTTCATTATTGCGTAAGTACAAGAAATAAGGAGAAAGACGTGTAATTCTATTGTAAAAACTCTTTCTTTGTAAAAGTTCATTCCTTCTTCGACGTCACTTCCGATAAATAGTTACGAACTTTGACGGCAAAAAGTCCATGAAGATGAAATTTTAGAACGACAAGAATATTGCAATCGAAATATAGCAAGGTTAGATATACTCCGAAACAGAGAACGTAGTTGTCTAACGTTTCGAGCGAAGGCCCTTCGTCAGAGAGAAACGTGTTAAATGCAAGTCGCACCACGGTTTGAACTCGACTATTTCGCGTGCAAACTGACGACCAGGCCACTGAAGCAAACGTCAACGAAGCAACGTTTCTCTCTGACGAAGGGCCTTCGCTTGAAACGTTAGACTCCTACGTTCTCTGTTTCGGCAGTATATCTAACCTTGCTATATTTCAATTGTTGTTTCTACGCTGCCTACGCAGCACGCTACTTTTTTATTACACTATAAGAATATTGCAATTTTGCTCAAGAAAACCCAAAGATTACGAATATGTAAAATACCCGCAGGAGCGAGGCACTTTTTAACAAAAGGAAGGTTTGAAACCGGAGAGAGAGAGATTTGGGCCCACTTTCATGTCGAACAAGCTGATAGGGTGACGCTTCCACAGAAATCCAGAAGCTAACAGATTAGATGTGTGTTGTCTGTTAATATACGCGTCACTATTAACCTTCTTTCTTTCAGCGTTAAAATGTCCAAGATACCTCAACGAGCAAAAGAACCGTCTTCCTACGCAAGAATTTTTGCAAAATATAAAGCGAGCTGTCCGAAGAAAGACGAGATCGACGAATCGGAAAGTTCTTCACACGAGGAACCACTACGGACCAATATGAACATTGGGGGATCGCAAGGAACATTTGGAGTATCCCCTGGTGCCCATGTAGCCAGAATATCTGTAAATGGCATTAACAGCAATTATGAAGGTAGGGACGACTTTATTTAACGAGGATGACAGATGACAGTTACTGGTTAAAGCTACGTTTACCGTTCTCGAATTACACAGCCGGAAACGCACATGTTGTAACAGGTCTGCAGCCTGCCTGTTACAACTTGTCATGGACAAGCCGATATCCGGATGCGTTCGCATGCCTTGTTCCAGTTTGTCGTGACAAATCTGCAACAGGTTGTTTGCAGGCTTGTTGCAAGTTGTTCTGACAAGCCGGAACAAGTTCGTCCTGAAATAGGACGAATTCGAGACCGGTCTCGGTAGATTAATTTAGATAATGATTGTGTATTTCGACAGGTCAGTTAACAGATCCGAATGATAGACTACGGGAAGACCTGGATCTGTTGGCCAATCAAATAGACCACTATAGACACGCTTATTCAGAAACGCATGGCGCACCAAAGAACAGACCACGGTAACGGTAAATGATGGTGGAGCTACTATTCCTCCACTAAATAAGGTAACGAACAGAGAGGACTATTGTCAGAAAATGGAGATGACATACTATTGAATGAGTACCAGACGGGTCTGGTTGCCAAAGAAAACAGATAACAGTGACAGTAAATGATGGTGGAACAGTTTGGGACCATAGTCAAAAATGGAGATGATATACTACTAAATGAGTACCAGGCAGTCCCGTGTACCAAAGAACAGACACTAGTGACAGTACATCATGGTGGAACAGCGGGGATCATTTTCAGAAAATGGAGACGACATACTACCGATTACCAGGCAGGCCTGGGTACCAAATAACAGACAACAGTGACAGTAAATGATGGGGTAACTGGGGACCATTGTCAGAAAATGGAAATCATTCTACTAGTTACAGATTATACCAAGGACGTCTATTCAGAAACAAATGGCGCTCACAGGGACCTTGAGAAAATGAATATTACCAGTTTGGCTAGACTGCAGTTTAGGGGACACCACTCGTCCGCTGACCGCCTGAGAAGGTGTCGATGGTCAAGGTTTATACTGGGGTTGAGCCTTCAGATTTAATGTTTGACACTGGTATTCGCTAAACAGTTGTACCACAAGCTTTTAAATAAGTTGACTAACGACATTTCATTAAGAAATATATACATTATGACAATTCTTAAGAAAGTGTTATGATAGTATCAATGACAAAGAAATTACTAAAGTTTTCTCGTGAAACTAATCTTTATGTCAGCGTCTGACAGCCCTGGCATTAACAGTCGAATAAAGAAATTAAATAGAGGTTAAAATACAATTTAGCTGCCAAGTTTCTATACACGGTCTTCATTAAATACGCTTGGGATTGTTGCTTCAGGTAATTGTTCCATTTTGTATAGCCATCGTGTTGTCACCACAGACCTGATTTACTAAGACCTGAAAAATCAGGTCTTGTACATTCTGTAGCCATCCCCACTGCTATCAGGGATCGCTATCCTTGCTGAACAGATCCGACATCAGTCCGATGTAGCTAATGTAGCTACTGCCATCATCAGGGATTACTACATTTTTTTGCGAACAGACTTACAATCGAGGTTTTGTACACAGTGCGTGTTGGTGCTCGCGTTGGTGATGGTGCTCGCGTTGTTGCTGGTGTTCGCGTTGGCTTTTGTGTTCGCGTTGATGTTGGTGTTCGCGTTGGTGATAATGTTCGCGTTGATGTTGGCGTTCGCGTTGATGTTGGTGTTCGCGTCGGTGTTCGTGTTGATGTTGGTGTTCGCGTTGGTGTTCGCGTTGGTGATAATGTTCGCGTTGATGTTCGTGTTCGCGTTGGTGATGCTGTTCGCATTGATGTTGGTGTTCGCATTGGTGCTGGTGTTCGCGTTGGTATGTGTTGATGATGGTGTTGGTGTCCGTGATGGTGTTAGTGTTGGCGTTGATGGTCGTGCTGGTGTTCGCGTTGGTGTTTGTGTTGATGGCGGTGTTGGTGTTGGTGTTCGCGTTGATGTTCGTGTTTGCGTTCGTGTTGGTGCTCGTGCTGATGTTCGCATTGGTGTTTGTGTTGATGATGGTGTTAGCGTTGGTGCTCGCGTTGGTATTTGTGTTGATAGTTCAGATCAACGCTAACACGGACTTCTCCAGTTAGTCATAATGGCCGTCTTGAGAAATAGCTTCAGAACCTGAGACTTTATGGTCAAACATTACGTCATGGTCCACTGTCTGATGGTACGTAACCACGAGGTGGTCAAGCTCAGGATGAGCAAGGCAAGTGCAATCACCATCAAGCCATAAGAGACCGCTACCTCGTGTTTCGCCATCGTAGGACGTCGTCATGGGATAAAACACCTCTGCCGCGCAGGTGTCCTGGTAACAAATATTACTGGTGTCCGCTGACCTGAAGAGCGAAACAGAACGTGAGGAAGAGGACCAATGTAGCGTGCGAGTCCGCTTGCTTTTAGGGCCTGGGGTTTGAGCTGCGGAAAGGTGGCAAGGAACGTCTGCTGGGAATGTATTGTCTTGATTCATTTGTCCACAAACACAGTGTTCTGATTCGCTGTGACAGCTTCTGACATTTGACAAATTACATTAAATGATTTTACTAATTAATTAATTATTCCAATTAATTACTGTAATAATTAATTATTTTATTAATTAATTCATTGATGGATAATTACTGTAATTAACGAATTAATTCATTAATAAATTAATTAATGAATTAATCACTGTAATAATTAATTAATTAATTAATTACTGTAATAATTAATTATTATGATAATGAATTAATTATTGCAATAATGAATTAATTATTGCAATAATTAATTAATTATTGCAATAATGAATTAATTATTGCAATAATTAATTAATTATTGCAATAATGAATTAATTATTGCAATAATTAATTAATTGCTGCAATTAATTAATAATTACTGTAATAATTAATGAATTACTTACTGCAATAATTAATTAATTATTGTAATAATGAATTGCAGCAATTAGCTGCAATAATAATTAATTAATTAATAAGTGAATAAATTATTGGGTAATTAAAAACTGGTGCTCTCACCTTTTCTTTCGGGTCATATAATTTCCAGGTATTGCTGTAAAAGCTACTGAGCTTGTTATGTCAAAAGATTGAACACTGTCCTTACAAACTGCGGTGCCGTTGGTAGCAGTAACGTTGCAGCTCTTACAGTTATGACTGATACACTGAAACGTCCAAGAGTGCAATGAATACCTGAAGACAAAATCAGAAATACTTTTCATTAACCGCAGACTGAACTTGTTTTTAAAGAGCGAAGTGAAAAGGTGGTAATCTGTGGAGATTTTTAGCGACGAAACACTGACGTTTTGAGCGGAGACCTTTATCAGAGCCCCTCATTACTTGGGCTACCTGTGATAGGCCGAGTCTGGTTTCGGCTCGGTTGTGGGGTCCCCCCCCCGGTTGTGGGGTCCCCCCCCCCCACACACTTGTTTTGGGTCGCGATTTTGCATTTTTGCACTTTTTACTTCCGCTACTATTGGTATTCCAGTGAGTTAACCATGTGATGGAGTGAGGCTGGAGTTGGACAAAAAGTTGAACAGCTTTACCTTTTGATCAAGGTGTTCTCCCACCTTTGCTCGCGAGGTATAGAGCCTCTGGCGGAGAAGACCTCCGCATCTTGCCAATAGCCCAAGTGAACGTCTGACTCAGGCGTCCAACCTCGTACCCAGGGCATTTTTGCAGTGGAGGCAAAAATGCCCTGGGTACGAGGTTGTCAGGCATCTTGTTACATTTTATTCTGATGAAAGACTCCGCTCGAAACGTCAGTACTTCGTGGAAATCAGATTATTCCAATTTTACACTCTGGTTGTCATGACAACAAATTCTGATGTCATTATGACGTCATCAGTAAAAAATGTCGGATTTTAAAAAATGTCAAAAAATTGTCCAGTGTCATTTACGACTGTTCCTGATTATTCCTTCTACAGAATTTTTTTAAAATTGGCCTATTGATTACTCATACTTCAAGAAAAGTTCTAATGAAAAAAAACTGGGGGTCACTAAAGTTTTTTCCCGAATTAAATTAGTTTGAAGGGTAATTGGCAGCCATTTTGAAAGCCATAGCAACAACTGTTGCTATTTATTTGGTAACAGTTTTGATTGTCAGAATGTTTTACATAACATTTAGTATTATTCCAAATTGTTTATGCACGTGGTTTGGACTCTCAAACTTGTATTTTCCATTTTTCTTGTGTGATTCTCATGTGATTCTTGTGTGGTTTTCGTGTGAGTTTATAGTAAGCCTAAATATTGAGAACGATTTGCGGGAAATTGATATGTGACAACGAATAGAGGGTGATCGCTTAACAGACGGGCCGCCTAACAGAGACTTGACTAGTTGACTGTATGTCTGTATACGGTAGTTTAAACAATTTACAGCAGCTTGTACAGCAAAGACTAACATAACATAACGACAAACATTTACCTGACACGTGCTCCAAAGATTTCCATCTGTGCTACTCCCTGGTAGGTACCAGCCTCTTTTACCAGCAGCTCGTAGTGTAAACTCGCTGGGATATTATCACAAGTACCAAATGTCTGGTTGCCCCTAACGTTTGTCGAAGGATTGGGTGCCGGAGGCCTTCAAAAAAGAGAAAATATAAATATTACAGTGTTGGTCTGGCGTTGCTGAAGATAGTTGACAGGGTAACAGCCGAGCGAGGTCAGTTAATTTGACTACAAGTACGAGTTTAATTGTAATTTTAATAACATTTCAATCCATCTTATAACTTTAACTTTGATTTTCTCGTCTGAGACGACTTTTTTTTCCAAATTACTACGCCAATAAACTTACCAAATAGGTAGTTTTTGAAGTACTGTATAATAAACGAGCAGGAGTGTTTTATCAGATATAAAGACACGAGGCGAAGCCGAGTGTTTTTATATCTGATAAAACACGAACTGCGAGTTTATTATACGGCTTCAAAAACGAACCACTTGGTAAGTTGATTGGCGGAGTTAGTTTGAAAAATAACCTTGTCTAAGCCGAGAAAATCAAAGCTAAAGTTTATGTAAATCAGGAGAAATCTTTATCACATATAAAGATACGATACGGTCATGATTTTCTTTTGTGTTTTCCTCATGAATTATTAATGAGTTTTTGAAGCTATCCAAAACATTCGCAGTTACGTGTTTTATCAATTTTTAAAAAACACTCGGCTTTCGCCTGTTGCTCATGTTGTAAAAATTACATAGAATTTCTCGACAAAACAAGAACTTACCATAGCAGTGGTACCCAGTCTTTGCTCTCGTTCAACATAGCATTACCCCGTCTAGCAACATGGGTTGCCTTCACGAGTTCTTGTTGATTTCTCAGCACCGTTTGTCGAAGCTCGCTGCAGTTGGCCATGTCTTTCAATGTGAGTCTCACAAGACATCCACTTAACGAGTTTACACCAAAAGAAACTTGTGATGTTTTAGCATCTGCACACAATCCAGTGAACGTTGGCGACCACAGCCCAAGCTCACCCAATGTTGTTTGGTTTACCTGAAGAAAACGCAACCAATCAATGAATAACATGGTCCTTGTGGGTTTTAAGTAATATATACTAGGAATAACCACAGGTTAAAGTGCGACCAGGCATATCTCTACTTCTCTTTTCCCTTCCCTTCCTTTCCCTTGCCTTCTCCCTTCCCTTCTCCTCATTTCCCTTCTCACCACCCCTCCCCTTTTCTTCCCTACTCCTCCATTCCCTTCTCTTCCCTTCCCTTCTCTTCCCTTCTCCTCCCTCCCCTTCTCTGCCCTTCTCCTCCCTCCCCTTCTCTGCCTTTCTCCTCCCTTCCCTTCTCTGCCCTTCCCTTCCCTTCTCACCCCTCTCTTTCTCTGCCCTTCTCATCCCTTCCTTTCTCTTCCCTTCTCCTCCCTCCCCTTCTCTTCCCTTCCCTTCTCCTCCCTTCCCTTCCTTTCCCTTCTCTTCCCTACTCCTTCCATTCTTTTCCTTTCTCTTCCCTTCTCCCCCCTTCCCTTCTCCTCCCTTCCCTTCTCTTTTCCTCCTCCCTTCCCTTCCCTTCTCTTCCCTTCTCTTCTCTTTCTTTTCTCTTCTCTTCCCTTCTCTTCCGCCCCACCTACTATTCTCTCCTCCCATCTCCTCGTCTCTTATTTCCTTTCCCTTCCCTTCCCTTCCCTTCCCTTCCCTCCCCTTACCGACTACTTTATATTAACAAAACGCAATGTCAACTGATGGAACATCTGGTCCTACATGCGCATCCTTTCATTCATTCATCCATTCATTCATTCATTCATTCATTCATTCATTCATTCATTCATTCATTCATTCATTCATTCATTCATTCATTCATTCATCCATTGCATTTCTTATTGTACGACAGCCAAACCTCCCGTAAGCGGACACTTTCGGGACCTAGCAATGGTGTCTGCTTACCAGAGGTCGTAAATATATTGATATAATAGACGTTTCACCGGGACCCAAGCATGGTGTCCGCTTACCAGAGGTCGTAAATATAGTGATATAATAGATGTTTCACCGGGACCCAAGCATGGTGTCCGCTTACGAGAGGTGTCCGTAACGGGAGGTTTGACTATTCCCAAAACCAATTTTCCCTCGCCTCACCTTTAAGGCCAAATCCAAAACGACAGATTCATTCTTCTCAATCTTGGCCAGTACTTTCCTTCCAGTCAAGTATCCAGGATTTCCCGACCTCCCGTTCACTCGTGTTTCAATAAACGGCAACCGAGTTCGATCAACATCCCTCAGGTGTATGAACTTCACTGAAAATCGCTGTGCGACGAACAACTTTCCAATAGACGACGCCACGTCACCCATGGTTACCTTGACCCGAACCTGTACAATCTGCGCAGCTCGCCAGTACAGATCATACTCCACCTTCAATACGACGTTGAAACACGTGCTCGAGCTCGCATTGAACCTTGGGGCTGCTGGCTTGCTGACGCCATCGTCATGCGCACATCTAGTCACATCATCAATGCCGTCACCAGTCTCTTTTGTAGATTCGAAAAGCGACCCCTTCTGTTCCGCCGAGCCCCAGTCCTGTTCAACAACGGTCGTAAACAATGACGGATCCTTGGTACAAAAGTAAGCGACATACGTTGGGACCTCAGTAGAGTTATCGCCACTTTTAACACTCAGGACCTGGGGCGAGGTTGTACACGAGGACTGGCGTGCGTTACTGGGAACGAGATAATCCAAGGCGCTCCATGACGAAGTTCCACTGCACATGCTTTCCGAAAATTCTCCGCTGCACCACGTGTCCGCATTTCTAAGAAACACAACGGGCGCGTACTGTACGCATGCTCCAGCACCAATCCCCTGGGGCAGGGTGAGAATTCCGGTATCGGTCTTCACGATGATCCCATCCCGGTAGCCAGTTGTGCTGACGTCACCTTCGTCCAATGAGCGGTCTTCACTCTCGCGGTACTCATAAGGCGAGGTTCGAGCCATGGCTCTCAGCGAATCAAATTGCACGCTGTCTCCCGCCGGAGAAGATGAAAACTCGTAGAGCATTCCAAGAAACGGATTGTTGTCTGTGACGACACAAAGCATTGCCAGGTAGTTATTGCCGATAGACCACGTCTCCTGGCAACCGTACTCGAACCCTTTCTCCGAGGACGCACCACCAAAGAACCCTGGGATACATGGAAATGCCTCCTTCTCGGCAGCTGTACAGGCCTATGGAAAAAGAAAGCTGTTATATAAGGACTAATCACACGATCCGATTTATCGATCTGATTTTCATCCTGATGCAGGTGATTTAACTACGAATGCAACAACTATATTATTCGCGAGAATTTGACAGCAAATAGCCCAATACCCTAGTAAGTAAATCCACTAAATCAAGAGGAAGATCGGATTCAATTAATCGTTGTGTGAAGATTGAAGACCTTTAGGCCAGCACAGGTGGCAGCTAAGTCCGGTTAGAGGAGGTTTACTAACTTTACTTACGTGGATATGAGGCCGGTCTTAAAATTATATGCAAGGGATTTTTGGTGAAGGAAAATTCGAGTGTAGAATATATACATTTTAAGACCAAACCAGGACCAGTTGCGAAAAATGCAACTACACAGGCCTTCCGGCAGGAATTGAACCCACGACCTTGTGATTCTAGTACAATGCTCTGACTACTGAGCCACGGAGGCCGTTGCGAGAGCTTGATCACGAGTTCTGTATCCATTAAGGTGGTAATGCCAGGGGAGAATTGGGTTTCTTAGAAGTGATATTGGGCATTTCACTCGATTACATAGCATATTCAAGGGATTTTTGGTGAAGGAAAATTCGAGTGTAGAATATATACATTTTAAGACCAAACTGGGACCAGTTGCGAAAAATGCAACTACACAGGCCTTCCGGCAGGAATTGAACCCACGACCTTGCGATTCTAGTGCAATGCTCTGACCACTGAGCCACGGAGGCCGTTGCCAAGAGCTTATATGGCCTTTGTTCCTATTACCTCGGTCAAAAAGCTCGTTTCTTCGTTAATCCGAATCGGTTCGAATTAGACTTATGGATTCTGTTTACATGGAAAGCCGGCCTGAAAATTTCAGTTCGGTCAGCAAACGACCTGAGATTAGGCCGGCGTGAACTGAATCTCAGTCCAGACTCATGAAAACGATCTACAGTAAAAACACTACAACCGACCCAAAATCAGTCAGACCTGAGCTCGGGCCCGCCTCGTGTGAACACCCCCACAGACAACCCCCAGACACGTTCTGTGGCTCACGCGTCCAAGCCGTCTCTTCCGGGGGAGGTAAGTATACCGGAGACCGTGAGACGGCTGGAAAACGAGCTTGTGTTATACACAACCGCCTCCAAAAGTTGTGCCGGCACGAAAACCTATCCGATATAGTGTGAAGAGACTCGGCACGAAACGGCAAATAATTATGCCGTACGATACAACCAATGAATCACCACGCTCTATTCTATTAATTTATTCCGTTCACACTGGAGCGGGAACGTCACAAAAAGCTATCCAATAAAAGATGTACCGCTTTCGAGATCGGAGCGGCGCAACGGCGCTCCGACACAGAAATTGTGCCGGAACAGGCGTTTTGTGTGTGAACAGAAGGCCTATCCCGGTATGGTTTTCGTGCCGGCACAAAAGCTATCCAGTATAGTGTGAACGGCGCCTAAGACTCCCAAAATTCGAACTTGCATCGCAGCAGTGACAATAGACTTACCTTGTCACAGCAACATCCAATGTCGCATCGCGCCACAGCCAAGTCACATGGACATTGACGATCAAACTGGGAGTACGGAGTCTCATTGCTTTCTCCTATAGAACAAACATTGAGAAGTATAAATATGATAAATTGAGAGCTTTTTGGTAAAACCAAACACCGCCTTAAACCGCGGCGCGAAGGTACGGTAATTTTAAACTGATGACTATATCTGCAACAATATTTTATTTCTTATTTACTGCATAATACGATAGTGTCCGTCATATATGTAACTACATTTGGTGCAAATTTGAGACAAATCGGAAAAAAATTGAGCGAGCGGTAACAAATTTCTTGACATGGCTTCCTAGGATATCCTGTAACCTTAATATAATGACGGATGAGCATGTGACTATTCTCTTCCAATGAGAATTAAGAAGACTTTGTGAATACTGTTGACCCGAATACTGTAGTCGTATATATCGTGATTACCGTCATCAAACTGTTACGGCACGGGCGTTTACACGATACCGGTTAGTGTTCCGTTTTCATTTCATGCCGTCAAGGAACCCGTCTTCATTTTGTGCCTTTTCATGTCATTTTTGTACCGGTATCGTGTAAACGCAAGACCTAAACGGCATGATTTTGTTCCGTTTTCAAATTGTACCGGTATCGTGTAAACGGGATCTAAATTAATGCTTACGACGTAGGTAACTTTTGCACCTGGAAATCTATTTGTTTAAAATGTTGTGCTTCACGTAACATACTAGTCTAATTCGAACCCTTGCTGCTGTACTGACCTAATATAACCGTAGCTTCTTTTCTGTTAAAGTGTCTATGAAGTGAAAAATACGTTGGCATTTTTGTTGTTTTATTGTACAGAGGTGCATGACAGGAGCACTCATGCACTGAAAATTTCAAGAGAATCTGATGCGTAGTTTTCGCGCTATCAACTCTCAAAATTTGTCGTGGATAGTTTGTTTTGGGGAAATTTGGGCTTCCTGGTAACAATGCCTTATGACGTACGCAGATGGATCATTAATAGTGAAATATATTGTTCTTATGCATAGTTGTCCACTTGCATACGTCATAAACATTGTTACCGAAAGCCCAATTTTTCTCCAAGAACGAACTAGCCATGGCAAACTTTGAGAGTTAATAGCGCGAAAACTACGCATCAGATTCTCTTGAAATTCTCAGTGAGTGCCCCTGCCATGCTCCTCTGTACAATAAAACAACAAAAATGCCAACGAATTTTCATTTCATAGACACTTTAACTCGTATATTTATCTCCACATCTTATATATCATTATAAGCTTATTGTATATTTATATATATTTTTAACATTTTTAAGAGAGTACTTAAATTGGAGCCTAGCTCGGTTGTACTGTCCCGCACCTTCTTGTACCAATTGGGTGAAAGTGCAATAAATAAATTTTAAAAAAAAGAAGAAATGAACGGAAATGTTGAGAGCTTTGTAGAATGCATACACCTGCTAACGGCCAAGGCAACTATGGAGAATGGAAAAACCGAAGTGACTTTCTTCTGTGAACACGATATCACCACAGATGTACGAAAACTGGCGAAATGCAGTAATCTGGCACATCGAAGATAATCCGACACATCGAAGTAACTTTCTTCCGCAAAAAGCAAATTTTAACGTACATTCGTATATACGCGCCAAACAACAAGTATGTCACTCCAACGCAACAACCAAACCAACAAACCACAAAACTTGTGTTGGCAGTAACGGAAAACGAAACAAACGAGGCGTCTTGCTTCTGCTAAACCCCTATTGTAATCCGTTATACAAGCACATTACATTAAACAACAAACACTGAACAAATTTAGTGGGAAATGAAAGAACTAATTCTTTCAATCGTCTTTTCTATAGATAGATAGATAGATAGATAGATAGATAGATAGATAGATGGATGGATGGATGGATGGATGGATGGATGGATGGATGGATGGATGGATGGATGGATGGATGGATGGATGGATGGATGGATGGATGGATGGATGGATGGATGGATGGATGGATGGATGGATGGATGGATGGATAGATGGATGGATAGATGGATAGATGGATAGATGGATAGATAGATGGATAGATGGATAGATGGATAGATGGATAGATGGATAGATGGATAGATGGATAGATGGATAGATGGATAGATGGATAGATGGATAGATGGATAGATGGATAGATGGATAGATGGATAGATGGATAGATGGATAGATGGATAGATGGATAGATGGATAGATGGATAGATGGATAGATTGATTGATTGATTGATTGATTGATTGATTGATTGATTGATTGATTGATTGATTGATTGATTGATTGATTGATTGATTGATTGAAATCTTTATTTAAACACGGTAGTTTTATCAAATTGCATTAAAATATTCGAATTTGTTCTTCCTAAAAGCCGTGTATTACCTAATAAATATCTATATTTACAATAATTAAATAGTTATATATACATGTACAAGTTAAGGATAAATCATTAACTTGAGGTGGTACAGATAGCAGTTGACTCAAGTTTTCTTATGAACCGTTTTAACGATGGTTCCTCTTTTACTTCGTCAGGTAAAGAATTCCACAATTTCGCACCGGTGAAAGCAAAACCCGAATTATAATATTCAGTTCGATTGTTTGGGAGTTCCAAATTTAATTTTGATTGACGAAGATTATAATTATTTAAGCTGCTACTAAATGTAAACATATCTGATAAATACCCTGGTGCTAGACCATGTACAATCTTGTACATCATAATAGCTTTTTGTTTTTCTCTCATTTCCTTAATACTCGTCCAACCTAACTCAGACAAAATCAACGAAGATGATTTTGATAAAGGAGCTCCCGTAATTATGCGAGCCGCTCTATTTTGAAGAACTTGTAATTGCTTTTCTAATGTGTCATTAATGCTATCCCAAACAAGTGAACAATAAATAAAATATGGTTCAATGATAGCTCTATATAAAGACATAAGACTTTTTTGGTTTAAGACTTTTCTTACTCTTCTAAGGGCTGCAAGATTACGGGATACCTTTAATCGAATGGCTTGGATGTGTGTTTCCCAGGTTATATTGTCGTCAATATCAACTCCCAAACATTTCACCGACCGAACTTTACTCAATGAAACACCATTGGCTGACAATACTATAGAACCTCCAAGAGCTGCTAATTTTTGTCGTGATCCAATTAACATAAACTCTGTTTTAAGGACATTCAATGTCAACCTATTAGCACAAAGCCATTGAAATATCTTATTTAAGTCACTAGTCATTTCCTTTTGAATTGATTCTGCATTGCAGCCAGTAAAGGTCATATTTGTATCATCAGCAAATAGTCTACTTATGCTATAATTGCTACACTGATTTGTCGTATCAAGTAGTGCAGTTAAGGTTGAATGGAGTGATGGATAGATGGATAGATGGATAGATGGATAGATGGATAGATGGATAGATGGATAGATGGATAGATGGATAGATGGATAGATGGATAGATGGATAGATGGATAGATGGATAGATGGATAGATGGATAGATGGATAGATGGATAGATGGATAGATGGATAGATGGATAGATGGATAGATGGATAGATGGATAGATGGATAGATGGATAGATGGATAGATGGATAGATGGATAGATGGATAGATGGATAGATGGATAGATGGATAGATGGATAGATGGATAGATGGATAGATGGATAGATGGATAGATGGATAGATGGATAGATGGATAGATGGATAGATGGATAGATGGATAGATGGATAGATGGATAGATGGATAGATGGATAGATGGATAGATGGATAGATGGATAGATAGATAGATAGATAGATAGATAGATAGATAGATAGATAGATAGATAGATGGATAGATAGATGGATGGATAATAAGATCAGAATATATACAATATAAGATAAAACAGAATAAGAATAGATACATGTACATATATGAGATAAATTTATGATAAAGTCCAAAGTTTAAGTTTAAAATTATATTTCCATGCCCATACACATGGATGGCACGAAAGTTCGTTTGTAGTGTTCAGTGTTAATAATTGGGAGATTAAATTTATGGCTGTTTCTCAAGCTGTACCTAGGGACGTGTTTTGGAGGAAGGAGGCTATAGAGTTTATGCCCAGGTTTGGATATGGAATTAAAGACTTTGTTACAAAGTAGGGAGCGCCTAGTAGCCAGTGGTGACAAATCGAAATTAGCTAGATTAGTGTCATAAGATACTCCTGGATTAATAATGGACAAGGCTCTCTTTTGGACTCGTTCGATTTCTTCACATAAATAATGTGGTAAAGCGTGATGAAAAACAGACGAATCATATTAACACCAGACCACAACTAATAATATAAACGTTGCAACGCAACATCAAACCGACAAACCACAAAACCTGTATTTTTCACGGAGAATGAAATAAACAAACGCCTCTTTGTTTTGCCAAGCCAGCCAAGGTAAATCTGTTATAATAAATAACACGTTTTGTAATTATCAGACCCCGTTTACACGGTAACACACGAATTCTAGCATGCGTACAGACTCATATTAGTACGGTTCCGCCCGTTTACACGGCGAAATAGGACAAATTCGAGACCGGTCTCGAATTCGTCCTGTACCATGTAAACGTAGTCTAAAATATTTATATTAGTAATACAGTTGATGTTCTTCGCTATATAGATATGTTTTTAGGCCTTCTCAGAACTAATCTATACTAGTGATATCGACTTAATTGAAAAAGTAGGACACTGTGGCCCAGAGTTAGATTACAACGTCTGCCATTTGATTTTAGTTTTGTGGCCAAGTTGTTCGCATTCATCAACAAGCAAAACATATAATTGTTCTTCTAAATGTACTGCCTTCAATGATGGAAACGGGAACTTCCAACGGACAAAAAAAGAAGAAAACGTTGCTCTTTGTACCCGATCTGTCCTACTTTCTTCATTAATTTCCATGATATCTCCCGTTACGTTTAACGCCAAAGATATGGATTTCAACCCTTGCCTGCATGTGGCTAGCAAACCGACAAACCACAAAACTTGTGTTGCCATGGGCACGAAGAATGCAACAAACAACGCGTCTTTCTCCAGCTAATGCAAATCCGCAGTAGACACTGTGTAAGACGGACGTAAAGAAAGTAGCGAAGAGGAGAAAAAATGAAACGACTAATTCTTTTAGTCGTCTTGTTTATCCAATTCAGAGACACCACGGCGCAGCTATCGCTCCAACGCAAAGACACAAGACTGAAGGTAAGAAACTTCCTTCATCGTCACCGCCATCGCTTGAACGTTGCACCGCTGGCAACACCGTTAGAACTTGACAAGGAAATACAGTGCACGTCGAGTTGTTTGAGAAACGAAGATTGTGTCTCCTGCAATGTGAAGAGAACGACAAACAGCAAGTTCCTATGCGAACTGCTCAACACAAGTAAATATCGACACCCCAACAATCTCATGAAAGATGACAATTATATACACTGGTATCTGCAGGTAAGATATTGTAGTCCTTTCGATCCATACCGCTACTTTTGGAATTATACGTTATTCCACCTCGAACGTAGTATATAGTCTCCCAAAAGTAGCGGTCCCCTTGAATGTAATAGTCCCCCAAAAGTAATGGTTCCCCAAAAGTAGCGGTCCCCCGAAAGTAGCGGTCCCCCGAAAGTAGCGGTCCCCCAAAGTAGCGGTCCCCCGAAAGTAGCGGTCCCCCAAAAGTAGCGGTCCCCCAAAAGTAATGGTTCCCCAAAAGTAGCGGTCCCCTTGAATGTAATAGTCCTCCAAAAGTAATGGTTCCCCGAAAGTAGCGGTCCCCCAAAAGTAATGGTTCCCCAAAAGTAGCGGCCCCCGAAAGTAGCGGTTCCCCGAAAGTAGCGGTCCCCCGAAAGTAGCGGTCTTCGAAGTTTAGCCATCAGAACAATTTTAAGCGGTAATAAACGTGAATAGCATTATTCGCGGGTATTTTCAAACATGGCGGACGAAAACGCGGTAAATAAATTGCATG
>OZ036008.1:14092691-14270191 GCA_964035015.1 Corallium rubrum
ATTTTTTAAACCAATAACAAAATTAGAATTGGATATCATATTTGAGCAGATATTGACGTATGCATTCTAAAATATATCACTTTACATATTTTTATTCTCTCGAATAATAGTTATTCCACATTAACCATATATATATATATATATGTAGTGTAATAAAAGTAGTGTGCTGCGTAGGCAGTGTAGAAACAACAATCGAAATATAGTAAGGTTAGATATACTGCCGAAACAGAGAACGTAGGAGTCTAACGTTTCGAGCGAAGGCCCTTCGTCAGAGAGAAACGTGACAAGGGCCTTCGCTCGAAACGTTAGACCCCTACGTTCTCTGTTTCGGCAGTATATCAATTACTACATCTGTTGCGCGCACGTCGTTTTGGAAAGAAATTGGCGGGCTCTTGGCGGGCTCTCCACAAAGTAAGCAATGGCAAACAGACTTGCTAGCGAGCCAACAACAGCAGAATAACAGTGTTAAATATCCAGAAACTGTATCTATACTTTGTTGATTTTAAATAGTACGTTTACTTTGAGTGGAACTTGCCAGTTTTTTTGAAAATGATGCGCGCGCAACACTCTGAAACTCGCCTATTGTTACAGACAGAAGCGAAACATTTAATTCGAACCTCGAACACGTATTATCGTCGCACTATCCGTCTGACTCAGACGAATTTAATTGCCGAGACGAATTTAATTCGTGAGTGGAATTTAATCGAGTTTTACGGCGCAGTTTCGTCGAATAAAATTCAAACAATTAAATTCGTGTGAATTAAATTCGTCTATTGTGTGATGTTTAGCGCAGGCCTAAGATTTTCACTGAAGCATCACTCAGTTAAGAGAACTGGATTTTCCAACCAAGTGCTACAAAACCGTTGAGAACACTGGAGTTTCAATGACCAGACCGGTGGTATTTATCGAGATTCTGCATTACATTATACTATATACGTTGTACAACTTTTAAACTACTGTATAAACGTTTTTCATGTCCCAGTTATTTAACTTTCTTTGAATTCCATCTTATGGAACATTGTTTATTATAATAAATGAAAAAAAACAAATGAACCTTGTTGTAGGTACACTTAGACATCTCTAAGTGATAGACATAGATAGCAAGTAGACTATGTACTGGTAAAGTAGATATATCGTGGAAGTGTGAAGGTAGCAGAAAATCGGAGGCCCCGATGTGATATATTCATGACTCAATGTCCTGCCCTTGGTGCGAGCATGGACATAGTATAACGAAACAAACGAGATACACTCAGTTATTTAAAGAAAAGTTGCTTTATTATGACGTCGGAAAGGTTTGGTGTTTACTGTTCTTCCCACTGGACAAAATAGCACAATTTCGCTTACCGAAATGCTATTCGAAGGTTTAGTTTATTCAAAGGTAGGTTGTTTACGAACATTTGGCGTCGACGATGAATGAGTCACCGAGTCACGCTATGTCTAAAATCGTTCGATTTTGAGAGTTAAATTATGAAACTCATCGCAATTCCGACTCGCTTTAGGAATCCTACTTTGTTGGCCTTATTCGTAGACCTTTTCGGTGTTATCTGAGCGATAATCTTCACTCTATTCACATTAGTTGTTTGACAGTTGGAAGTATATTTGCCACACTTCCTGTTTTAGACAATAACCTTCGTCCAGCCAATCACACGCTTCAGTTGTTTTCATCTGACCAGGGCCTCCGATTTTCCAGTGTACTGAGGAGGCCCTGGGAACGAGGGTGTCAACAGCGACTACTGCTAAAGTTAACTGTATTTTGTTATTCACTATTGGGGTACTCATGGTTGTTGAACCTGTTTGTTAGCTAAGCACCACACACACATAATGAAGTAAAGTAAAGTAAAGTAAAGTAAAGTAAAGTAAAGTAAAGTAAAGTAAAGTAAAGTAAAGTAAAGTAAAGTAAAGTAACGTGAAGTGAAGTGAAGTGAAGTGAAGTGAAGTGAAGTGAAGTGAAGTGAAGTGAAGTGAAGTGAAGTGAAGTGAAGTGAAGTGAAGTGAAGTGAAGTGAAGTGAAGTGAAGTGAAGTGAGGTGAGGTGAAGTAGAGTAGAGTAGAGTAGAGTAGAGTAGAGTAGAGCAGAGCAGAGCAGAGCAGAGCAGAGCAGAGCAGAGCAGAGCAGAGCAGAGCAGAGCAGAGCAGAGCAGAGCAGAGCAGAGCAGAGCAGAGCAGAGCAGAGCAGAGCAGAGCAGAGCAGAGCAGAGCAGAGCAGAGCAGAGCAGAGCAGAGCAGAGCAGAGCAGAGCAGAGCAGAGCAGAGCAGAGCAGAGCAGAGCAGAGCAGAGCAGAGCAGAGCAGAGCAGAGCAGAGCAGAGCAGAGCAGAGCAGAGCAGAGCAGAGCAGAGCAGAGCAGAGTAGAGTAGAGTAGAGTAGAGTAGAGTAGAGTAGAGTAGAGTAGAGTAGAGCAGAGTAGAGTAGAGTAAACTTTATTTATTGAAGGTATTTAGATATACTGATAACCCAATGATCCTGAACCCTTGATGGAAATAGTTAGTAGATGCAACTGAGGAAACTATGGTGTTGATTTTGGGGAAGGAGGAAAACTAGAGAACCGGTTCTCCTCGGGGAGCCGTTACTTCGGGGGGAGGGGGGGGGGGGGGGCGCTACTTTGGAAAATCTACGGTAGTCTGCATGATAGACAATTTGGGACCGACTTTTTTGACAGACTTTCAAGTGTTAGGGGGGAGGGAGGTCACCCCCTGATGTGCGCGTAGACACTTTAATAGTCCATGAAAACATGTGGATATAAAAGAATAAAGAACTGGTAATGAGTAATGATTTATTTAACGTCGTAGTCACAGGATGTGGTCGCCCAATCATCCGAGCCAGAGGCTCATGATTAAAGTGCACGACACAAGCTAAGACCTAACTGTTGATTTTACGGAGGGAGGAAAACCGCAGAACCCTGCGAAAAACCCTCGAAGCACAGAAGAGACAAACTCTACTCACATGAAACTCAAGTTCGAGAACGGCTAATCACCCTCTCTCGCAGCCAGTGACTGAAATGAAAAGGACACAGATTAACGTGGTCGTGTCAAAGGCATATCAAAGGCGCTCCAGGCAGCCGCCATACGCCACAGTTCAGACCACGGATCACAGCTAAGATGTTGGTTACGGAGGAAGGAAAACCGGAGAACCTGGTGAAAAACCCTCAAAGCACAGGAGAGATCAACTACAACTCTACTCACACGAGTCCCAAGCTCGACAACGGAGTTATTCCCAAGCCGTCACCCATCCAAGTGCTAACCCCGTCTAACCAGGCTTAACTTCTGGCCTGCAGCTTGGCGAGAGACAGCGCACTAACAGAACACGCATGATGTGCATCAGCCTGGTTCCCAGGCCTCTCTTTTGCACGTCGAGCTTCAAACCGAAATTGTGAGAGGCCTGGAATAAAATGTTTTGCTTGGCCCAAAATCTGGCCCCAAATTATACAGGCCCCAAATTATACAGGCCCCAAATTATACAGGCACCAAACGGCCGTTTGGTGGAAAACCAAGGCAGGTAACACTCACGTTGGTCTGCACAATTCTTTATAACATCATATAGCAAGGTTGGTCTACTGCCGAAACGTTAAAATAGCATATTTCGATTTGTATAAATGTGTTACAACACAATCACTTCCTACGCCGAACACTACTTTATAAAGCCTCGTATGTAACAACCTTTTAACCTAATCTAAAACAAAGAAACCTACTCGTTTGCTGTCTGCTCTCAAGAAGAAGTTTGTTTAGGTGCCCTCGTTCATAAAGATTAGAGAATCCGAGCTCCAGCAGGCAGCAGGATTCATGATAGTTAACTGCCAGATCTTCGTTGTTGGTTGGAGGTAGGTGCCATAGGTGGCCAAGGCTAAGCAATCTAGCCGTAAGCAATGAGCAATGCAACATAGCAAGCAATTGAGCAATCCCGACTTCGGGGCAAGCAATTGAGCAATCCCGACTTCGGGACAAGATTGTAAGCAGTAAGAGGTCACCATGACAACTCTGCCAAGGCAGACCTCCCGGCACCTGTCACACTGAATAATCAGTGGAATATGTATTACGTATAACACGAGTCTAACTTACTTACCTGAAAGGGGGTGGGGGAAGGGTGGGGGAACAAGCGACTATCCAAATGCAAAAGACACGACAGCTGAGCAACAGGCTAGCAAGCAAAGCCAGCAAAGATAGCAGCAACGCTAGACACAAGCCCCGCCAAATGGGAACCGTGCGTGTGCGCCCCTGGGCCTCCTCAAGATCTTGGAACTCCCCAAGATCGTAAGGGGTAGTCCGCTGGCTAACTACATCGGCAGCTAACTTTGCTTAAATTACATTTAACCACATATAAAGATGAACATTTTCCACTAGTCCCCTCGCTCGATCCCTATTCTGTGACGCCACCAAAATAAGTTCGAGAGAAAAGAGGACTAGGAACTAGTCTGGATGTGGATGACAATGCAGCTTACATTGAAGAAAACGAATATAGCCCTACCTGAAACATTGCTCCACTTGAATTGAACGCTTGGAAACACATCTATCCAAAGTGAGATCGTTGTTGCCAACACGAACTTCGTTGGGTCTGTGTTTCGCCGGCAGCACGTGACCTCGAGTAACCGCTGGTCACGATGTGTGCTGCTCCCGTTCACCTGAACCACCAATGGTTTGAAAAGATCACCAACCTGACAAAAAGATGGATAATACAAAAACTCGATCACAACATATCAATCGTAATCGAGTATGATTTAAGGTCTTCGTATACGTTTGCAGGGTCACTTCTGTAAAGCGCTCTCAATTCGTCAGAATTTATGCCACAAAAATAAAATATAGGTATCGTTAGAAAGCTAATAATTTGTAGAATACAATGGTGTCTTTGGTTTCGCGATAAACACAAACCGTTAATAGTTGTGAATTTTTTAATTAAAACCAGAGGGATTCACTCGGGGCGACTCGAGTAAAAAGCGTTTTATTTTGTTCAAAATCTTTTTTTGTAGTTTGATTCCGAGATAAATTTCCAGCAAAACGGTGTCAGCGTTTTTTGACATGTCGAATTTTGCCGTTTTATTGACGACCATAGTTAAAAATGCTGTTTTTCGACCAACATTCGGACAAAATAAGTCATAAATTCGAAACCAGGCAATAAATAAAAAAACGCTGACACCGTTTTGCTGGACATTTATCTTGGAATGCTTTGTTCTTAAGTCGCCCCGAGTGAAGCCCTCTGGTTTTAATTAAAAAAATCACAACTATTAACGGTCTATGTTTATCGCGAAACCAAAGATACCAGTATTCTACAAATTCACAGCTTTCTAACGATATCTATTTTATTTTTGTGGCATAAATTCTGACGAATTGAGAGCGCTTTATAGAAATGAACCTGAAAACCTTAACGAAGACCTTAAGGAGAAAGATATGATTGGGGAGCATGGGTGGGGTGGCATGTGTTGTTAACGCGCTGTCTCTCACAAAAAAGTTAAGCCCGGTTATATGGGGTTAGTACTTGAATGGGTGACCGCTTGTGAATAACTGCGTTGTCGAGCTTGGAACTCATGAACTCAACTAGAGTTGTAGTTCATCTCTCCTGTGCTTCGAGGGTTTTTCGCCGGGTTCCCTCCCTCCGTAACATCAACACCTGTATATCTTAGCTCTAATCCGTGGTCTCAACTATGTCGTATGGCAGCTGCCTGGAGCGCCTTTGATATGCCTCGATCCGGCCACGTTCATCTGCGTCCTTAATCCAGCCGCGCTGGCTGCGAGTAAGGATGATTAGCCCTGCAGTCCTTTATCCTTTAGTACTGGGCTGAGTTGTTCAAAAGATTAGCACCGATCTTGGGTTAACACCGCTACCAAACGTTTGCGTATGCGTGAATTTGCTAGAGTAAACACTGCAAGAAAAGTGCGAACTAGCCGTGGCAACAACAGCCAGACAGTGAAGACTAAGTAAGACTCGACTATTCATTTGCGTTTTAAAAAAAGGGTCATGAAAATTACGAAGGGGTGGTTTCAGAATATGTTACAATATTGACAAAGACATGCACAAATTACCTACCTTATCTTTTTCGCAGTATGCTTTTAATTTTAACTTTTGTGTAGACTCTCGGACCAGTCCAAATATTTCAGTGTTTTCCCGCTGTTTTGGGGGGCACGAGCTCGGATGTCGCGCAGGCGCAAAACGTTTGGCAGTGGTGTTTCCTGGGTTAAAAGTTAAAGGGAACTTACCCCTCTCAACCCTGAATTCCCTTTTAGTATTTCACTTTGGCTAACTACTCGTCATTAGGAGGCAACGAGAGTTGAGAGGGTTAATAGACCATTTGAACGATGGCGCTGGGTGACTACTACCAGAATGCTTTGCCAGTCTTCTACACACGTAAAAAACCACTGATCTCTATATAAACTGGATGGGCCATTGGGCCGGATTTTGCGTGCCAGTTGTATGATGACGTGACCACTACCCAAGATGGCCGCCACTGAAGTTCATAAGCTTTCGTAGATTGAAAACAGACAAAAAGAGTTATTTTAAGAAAATTTAAACGAATGTAAGGACACAAGAAGTACTCAATAAAGTTTAAGACGCTATATGTTTCTATTACTGAGCTGCAAAACCTTTAAATTTCGTTGTTTTTCTTCAGTGACGACAACAAAGAAACTTCACGATAATATAAACTGAAAAACAGACTAGAAAATCTACGAAGAATTCAATTCCAAGTCTTAAATTGTACCTTTTATAGTAATTTTAATGCCTTAACAATATTTCGTGTTGTGTACTTGTGTACTTGCCATCTTTTGACTGTATTTGTTGTTAAACAGTGAAAACTAAACGAACCGGCATCTGTTGTTTGCTTTATGGCTTTTCCGACTCCCCCGGCGGCAGAGTACTTATTTATTCCTCCCCCGGTTAATCTGACAGTGCTGACGTCAAGATTGCTTATGCTAGTCAACTTTAGGATTGGGAACAAGTTCTTAGGCTGCAATGCCATAGGGAATGGCCTATCCAGTTTATTTAGAGATCAATGGTAAAAACACGCAAGCTATTACATGCCTGCAAATGCAAGCAAGTTGTTACAAGGCTGTTCAACAGGCTGTCACTGTGAGTCTATGATGTTCGGACTGGTTGTTCCCAGTTTGTAACAGGTTGTTGACAAATTGTAACAAGAAAAAAATAAATAAATATATTTTGTTTTTAAATGGTTTCCTTTCGTTATGGTATTGCATTTTAAAATTTTGAGCTGGGCTCTTATATTCAATTTGCGATTACGGTTTCCGCCCGGTAAATCACTTGCTAAATTTTAACAAGGTTGATGACTCTAACAGACTGGTGAAAAGTTCTTCCAACAACCTGTTACCCTCTGCACTCAACAACTGTTAAAGTGGTTCTCTGATCAAAATATTGTTGGCAATGTTTTTGCATTTTGCATGGTAGTTAAGCCCTGTTTACATGGCCAAAATTTAAGTTAAGCGTGCTTAAAATGCACCACCTTGGTGCGTTTACACGGTCATTTAATAATCTCTTACTAAAACACGTACACCATTATTCAACATGGCGGACGAGCTATATTTTTGGTTTTGGAAGTTTCGTATGGGTAGCGTACGTTAAAGAACAACGGAAGACATCGGTACACGAGAAAGAGTAATAGCTAAAACAAACAAACAAACAAACAAACAAACAAACAAACAAACAAACAAACAAACAAACAAACAAACAAACAAACAAACAAACAAACAAACAAACAAACAAACAAACAAACAAACAAACAAACAAACAAACAAACAAACAAACAAACAAACAAACAAACAAACAAACAAACAAACAAACAAACAAACAAAAGAACAAAGAATAGCGAGATGGAAGCTTCTACAGCAGGGCAAAAAATGCATTTTATTCGTATTAATAACACCGTATTAATAGCAAGCGTTTTTCAATCCCGTTGCGTTTACACGGCCAAGTTAAGCGCGATTAACTGATCGTGCTCAGTTTAATCCACCTCCTTGAGGTGGTGCAAACTAATCGCGATTAATTTACGCCGATCTGCTTACACGGACATTTTAAACCCGCTTAAAGTCAGATGTGGCTCAGAACCCGCTTAAATTTTGGCCGTGTTAACAGGGCTTTAGTAATCGTGCAAAGTTTCATTTTCGTTTCACGAGATCGTAATGCATTTACTGTTATCTTTCATACCCAACCTCGATTTCAAGCCGTTGTTCGCGCTTACTGAAGCAAATTCGGGAAGTGTCTATTGACCAATAGGAGAAAACCCAACCTAACTAAAATCCATACCTCAAAAGTCATGTTTGTTGAAACCAGGTTTACCACAACCGATGTTAACTCCAGGCTTGTCTGAAGTCTAGGCGCAGAGCAAAGTGACGCGGAGTTTTCCGTAGAGTTGTAGGTTATCAACGAGCAGTGGAATTCCGTGAGATTCTTTGCTGGCCCTTCCAACACAAGATAACTGACAGTTCGCCCGATCGTTGTTCGTCCGAGAGACGCGATAGATGCGGGAATAAAAGTAGCTTGCGGAACTTCGTAAGTGAAGACAGCGGTGTCACCTTGAAAAAAAAAGGATATGAATAGGAGGGAAGGGTGATGATCTCTTAGTTTTCATGTCTGAAAAATTGGGAATAGAATAATTTTTATTGACCACTCCCCAAAAGGGGCTTTTCAGCAAACAATCGTGACGTCACGACTCACTCATGCACGCACGCACGCACGCACGCACTAACGCACGCACGCACTTAAGGCCGAGACACAGTAAATAATTTGGCAGGGTTACCGCAACAGCTAGTTGCCAATTACTGCAGGCCTAAAATATAAATAACAACAACAACAATAACCACATAGTCAACACGAAAACAACTAACAACGACGCTTTTTCAGTGTGTGAAGAAACGAAAACCTGACCCTGATATTCATAACCCTGTCACTGAGCTTAATCCTAACCGTAAAATATTTCGGTTGTTTATACACCGACAAAGCCTCTAAAACATAACAGTACAGTTCCTACATACAACACGATATCGGGGTGGTGAGACTACGGACACAATTACACTTAGGACAGATAGTTTTATAAGAACGAGAATCATCCACGTTATAACATGTGTGTAAAGACGAAATATAGTACTTAAACATTATGGACTTAAACGATTATGTCCATTAAACATTATGTCCGTATCTAACTTCAGTTCATCAACAAGATTGTTCCAAACGCGAGTTGCTCTGATGATGTAAGATCTTTGGAATGCCACAGTTCTACATTTCGGAACGACGTATTTAGGACTATTGCTGGTAGAGGATCTAGTGGGTCTGGAAGTGCGGGTAGTTGGACGTAGGGAAGGATGGATATCGACTAGTTCATGGGTTATTTGGAAAAAAACACACCATGCCCAGATATTCATGCCAGTAGCGAGCTATCATTTCCTTCAAATTATGAAGCTTAACCACTACTAAAACCACCATCTGATTGGACAACCTTTTTAAACGAAACCTCACCCCCATACCACCCCCCGGAAACCCTAAACCTAATCACACCCCCCGGAAACCCTAAACCTAACCACAACCCTCCGGAAAAATGTCCCACCTCTCATACCCCGGCCACTACACCCCTATAGAATTTTTACCTTTATGTGTTCAAGTTTAACATCCCGCTTGTGGGATGGTTTTATTAGATGGTTAAGCTTCATAATTTGAAACCGATGATACCTCCAGTAGCAGATTGGTAGGAGACGCAGGGTTTCAAGTCGGGTGGTATAGTCAACATCGCACGAGAATGGAAGGCCAAGGATGAATTTAGTTGCTCTTCTTTGTGTGCGTTCAGCATTACGTATCAGCTCGATGGATTGCGGTGCCCATACTTGTGTGGCATATCCCAGGTGTGGTCGAACTAGAGCAAGGTACAATATGCGTCTCACCTCCTGGTTGTGGATGTACATGGTGGACCTTCTGATGTAACCCAGGAGTTTACTTGCTTTAGCTGACTGTTCGTTCACTTGCCTAGTCCACGTTAAGTCATTCTCTACCAGCACGCCGAGATCTCGTTCACAGTCAGTCTGTTCTAGGTTTTCTTTTTTGAGTTTGTAGTTGAACACAATTGGTGTTTTCTTCCTCGTGACAAAGTAGCAAAGGGAAAGCACGAAAACATGAAAAATGAAGTAGATCACGATGTCGTTTCTAAATCTTTTCCTCACTATACATATTATATCTTTTTCTTATTAGGCAAAATGTTTTAAAATATGACATTCAAACAAGTGAGTGAGCGTACGAGGGAGTGTGTGCGTGCAGTGCATGAGAGTGTGAGTGAGTGGACACACACCGGACGCGAAACCGTAACGCGACGCGATTTTCCCGTTTTTAAAAGCGAATAACATTACCCTAGAAGTGAACATTTGGAGGTTTTGTATATACTAGAATCAACAAGTTATCCTGTCATTATTATTTTATCAAGCTTCTCATGAGGGACAAATTTATTCGGTTCCGAAATTACAAAAATCGCGTCACGTTACGGTTTCGCGTCCGGTGTGTCTCGGCCTTTACTCACGCACTTACTCACGCACGCTTACTCACGCACGCGCGCACTTACTCAAGCACTCACTCACTTAATTCCTCGCTCACCCTCTTTCTCACGCACGCACATAATCACGCACACACTTATTCACGCACGCACTTAATCACACGCGCGCGCAGTCATGCACTCACTCACACTCTCATGCACTGCACGCACATACTCCCTCGTACGCTCACTCACTTGTTTGAATGTCATATTTCAAAACATTTTGCGTAATAAGAAAAATATATAATATGTATAGTGACGAAAAGATTTAGAAACGACATCGTGATCTACTTCATTTTTCTACAATTCTTCTCAAAGCATTTTTTGTTATCTGTATATTTCTTTGAAAAATGATATAATAAAATAAAATAAACGCCCCTCTCGGAAGTTTGTTAAATTATTTACGGTTTATGTATTTTTAAAAAAAATACCTTGAGATGTATCCAGAGTATACTGCAACTTTGCTGCAGGTGTCAAAGCACTCTCACTAGCTGCCCGACATGCTACAATAACTGCATCTCCTCCTTCGCTTTCCAATGCGTACGGCACCTGGGTGAAGACGAACAAGCAATCGTTATTGTACGTTATTACAGTAGTATTTTCAGCTTGAGGTTGGTAAAGTTTTTTATTATATGGCTGGGTTTGATTTCCGGTCCGTATGCAAAACGACGCACGCCGATTGGTTCCTGAGAGGTCGGGATTTTACGATATTGACCTCGGGGTCAATACCGCTTTTTTCTCGGCCCTGTAAGTTTTGGCGAGAAGATTTCTGAGTTGATTTGAATACAAATAAAAGTACTGGGTATCTTTATTCAAATATTCTGAACAATAAAATGTGTTGGATCTAAAAATACGACAAATAAAAGCCGAATTTGTAAACAAGAAGGCCAAGAAGCGATACGTACAAAAGTTAACAGGTATTTAATAAAGTAAGCAGCATGCTCCAAAGGCGAAAACAACGCTCGGAATTTAAAAATAAAATGAACCAATAGCCATATAATAAATTCCTTATTAACCTCGTTTGCTCGGTCTGTACTGGAAAGTATTTTCCCTCGGTTTTATCGCACAAACCTCGCTCCCTCGTCGCTCGGGCTGTACGAAAACCTCAGGCAAATAGTTTCCCGTACAGACCTCGCACTCGGTTAATAAGTCTTTATTCCGTATGCTTTTGCTTTACAAGGTCTACCATCTGAGTTCCAGTGGCTCAATGGTGAGGGCGTCCGGCTGGCATTCGGAAGGTTGTGGGCTCGAGTCCTGCCTGAAGGTCAGAGTTTTTCTCTGAGTTTAACACACAGCAAAAACATACGAAAAAACTTTGAGCAAGCCTTAATTTAAAGGATATCTAAAATTTGAATCATCGTATAAAAATACGTATCTTTTGACGCTACCTTGATTTTCATGGCACCAACAGGAGCAAGCTTTGCAGAAAACGTTAACTTCATTGGAACGGAACCAACTAAAGATACGCAAAATAGAAGTATTAAATATTTGAAGTTTTGCATGGCGATGTGTAATTTACAAACTTTTCGCATACATGATGTGTATTTAAACACTTTATTACGGGAGCTTTTGTCCTTGAGGCTCAGGAGGTCTTCATAGCTGAATAAATTATCATGGGCCAAAATCCAACTTTACCACCTGACCCATGCACTAAGCGTGTTTACTGCTTAGCTTATGAACTAACCTAATAATAAAACCAAAATAAAAAACTAAACCTAATAAACCAAAAAAGTAATGTTCGTATTAAAACTTAACAATCAACTTAAGGTGGCTCCCTATAGTTTCAATAAATACGCGCTATTTCATACGCTCATTATCTAATGTTATTCCCAAGTTTAAAAATTTGTTAGATAAAATACTAAGTAGACCTTACTATAGCAGAACTATCGCAGATATAAAATATCTATCAAAAAGTTCAATTATTTGCTGTTACCACGGTAATAATGACGTTGGAACTTTGGTATATTTTCAAATATTGCAAATTGAAGCGGCATGTCTTCAGTTTGCTTCGGTGAGATTTTTTATAAATTGCTGAGATGACAGATACTGTCGTGGAGAATATCCATGCACAAAATCAGAGGGTTGTATGGACAGATTTTTCGCTATAAAATCTATCGATTTAAAAAGGTTGTGTCTTATTTTTAAAATTGCATATACTTTAGAACTTTTTATAAACTACTTATTTACAAAATTTTGGCAAAATTCACCGAAGAAAACGTCTACAAGTCTAACATCTATGTCGACGTGGTCATAGAATTTCGAATCGACAAGATCGCTATGTACGCATGCGTAGCGACACTATTTCTAGTCACCAGTCCCCTATTGAAATCCGTAGGGAGCCACCTTAAAGCTAGAAATATATATTTTTTCGATTATCGACATTTCTGTTCGATGAAAGCATGTGTTCGTCTTTACAACATGTTCTTTCTTTATAAGTCCATCGCCGCCGACAATCATGTCAAGGTCATCATCGCTGCTGTCGTAAAATATTACGTCCTCTACATCATAAGATTGACCGATGGTGTAGTAAAGAATGCCCTCCATATTTATTTCGTTATCCCCTTCTCCTGACGTCGGAAGTGCAATGCCACACTTTACAAAGGAGCGAATTACCGTATCTTTTATTCGATGAGATGTTTCCTTTGGGATAAAGTCGAAATATTTCCCTTAATATTTTGTTTTTTCTTTTTTCTAACTTGAATATCAAGTTTCAAGATGATGTTTTTCGGTTTTGTTCTTTATTCTGGTCAAAACGTTCAGAGTTTTATATTCTAATTTGACAATCTGGTAATAAGGTCTGATGATAAAAACGTTGGCAGTTTCATACCATTTCATCGCTTGATAATTAAGTCAATTCAGTAGGTACCGTAAATGTTCGATTTAGCGCCGCTCTCGATTAAGCGCCGCTATCGATTTAGCGCCGCATACAGAAGCTGGATAATTTAATAAGCGCCGCACCTTCGAAAAAGATGAATCTGCAAAAAAACACAAACTGATACGCTAACATATCAACATATCTTTAATACATCACTGGAAATTTTTTAAACGATTTTTCTACGTGTACGATCTCAAAGTGTGTGCATTTTTCTTTGCGAGCCTGAAGCTGCTCCCCCAGTATTTTCGCCGATCTGCACTCCTTCGTCAGAGGACGTTGACGTTCTTTTTTGAATTTATTGTGCTATTGGGTATTATGAAAATTATTGGGTTAAATTTATTGGGTTTTTCTATGGATAATTAAAGTTGTGTTATGAGCATTTTGTCAACTTTTTTTAATAAGCGCCGCACCAAAAGATTGCAAATTTTAATAAGCGCTGCGGCGCTAAATCGAACATTTACGGTAATTGTTAATTACAGAATCATCCTCAGAAAAAGTTACATGAAAATAGGACTAATGTAGTAAATAAATAGTTACTGATGAACGGAGACTTTCCTAAGTATTTCAACCATCCAAAAGTAGCGCCCTTCCGAAAGTAGCGGCCCCCGAAAGTAGTGGCTCCCCGAAAGTAGCGCACCCCGAAAGTAGCGGCCCCCGCAGGGCCCCCGAAAGTAGCGGCCCCCAAAGGCTGCTAAATCCGAAAATAACGGGGGCCATTACTTTCGGAATCTACGGTACAGATTGTACCCTATACAGTGACGGATCCAGGATGATCTGGTAGTGGGAGGGGGGGGGGGGGTGCTGAGCGAGCGAAGTGAGATCAAGCCTGAGGCGTGGGGCGCGACCGAGGCAGGGTGTAGCGCCGCTGAGGGAACTACGGCAGGGGTCTGTGGACACAGCCCCCGGCAGGGTCCAGGGGCCGCAAACATTGAATGAATGCGTCCTTTAATGTACTTGGATTTGACAAGGTAATTGGCACCCCCCTTGGTCACGGCCAGGGGGTGCGCGCACCCCTGCACCTCCCCCCCCTATAAATCCATCACTGACCCTATCTATATACAGTAGTGTAGTACCTTTGACTGGTGACAGGACGGAACAGCTGACATTAACACGATCCGTTGTAACATTCTCACTATAGAAAAATAGAAGAATCTAGATCATGAGTACTTTAGTAAAAAGAACAAAGAGGACACACACATTTGTCCTATGATTCACGGACAACAAAAAGATGTTAGTTTGTATGTTATTAGTGTTTTCAGCTTGAGTTGGTAAAGTTTTTTTCCGTATGCTTTCGCTGTACAAGCTGTCGTAAGTTAAACTCAGAGAAAAACTCTGAGCTCCAGACGGGACTCGAACCCACAACCTTCCGAATGCCAGTCGGACGCTCTCACCACTGAGCCACTGGAACTCAGATGGTAGACCGAGGTTATTTTCGATATTTATACGCCTGGGAACTAGTCAATCCGTACGTGTGTCAACACCGCTGCCAAACGTTTGCGCATGCGTGAATTTGCTCGAGAAACATTGCAAGAGAAGTGGGAACTAGCCGTGGCAACAACAACGTGCAAACAGTGAAGACTAAGACTCGACCATTCATTTGTGTTTTAAAAAAAGGGTAATGAAAATTACGAAGGGGTCATTTCAGAATATGTTACAATATTGACAAAGAAGCCATGCACAAATTACCTACCTTATCTTTTTGGTAGTATGCTTATAATTTTAACTTTTGTGTCGGACTCTTGGACCAGTCCAAATATTTCAGTGTTTCCCCGCTCATTTTTTGTGGTGCGAGCTCGGACGTCGCGCATGCGCAAAACGGTTGGCAGCGGTGTTACGTGTGTCACGAGTACCTGTTAGGCTACAAGTCGCATTGTGTCAGGGTTTTTTCAGTAAATAAACACATTTACTATAAACTGACACAATGCGACTTGTAGCTCAACAAGCACTTGTGACACACGTACGGTTTGACTAGTTCCCAGGCGTATAAATATCGAAAACAACCTCGGTCTACCATCTGAGTTCCAGTGGCTCAATGGTGAGAGCGTCCTGCTGGCATTCGGAAGGTTGTGGGTTCGAGTCCCGTCTGGAGTTCAGAGTTTTCTCTGAGTTTAACTTACGACAGCTTGTACAGCAAAAACATACGAAAAGAAAAGATGTTAGTTTGTTTCCAACTTTTTTTCACACAATCTTGGACATTATTAAGGCACGTCTTATCACCAAGGCTTTCGATTTGAAGTTTACCGGGGGAGAGAAAACTGGGGACAAAGATAATCAGTGAACAGACTCAATTTATAACTAGAGCGCAACACTGCTGCCAAACGTTTTGCGCCTGCGCGACATCCGAGCTCGCACCTCAAAAAAAAGAGCGGGAAAACACTGAAATATTTGAACTGGTCCGAGAGTCCGACACAAAAGTTAAAACTATAAGCATACTACCAAAAAGATAAGGTAGATCGTTTGTGCATGGCTTCTTTGCCAATATTGTAAACAGATCCTGAAATGACCCCTTCGTAATTTTCATTACCCTTTTTTTAAAACACAAATGAATTGTCGAGTCTTACTTAGTCTTCACTGTCTGGTTGTTGTCGCCACGGCTAGCTTCTCTTGTTTACTCTAGCAAATTCACGCACGCGTAAACGTTTGGCAGTGGTGTTTGGCAGCGCTAACTCCAGAGCAAAAAGTAAAGTCGCTATTTTACGTCGCCTCCAGTCCCCCAATATACTTTTAGATCTACGCGGTCGACGTGCGGCGTAGAGGACCGAATCCGACGTGAATCAGGAAAGCTGTGAATCCTCGTAATGACTAAAGTTAGCTCTTCCTGATATGGAGAATATTAGTCCACTGGGATGAATCTCTCACCTAAACAGAACTTCCACAGTTCTAAGTGGAGGAGTGTTCAAGGGTACAACGATGACATCTGAGCAAACACTGACAGTGGGTCGCTTTGTCACTTGGATGTACCTGAAACCAAGAAATAATCAGGCTATGTTAACCCTTTCAGTACCAAAGACGTACTTTAGTATTTTACTCTGGCTAAAGCCAGACGATTTTACTCGTCAATAGAGAAACCCTGGTACTCTAAGGGTTAAAAGATACCCCTTGAAAATCGTTTCGCCGTAAACCGCAAGTTTATTCCACGAACATTAACACTTTGAAGCCTGAAACGAGTCTTTAAGGTTTATTCTGGCTAACGCCAGATGATTTTATTCAGCACAGGGAGAGCCAGGTCCAGGCCACAAAGTGTTAATTAAAAAATGGTTCATGGTTTGGCGTGCTCCATCGAGTTATGGACACACGTGGGAAGTTGAGAGAGCATGAAAAAAGCGTACGAGTTGCTCGAGGCAATAAGCCAAGATTTTTGAGTGCTCTCACAACTTCCCATGCAAGTGCATCCATAGTCAACGGAGCACTCCCAACTATAAACCATTTCTTTTATAACATAGAATAAGACTCAAAATAGTAATAAAAACGGCTTAAAATCAACGTAAGTGTTTCGGTTATGTTTTCTGTTTTCTGTTTGTTTGCTTGAACCGCTTCACATTTATTTTAAATATCCCAAGGCCTCCACATAATTTTTAAATGTTGCCAGACCAGTTGGTGGTTTGTTTGCTTGGTTTTTGGTGAGTGTTATTCTTCTTTTTATCTAAAAATGTTTTCCCGCGCTCCATCGAGAAATGGAACACGCATGACAACCAATCAGAAGCATTTTTGATTATGATAAAGTTTGTTGTATTAATGTACACACGTAAAAATGCGAAAGCTGTTATACAGACCTGCAAAATTGTTACAGGCTGTTCCGATAGGCTGTCACCGTGGTGTGTTCGCACTGGTTGTCCCTGAGTTTGTTAACATGTCTACATGTAACAAGTTGTTGACAACTTCTCAAATTGTTGCTAACTGTTATGACTCTAACAGACTGGTGACAAGTTGTTCCAACAACCTGTTAAGGTGAAGTAATACGAGCAACAAATTGCTGCAACACTGTTGCGTTGCAAGTTGAAAAGCGTTGTTGCACGTATTGGTCCACCCACCTTAAACATTGTCACGCAAAAATGATTTTGTTCAAGTTAAAACAGCATGTTGCAGCAAGTAAAACTGGAGTCTACTTTTTTCAACAATTTTTTTCAACTTGCAACAAAATCATTATTGCGTGGTAATGTTTAAGGTGGGTGGTAATACGTGCAACAACGCTTTTCAACTTGCAACGCAATCTTGAAAGTCGCACTGCAACTTGAAGAAAAATGTTTCCCGTATTAGCTGACTTTTAGCATGCTGCAGCTAACAACTTGTTAACAGGCTGATGCTAAAAAGGTTGTAGCGCCTTGTTGAATGAACAGCATTGTTATAACCTAGCTGTTAGCAGCCTTACTACTACACACGTAAAAATGCACAAGCTGTTACATACCTGCAAGCAAGTTGTTACAAGGCTGTTCAACAGGCTGTCACCGTCATGTGTTCACACTGGCTGTCCCAGTCTGTTAACATGTCTGTAACAGGTTGTTGACAATTTGTAACAAGGTTGATATGACTCCAACAGACTGATAACAAGTTGTTCCAACAACCTGTTACCGTTCTGCATTCAACAAGTTGTTAACAGATTGATGCTAACAAGGTTGTAGCAGCTTCTTGAATGAACAGCACTGTTACAACCTGTTAACAGCCTTGTTACAAGCCTGTTGTGAACACATGCTGTTGACAAGCTGTGTGATAACTGAGATTCTTACCTGTCTACAAGAAAAGCTTAAAGAATCAGAAGACTACAAACCTTTTGTTTCCAGTTGATGTAGCTGTTTGAAATTGAGAGCCACCAATACTCTGACCTGAACACTGGACTTCCACAACATGACCTGGTAACACGATGCTGAAAAGAACAAACACAAGTCATAATTAAAAAAGAAATGACATTAGGGTGCATTGTTGCTTGAATGTATATCCATTCACCACTGCCATTATTTAGATTAACCCATTGCTGCCTAGGATGTCTAAGGTTCTACTTTTGACAAGTAAAATCATCTGGTGTAACATACAGTATGTATTCTAAAAGCTCTCTCACACTCACACTCAATGAGTGGCCCCTCATACTCAATACAGTAAGTGCAACATCAACACTCAATGAGTCTCTACTCACCCTCACTGAGTATGAGACTACACTCACTCTCTAAACACTATTCAATTGAATGGTTGGAGAGTGAGTGTAGTCTCATACTCAGTATTAAAGGGTGAGTGGAGCCCATTGAACTCTAAGTAAAGTGGAACGATAACTCGATGGCGTATCATGAAGCCAACATGGGGGCCGCCATGCACGTCAACCCCAGTCCCTTTTACTTTATAGCCGAGAGAAAATGAAGCTGAATTTGGTGAACTGGGTTGCAAAAACAGCTTGAAATCAAACAAAAACTGAACTTGTTAACCACTTTTAGGCTTAAATCAAATTCCAATATACCGTAGAGTAGGTGAACACTGACATGACGAGTAAAAACAAGGAAAACAGTAAAAATATAAGCTCTCAAATGAAAGTCAACAATACGCAACCAAAATTGCCATTGGTTTGGACAAATATAAAGAAAATACATATGAAACCCAGGTTTAAAATGAAGAGGTTGTTTATAAAAACAGTTGGGTTTTAAATTTTTAAATTTTCAGTAGGAAAAAAACAACAAAATGCACTTTACCGTGTGTTATTACAGCTCTGGAATTACTCTTCGTATCGAAAAATGTCAGATTTAGCATTTCCACAACTAAAACTTGAGTTAAAGCTATAATTTAGCATGATCTTATTACTAATTCTTGCCAAGACAACCTTCAAACGTTTGAGATAACAAAGAAAAATAAGAGAAACCTGCATTTTCCGTACGAGTTTCGGACTCGAATTTTGCTTTTGTTCGGCAGATATTTCATCATTCCATCCATTTTCGTGTGTAGAAATTGTTCAGGTACAAGGCCAATAAGCCAATACGTACTAGCTTCTTCGTTATCATCTATAAAAAAACTTTAGGCCTAAAAAATGGTTGTTTTTTGCAGCGAGTTTTCAGTTTTTCATTGTACGTGCCGCTCATAGGTTCTGTTGACGTCAGACGTGCAATGGCGACCCCCAGCAGCCGGAAGTTTGGTTTCACCCAATCATAGGGCCTTTCTTATGGAGTTAGCGTTCCAGTTTATTTAGAGTTCAATGGTGGAGACTCATTGAGTGTTGAGTTGCACTTATTGAGTGAGAGAGGCCACTCATTGAGTGTGAGAGCTTTAAGAATACAGGCGTAAGACAGAGTAAAAAGATAATGGGGCTGTTTTTGTTTTTGACCAGCTCATATAGGAATAGGTTAATCAGTTGTCAACCCATTGCTGCCCAGTGCCCACTGTAAGATGTCATGTGCGAGGGTTCTCCTTTGACAAGTAAAATCATCTGGCATTAAACAGAGTAAAAAAGGCCATTTTTGGCCAACTCAGGCAGGAATGGTTAACCGGTTCAACCGTTTTATGCAACTTGTCTTCATTGTACCAATTTGTCAATGCCATTGGTAGTGTTGGCCTTCCAAAAATTGCACAATGTAACAGGATCTTATGAGATTTTTAAAATTTAATAAAGTTCATTTTTCAAAAAATCATTAATCTGATTGATTACATTTATTTAGCAAAATGTACAATTTTCCTTACTCGAAAGACACAGTACCACCTTTACTCCTAACAGAGATTGTTTCTTTCTTAAATTTAATTTTTGTTTGCCCTGTTTCTGAAGACAAAGTTTGACATGTCACTTCAACCTAAGAAATAAAAAAAATATATTCTAAATATTCTAACTTAACAGTTTTACATTCATTTAACCTACAATAAATTAAAATAAATATATAATTGTACAATAAATATTGAAAAACTTGAAATGCTTTAAAAAAATTGAAACCTTGTTTACTTGGTGTGTACAGAAAAATACTAGGCCTTAGTCTCTTTTATACAAACTTCATCCAAAGGGCTAAACAGCACTATCACCAGTGCAAGAGGTGCCATGACTAGCCAATGCTAGAGTTCACTTCAGTGGTCCATACCGAGCGGCAAATCACTCCCTAAAAAGTGTATGAGATTTTTGAACTTTCAAAAATCTTCAAATGGATTTTTGCATTGGATTTTCAAGTTTTTAGGGATTTTTTGTGGATTTTATAATTGTGAAAATAATTATGGATTTTCAGAGGATTTTATGGATTTTCCAGGAATTTTATGGATTTTCCAAGGATTTTATGGATTTTCCAAGGATTTTATGGATTTTCTCGTCCAGTTTCAGACCCACTTTCCCCACACAGGGAGAAAGTGGGTCTGGAACTGGACTATGGATTTTGAAAGACTCTCATCATGGATTTTTTGGCAAAGTGTACATACAAGATTTTTGAAGTGATTTGCCCTCGGTCCATACTGTCAAGACCTAATACTGTCAAGACCTAACACTGTAGTCTGGTATTATCCTGTATCAATTAGCTATCTCTTATTTTTTAGAAAAATATTTGCATTCAAGCATTTAGCAAATAACTAGTTGTTTTCGAGTTCTGAAACAAACATTGTCCAATGACAACTATACATTTGACAGATCAAATCAATAACGAATCAATAGGGGTGTAACTTTCCGTTGTCAATACTTGTCATCGTTCTTTTCACATGGCAGCATTTGCTTGGAATAACTTGTCTTTGGCTTAATTGTGAGAATCGAAATGATCAGCGAATGCAGGTCGTCTGATAAGGGTAGTTCACTTCGATATGACCTGCCCACACATTTATTTTGTATATGTTTGCCGTGAGCCATGAGAAAATATCAATGCAACATTGAAACTTGAAATGGAAGCAATAACAATGAAAAGTTACACCCCTATTGTTATTGATTTGATCTGTCAAACGTATAGTTGTCATTGGACAACATTTCTTTCAAAACTTGAAAAGAACTAGTTATTCACTAAACGCTTGAACACAAATGGTAGTATTTTTACATCTTTTACTCAAAGAACATGAAAACGGTATATACCTCATTGTTTTGAACAACTTCACTCAACTCAACAGCAATACTTCCACTGCTTGCATACTCTGCAACTCTCAATACATTGTTTGGATAGTTGGATAGTTGAACATTAACTATTGGGGAAACTATATAATTAATATATAAAAACATTTTGACATACATTCTAATTTTTTTTAAACTTATTACATGTATAGTACTACAGTAAATAATAACAAATACTTTAGATTTCATTTTGCCATTGTCTGTTCAGTGATACCACAGAATAATAGATACACTACAAGTCCAACTTGCATGAACACCCTTGATGTTTATGTCCTTGTGCATGTTGCCTTGCACATGCCAATCATCACCATCAATATCACTATTCTGGCAAGTTCCACAGGTACAGTACTGTGCAGAAATAACCTAACACTGCGTCTGCGGGCGCTCTGCGTGCGGTTGTGCGGCTGCCGCAAGGTCGCTGTGCGTCTGAGGCTGCGCCCGCTTGGGAGATTGACTGCGTGCGGTTTCACGTCCGCCTTGCGGCTGCGGTTCTGCAGACGCAGGAACCACAGTTGATGGTCGTCAAACGTCGGGAACACCCGAGTGTTACAGAATTCAATCTATCTAAACTATTAAACTGTGTGGAGCAACAGATACAGGTACAAAAACCGCCAAAGAAGAAGTCGTTGAGTCGAGAATTTAGTCTATCTGAGCGACTGGTATAAGGACTGCCAACGAAAGAGTCGCTGAGATATAGAATCTCGTGATCTAATCTAATCTAAATCACCAACGAATGAGTCGCTGAGATTCTGAATTCAGTACATCTAACGACAGCTACGTAATTATAAAGATTGCCCGAACGGGTTGATGATATATATAACTTAGTCTATCTAAGCGCGACAGCGATTGACAAGAGATTTTCCATAAAGGCGAACTTGGAATCAAACATTCAAACTTCGAAACTTTGAAATCAATATCCGAACTTCCGAATCGCACCGCGCGGAAAATTGATTTTACGTCAAAAGTTCGTCGTCCGAAAAAGTTAAATCAGTCGAAGTAACTATTTGATCAAAATGTATGTATTAAAAACTTACCTTGGCAGTATTAAATGCTTTTAAAGTAATTTTATAAGAAGAGTCAGCGGGTTTTAAAACAACCTTATGATTCTACGGCCTGCAGATTGCATGATTGAAAGTTTCATTCCGAAGCGGAGTTGCCGAAAAACAGTTTTGTAAATTAAAGTTTTACTTAAGAACACTCTTAAAATTTGCCGAACGTTTGTTTGAAGATTTCAGTGGTTAGCGTGAAACTATTAATTTCTAATAATTTATGCAATTTCGACGGGCGTCTGTGACGCAGGCTAATTCTCAAGGCGCTCATTTGTAAAAAGACTTCATATAGCGGTTTATAGGACCCAACGTTGCATTTTGTGCTTAAAAAAATACTTTTTCGGCGTAACTGTTGTCGGGACCAAATTCCTAAACTCTGTTTGTTGAGTCGCTGAAAACTCAATTCTGTAGTAATGTTGAAAAGAGGCTTTATTATAAATCCATTAGTTTATATACATGTAGCTAATTACGTCATTAGTTAATAATTGAATATTAAACAGATCACATTACATCTCCCTTTTTGGAATATTTTAAAACATAATATCAATATTGTTCTGTCTTTAACTTCAGGGTTAAATTGGTGTCAATTCAGGTTTTTTTTACTTATCTTAACTGTCACTTCAGCCCAAGGTTCTCCCTTGCTTTTAATGACAATTTCTTAATTCTCTTTGGTCTACTATTTATATTTAGTGATGGTATTGGTTTCTGTTCGTCTTGTTTCTCGTCTGTGTTATTCGGGATATTCCGCAGTTGTACTCGGTTTCGTCTAATTACTGTGGCAGGCGTATCCACTAGGTATGATCTTGGCTTCTTCGATGGCTTGATGACTGTGCCGGTACAATCCATGTCTGTGATGTAGACTGTTGCACCTGATGGTAGAGGTGCCAGTGGATGTGCTTTGTGGCGATTGTCAAAGTTGTTCTTCTGCTTTGATCTGTAGACTTCTTCCTTTTCTTTGAAGTGTTTCTGGTCTGGCAGTTTGGGTTCTAACTGTTCTGGCATGATTGGAATTGTTGACTTTATCTTTCTTCCCATAAGGAGTTCTGCTGGCGAGTATCCGCTTGCTAATGGTGTGGATCTGTATGCTAGTAGCGCCTTTGTTGGATCATTCTCTTTCTTCAAAATTTCTTTCACCGTCCTTACTGCACGCTCCACTTCTCCGTTCGCTTGGGGGTATCGGGGGCTACTCGTGGTGTGTTTGAATCCCCACTCCTTTGCAAATTGGGCAAATTCTTCACTGTGGTATTGAGGACCATTATCTGAACGTACCTCGTCAGGAACACCATGTCTGGCGTAGAATGTCTTCAATGCTTGGATGACTGTAGATGAACTTGTGCTTTTGGGTAATGTTATGACTTCGACGTAGCGGGAATAATAGTCTACGACGAGTAGGTACTGTAGGTCATCTTCTTTAGGATGAAGAGGTCGGTTGCAATCAGTTTCCACGGTCGTTCAGGAAGTGGCGTTGGTAGGAGTGGTTCTGGATGCTGTTGTCTGTGTTGGCTGCATGTCTTGCAATTTTCGACCAGTTCTTTGATTTGTGCGCTGAGTCCTGGCCACCACACAGATATCTTGGCACGTTCTCGGCATTTGGTGATACCTTGGTGTCCTTCATGTATTTGGTTGAGGGTTTGGCATTGCATGCTGGCTGGAATGACTAGTCTTGTTCCTTTTAGCAGTATCCCCTGAACGATGGTTAGCTCTCCGCGTACTTGCCAGTATGGTTTCATGGCGTTGCTGATTTGGTTTTTGTCTGGCCAGCCATTTAAACAGTGTTTCTTTATCTCCTGGCATGCTTTATCCTGATCTTGTGCTTGTTGGATTTCTCTCAACTTTGGGTCTGATGCTGGCAGGGCTTTGATTACACTTGCAATGTAGGCATCCATTTGATCTTCCTCGATGACTGGTTGAGCTGTTTGTTGCTCTTCTATCTTCCGTGACAGGGTGTCGGCTGTGTAGTGTAGCTTTCCAGGTACATGTTGAACATCTTTAAGGTGGAATCTCATTAACCGCATCTTGTATCGTTGCAATCTTGGTGGTAACTTGTCGATGGTATGCTTGGTTAGTAGAGGTACCAATGGTTTATGGTCAGTTTTTGAGGCTGCTAATCCTAAAAAATCTTCCTGGTCTCCTCCGGAAGGCCAATTTGGCTCCCTTGATCTTTTCATTCGACAATGTCGACATGATATAGATCAGCTCCCACCTTTTAGGCCCAAAACGCCATCTAATCTCAGCTCTAGTGAATTAAGTGCTTTAAAATCATTGCGTAGCCGGAATGATATTGTCATCAAACCTGCTGACAAAGGTGGTGCTTTGGTTGTCTGGAGAGCTGATTTGTACCGCGAAGAGGCTCAAAGGCAACTAAACGACACTGCTTTTTACAGCAGAGTTGATGGTGATTTGACATCCCAACACAACACCACCATTCGATCCACCATCAACAACCTCATCACCACTGGGGAATTGCCTGATACAGCAAGCAATCTCCTAACCACCACTCCACGCACATCTGTCATGTACTTCCTTCCCAAAATTCACAAACCCAACAACCCAGGTAGACCTATAGTGTCTGCTTGTGGTTGCCCTACCCAAGCCATTTCATCCTACCTTGACCACATCATGGCGCCCTTGGTTAAGAATTTACCTTCTTACATCAAGGACACCAAACATGCTCTGAAAATTTGTGACCACATTAGTTTTCAGGGTTCACATCATTTCATCTTCACCATGGATGTCAAATCACTCTACACTGTCATCCCGCATCACGATGGTCTTCAAGCACTTAAATATTTCTTTGATCAACGCACAACTCGGGAGCCATCGACCACTACTTTGTTACGCCTGGCCGAGTTAGTGCTCACCCTCAACAATTTTTCATTTGATGGTGAGCATTACCAACAAGTTAGTGGTGTAGCCATGGGTACCAAAATGGGCCCTAACTATGCCAACTTATTTGTTGGTTATGTGGAAAAACAAATCTTTGAACAATACACTGGTTTCCTACCTGACTACTATGGTCGGTTCATTGATGATTGCTTAGGCACTGCATCATGTTCGCGCGCTGACCTGGTTTGCTTCATTAACTATGTTAATGACTTCCACCCAGCACTCCAGTTCACATGGGAGATCAGTGAGACTAGTGTGTCGTTCTTAGATATTCTCATCTCCATTAATGGTAATAAGCTGAGCACTTCTGTCTTTTACAAGACCACTGACTCTCATAGCTACCTCCTCTTCTCCTCTCATCATCCTAAACACACCAAAACTTCCATTCCTTTCTCTCAATTTCTTCGTCTTCGCCGCCTCTGCAGTGAAGATGATGATTTCAATGCCAAATGTTTGGAAATGAGAAACTTTTTTGTTAATCGCGGTTATCCTTCCCACCTCTTAGACACTGCCTTACACAAGGTCTCCAACATTTCCCGTTCAGACACCTTAAGCGAACCTTTGGCTACCATTTCTAATGAAAAAGTACCTCTAGTTCTCACTTTTCATCCCTTCAATTTCAAAGTAAGGGACATCATTAGCCGCAATTTCGACCTCATTAAAAATGACCCAGAAACATCTTCCATTTTCTCTGAGAAACCCCTAGTATCTTTTCGGCATAGCAAAAACATCCGGGAAAACGTTGTTCACAGCTCACTGCAGCAAGCCTTGGTATCACATGTTGGCACCAGCTCTTGCTGTCGTGGTAGGTGCAACACCTGTAAATACTTAGACTCCTCAACTTCAATTTCGGCTCCAAAATGTAGGTTCAACATAACCCACAGTTTCACTTGCACTTCCTCCAACCTCATTTACTGTATCTCTTGCAGTAAATGTCCCATGCTTTACATCGGAGAAACTGGAAGACGTTTAGGTGACAGGTTTGTTGAACACCTTCGTGATGTCAAATACAATGTGCCAAACAAACCTGTTGCCAGGCACTTCAACAGTGCCAACCACTCCTTTTCCAACATGAAAATCTGTGCCATTCAGCCCATTACAGGTTGTAACGATACTCGTCGTAAACAAGAAATGCGTCTCATTTACAAACTTGGTACCATTCACCCTCACGGCCTCAATGAGCGATTCTCTTTCATTTAGCTCACTCCACCACCATATTCCACACCTTTTCCTTAACCTTTTTCTGATGATTTAAATAGTAATTTATAACCTGTTTCTTTGCCTATTTGCAGGTACCTGACCCACAAATTGGGTCAGCACCTGCACGCAGGCTAAAATTACATATTAATTTATTTGTTTACTTTGTTTTTATTGGCTTACATGTGTTCACGTGATTCCCATTGTAGCTCTGCTATAAATACGCGTGACCACATGTGAGTTGTTTACTAATTTCTCCTGACGAAGGGCCTTCGCTCGAAACGTCGAGAAGATTTTTCTCTGTTTTTCAGGCCAACGTGACTTAACCCTGGTAATATCCCAATAATATACATGCTTAAACGTTCACAAGCCCAAGTAACCGCGAGGGCTTCTTTTTCTATCTGAGCATACTTGGACTCAGTGTCTGTCATGGATCGGGATATAAAGGATACAGGTTTCCAGGTGCCTGGTTCTTCTTCTTGTAATAGGACTGCTCCGAGGCCGTATGACGAAGCATCGGCTGCTATCTTCGTTTCTTTGTTGGGGTCATACAAGGTTAACACAGGTGCTGTTGTCAGGGCCGTTTTGACTTTGTTGAAAGCATCGTGCTGTGGAGGTCCCCATGTCCATGCGGTGTTCTTGACTAACAGCTCACGGATGGGCTTGGTCAGGTCAGCGAGGTTGGTGGTGAACTTGCTAAATTGGTTTACCATTCCTAAGAAGGAGCGAACTTCATGCAGGTTGGTTGGGTGAGGCATACCCAGGATTGCTTGTACTTTCTCTGGATCTGGTTTGATGCCATCAGCTCCCACGATCTGACCTAGGAATTTCACGCTTGAGACGTTGAAAACACACTTCTCGGGATTTAGTGTGACCTTGGCGTTGCTGAGTCGTTGGAGAACCGCTTCCAATCGTTGGTCGTGTTCCTCTTGTGTTCTGCCATAGATGAGAACATCATCAATGTTGCATTCAGCACCATCTAAGCCTTCTAGAATTTGGCTCATGCACTTCTGGAACTTTTCAGACCCGGAACTTATTCCAAAAGGAAGGACGTTGAAGCAATATCGTCCCCACGGTGTGATGAACGTTGTTAAGGGTCTTGATCTCTCTGACAGTTTGATTTGCCAGAATCCGGAGTTGGCATCTAATCGTGAAAAGTGTTGAGCTCCGGCGAGTTTTCCTGACGTCGTGTCGATCGTTGGAAGTGGATGGTTTTCGCGTTGCACGAACTGGTTGAGCTTTGTGAGGTCTACACATACTCGGACTTTGCCGTTGCCTTTTGGCGTTACGACCATCGGGGCACACCAGTCGGTAGGCTCATCAACTCGAGATATTACTCCGTTTCGTTGCATTCGTTGTAACTCTAGCTCGGTTTCTTTGCGAAGTGGTATCGGGACTTGTCTAGGAACGGTAATTGCGAAAGGTGTTGCGTTTTCCCTAACTTTGATGTCGTACTCTTGGTCTTTCATTTGTCCAAGGCCGGTGAAGAGGTTCGGATACTTTTCTTTGACCCTTACTTTCATTTCAGTGCTGTTGAGAGTATCGACACGGTTGATTAACTTCAGACGTTGAGCTGCCTGTCGTCCTAATAGTGATCTTTCTAGTCCTTTGATGACGAATATTTCCTCACTAGTTGTTCTGTCATCGTGACATAGCTCTACCGTAAATGTTCCTATGCAGTCCATTTTGTAGTTGCATGGGCCCATAAGTATTTTCCCAGTCGGCTTGAGGGGTAGTTTTGGTTTGGTTTGTTGATATACTGTGAGGGGCATCACCGTGACATCTGCGCCGCTGTCGATTTTGAACGAGAAGGCTGTTTTGTTTATCTCGATGTCTGCGGTCCATGGCTTGTTGGAGGAATTACCGACAGCGTCGAGGTTTACGATTTCCCCCATAAAATAGGCATCTTCTTCGGATGAACTTTCCTCATTCTCTTGGCGGGAAATTTCGTTAATCTTTTTGTTGCGGTATTGTTGATTAATAACTTGGCTTCGACACGCTTTGGCCCAATGTCCCTTTTTCGCGCATTTGTTACAAATGGAGTCGCTCGCAGGGCACATTTGCCATGAATGTGCTGGTCCCGAGCATCGCGTACATTTACTTTTGCCATCTGATTTGCCAGTGCTTTGTCTTCTTTCGAATTGTTTGGTGAATTTCTCACGCGGGTGTCGTTGTCTTCTATTCTTAGAGATGTCATCAATGTTGTGTTCGTCGTTTCCGGTAGACTTTGGTCCGTGAATAAAGCTTTGTTGCTTCTTAACTTCTTCGCTCTGTCTAGCTCGAGCCATAGCTTTCGCTAATGTTAGGTTCGGATCGAGCTGTAGCTTCTCGGATAGTTTCTTGTTTTGCAGTCCGACGACGATGCGATCGCGTATTAACTGATCTTTAAGTGCACCAAATTCGCAATATTTGGCGAGACAATGCAGGTCGGTGATGAAGCTTTCCACTGGTTCGCCTTCGTTTTGAACTCGGACGTTGAACTTCGCTCTTTCGAAAATTACATTTCTTTTGGCGATAAAGTGGTCTTCGAACTTGTTCTTCACGGTTTCGTAGCTTTTCATTTCACCTTCATCGAGACCGAACGATGTTATGATGTCGTCCGCCTCGTCGCCCATGGTGTAAATAAGCGCGTTGACTTGTTTCTCCTCATCTTTCTTGTCTAACTCCGTGGCTATTCTGAATCTCTCAAAACGACGAATCCATCGGGTCCAGTGGTCCACTCCGACGATTTAAATGAAAATTTTGATGGAGGTGTTACTTGATATGTTGTGAAACTTCGCACGAGCGTTCCTTCGTTTTTGTTCAGCGTCTGACATTTCCTTGAAGAATATATTCCCAACAAATGTGTTGGCATAGGTTTCTGATGCTCTGTTCGATCCGTTTTGCGATTTCTCTTCGCTTTTGTGCTTTTACGCTATAACAACTCGAATTTCCGACCGCTGCTACCATGTGGTAATGTTGAAAAGAAGCTTTATTATAAATCCCATTAGTTTATATACATGCAGCTAATTACGTCATTAGTTAATAATTGAATATTAAACAGATCACATTACAACCTGTTAACTTTTTCGTGTCGCTCCTTGGCCTTCTTGTTTACACCAGTTCGGCTTTTATTTGTCATGTTTTTAGATAAAATGCAGCTTTAAAGAAAACCAGCAGTAATGTTCCAACACATTTTATTGTTCAGAATATTTGAATAAAGATACCTAGTTCTCTTTTATTTGTATTCAAATCAACTCGGAAATGTTCCCGCCAAAACTTACAGGGCGGAGAAAAAAGCGTATTGACCGGTCGGTCAATATCGTAAAATCCCGACCTCTCAGGAACCAATCAGCGTGCGTCGTTTTGCGTACGGACGGGAAATCAAACCCAGCCATATAATACATAAGCTTTTGGAAAGAAACAGTGCTTACAACACTGTGAGTCTGTTTCGCACCCTATTTAACTCCTTTCGTTATTGCGTAAGTACAAGAAATAAATAACTCTTTCTTTGTAAGAGTTCATTCCTTCTTCGACGTCACTTCTGATAAGTAGTTACGAACTTTGACAGCAAAAAGTCCATGAAGATGAAATTTTAGAACGACAAGAATATTGCAATCGCAATATAGCAAGGTTAGATATACAGCCGAAACAGAGAGCGTAGTTGTCTAACGTTTCGAGCGAAGGCCCTTCGTCAGAGAGAGAAACGTTGTTAAATGCAAGTCGCACCACGGTTTGAACTCGACTTTCGCGTGCAAACTGACGATCTTACCACCAGGCCACTGAAGCAAACGTCAACGAAGCAACGTTTCTCTCTGACGAAGGGCCTTCGCTCGAAACGTTAGACTCCTACGTTCTCTGTTTCGGCAGTATATCTAACCTTGCTATATTTCGATTGTTGTTTCTACACTACCTACGCAGCACGCTACTTTTATTACACTATGAGAATATTGCAATTTTGCTCACGAAAACCCACAGATTACGAATATGTAAAATACCCGCAGGAGCGATAGGCACTTTTTAACAAAAGGAAGGTTTGAAACTGGAGAGAGATTTGGGTCCACTTTCATGTCGAGTAAGCTGATAGGGTGACGCTTCCACAGAAATCCAGAAGCTAACAGATTAAATGTCTGTCAATAAACGATCACTATACACTATTAACAACATCGCTTCTTTCTTTCAGCGTTAAAATGTCCAAGATACCTCAACGAGCAAAAGAACCGTCTTCCTACGCAAGAATTTTTGCAAAATATAAAGCGAGCTATCCGAAGAAAGACGAGATCGACGAATCGGAAAGTTCTTCACACGAGGAACCACTACGGACAAATATGAACATTGGGGGATCGCAAGGAACATTTGGAATATCCCCTGGTGCCCATGTAGCCAGAGTATCTGCAAATGGCATTAACAGCAATTATGAAGGTAGGGACGACTTTATTTAACGAGGATGACAGATGACAGTTACTGGTTAAAGCTACGTTTACCGTTCTCGAATTACACAGCCGGAAACGCACATGTTGTAACAGGTCTGCAGCCTGCCTGTTACAACTTGTCATGGACAAGCCGATATGCGGATGCGTTCGCATGCCTTGTTCCAGTTTGTCGTGACAAATCTGCAACAGGTTGTTTGCAAGCTTGTTGTAAGTTGTTCTGACAAGCCGGAACAAGTTCGTCCTGAAACAGGACGAATTCGAGACCGGTCTCGGTAGATTAATTTAGATAATGATTGTGTATTTCGACAGGTCAGTTAACAGATCCGAATGATAGACTACGGGAAGACCTGGATCTGTTGGCCAATCAAATAGACCACTATAGACACGCTTATTCAGAAACGCATGGCGCACCAAAGAACAGACCACGGTAACGGTAAATGATGGTGGAGCTACTATTCCTCCACTAAATAAGGTAACGAACAGAGAGGACTATTGTCAGAAAATGGAGATGACATACTATTGAATGAGTACCAGATGGGCCTGGGTGCCAAAGAAAACAGATAACAGTGACAGTAAATGATGGTGGAACAGTGACAGTAAATGATGGTGGAACAGCGGGGACCATTGTCGAAAATGGAGATGGCGTACTACTAGTAACAGACGGGCCTGGGTACCAAAGGACAGATAACAGTGACAGTAAATGATGGTGGAACAGTTTGGGACCATAGTCAAAAATGGAGATGATATACTACTAAATGAGTACCAGGCAGTCCTGTGTACCAAAGAACAGACACTAGTGACAGTACATCATGGTGGAACAGAAAATGGAGAGGACATACTACCCGATTACCAGGCAGGCCTGGGTACCAAATAACAGACAACAGTGACAGTAAATGATGGGGTAACCGGGGACCATTGTCAGGAAATGGAAATCATTCTACTAGTTACAGATTATACCAAGGACGTCTATTCAGAAACAATGGCGCTCACAAGGACCTTGAAAAAATGAATATTACCAGCTTGGCTAGACTGCAGTTTAGGGAACACCACTCGTCCGCTGACCACCTGAGAAGGTGTCTATGGTCAAGGGTTTATATTGGGGTTGAGCCTTCAGATTTAATGTTTGACACTGGTATTCGATAAACAGTTGTACCACAAGCTTTTAAATAAGTTGACTTAACTGGCGTCAGCCAGTAACGACATTTCATTAAAAAAAATATTATGACAATTCTTAAGAAAGTGTTATGATAGTATCAATGACAAAGAAATTACTAAAGTTTTCTCGTGAAACTAATCTTTATGTCAGCGTCTGACAGCCCTGGCATTAACAGTCGAATAAAGAAATTAAATAGAGGTTAAAATACAATTTAGCTGCCAAGTTTCTATACACGGTCTTCATTAAATACGCTTGGGATTGTGGCTTCAGGTAATTGTTCCATTTTGTATAGCCATCGTGTTGTCAACATAGACCTGATTTACTAAGACCTGAAAAATCAGGTCTTGTACATTCTGTAGCCATCCCCACTGCTATCAGGGATCGCTATCCTTGCTGAACAGATCCGACATCAGTCCGATGTAGCTAATGTTGCTAATGCCATCATCAGGGATTACTACATTTTTTTGCGAACAGACTTACAATCGAGGTTTTGTACACAGTGCGTGTTGGTGCTCGCGTTGGTGATGGTGCTCGCATTGTTGCTGGTGTTCGCGTTGGTTTTTGTGTTCGCGTTGATGTTGGTGTTCGCGTAGGTGTTCGCGTTGGTGTTCGCGTTGGTGTTCGCGTTGGTAATAATGTTCGCGTTGATGTTGGTGTTCGCGTTGATTTTGGTGTTCGCGTTGGTGATAATGTTCGCGTTGGTGATAATGTTCGTGTTCGCGTTGGTGATGCTGTTCGCATTGATGTTGGTGTTCGCATTGGTGCTGGTGTTCGTGTTGGTATGTGTTGATGATGGTGTTGGTGTCCGTGATGGTGTTAGTGTTGGCGTTCGTGTTGGTGTTTGTGTTGATGACGGTGTTGGTGTTCGCGTTGATGTTCGTGTTTGCGTTCGTGTTGGTGCTCGTGCTGATATTCGCGTTGGTGTTTGTGTAGATGATGGTGTTAGTGTTCGCGTTGATGGTCGTGCTGGTGTTCGCGTTAGTATTTGTGTTGACGATGGTGTTGGTGTTAGTGTTCGCGTTCATGTTCGTGTTCGTGTTCGTGTTAGTGTTAGTGTTAGCGTTGGTATTTGTGTTGATAGTTCAGATCAACGCTAACATGGACTTCTCCGGTTAGTCATAATAGCCGTCTTGAGAAATAGCTTCAGAACCTGAGACTTTATGGTCAAACATTACGTCATGGTCCACTGTCTGATGGTACGTAACCACGAGGTGGTCAAGCTGAGGATGAGCAAGGCAAATGCAATCACCATCAAGCCATAAGAGACCGCTACCTCTCGTGTTTCGCCATCGTAGGACGTCGTCATGGGATAAAACACCTCTGCCGCGCAGGTGTCCTGGTAACAAATATTACTGGTGTCCGCTGACCTGAAGAGCGAAACAGAACGTGAGGAAGAGGACCAATGTAGCGTGCGAGTCCGCTCGCTTTTAAGGAACGTCTGCTGGGAATGTATTGTTTTGATTCATTCGTCCACAAACACAGTGTTCTGATTCGCTGTGACAGCTTCTGACATTTGACAAATTACATTAAATGATTTCACTAATTAATTAATTAATTAATTAATTAATTAATTATAACAATTAATTACTGTAATTAATTAATTAATTAATTAATTAATTATAACAATTAATTACTGTAATAATTAATTATTTAATTTATTAATTAATTAATTAATTCATTGATGAATTAATTACTGTAATTAACGAATTAATTCATTAATTAATGAATGAATTAATCACTGTAATAATTAATTAATTAATTACTGTAATAATTAATTAATTAATTATTATGATAATTAATTAATTACTGCAATAACGAATTAATTATTGCAATAGGTAATTAATTATTGCAATAATTAATGAATTATTGCAATAATTAATGAATTAATTACTGCAATAATTATTGTAATAATTAATTAATTAATTACTGTAATAATTAATGAATTAATTACTGCAATAATTAGTTAATTATTGTAATAATGAATTGCAGCAATTAGCTACAATAATTACCTAATTAACACAATTATTAATTATTACTGTAATGATTATTAATCTAATTAATTAATTAATTAATTAATTAATTAATTAATTAATTAATAAGTGAATAAATTATTGGGTAATTAAAAACTGGTGCTCTCACCTTTTCTTTCGGGTCATATAATTTCCAGGTATTGCTGTAAAAGCTACTGAGCTTGTTATGTCAAAAGATTGAACACTGTCTTTACAAACTGCGGTGCCGTTGGTAGCAGTAACGTTGCAGCTCTTACAGTTATGACTGATACACTGAAACGTCCAAGAGTGCAATGAATACCTGAAGACAAAATCAAAAATACTTTTCATTAACCGCAGACTGAACTTGTTTTTAAAGAGCGAAGTGAAAAGGCGGTAAACTGCAGAGATTTTTAGCGACGAAACACTGACGTTTTGAGTGGAGACCTTTATCAGAGCCCCTCATTACTTGGGCTACCTGTGATAGGCCGAGTCTGGTTTCGGCTCGGTTGTGGGGTCCCCGCCCCCCCCCCCCCCCCCCCCCCACGTATTTTGGGTGTCGCGATTTTGCATTTTTGCACTTTTTACTTCCGCTACTATTCATACTTCCGGTGAGTTAGCCGTGTGATGGAGTGAGGCTGGAGTTGGACAAAAAGTTGAACAGCTTTGCCTTTTGATCAAGATGTTCTCCCACCTTTGCTCGCGAGGTATAGAGCCTCTGGCGGAGAAGACCTCCGCATCTTGCCAGTAGCCCAAGTGAACGTCTGACTCAGGCGTCCAACCTCGTACCCAGGGCATTTTTGCAGTGGAGGCAAAAATGCCCTGGGTACGAGGTTGCCAGGCATTTTGTTACATTTTATTCTGATGAAAGACTCCGCTCGAAACGTCAGTATTTCGTGGAAATCAGATTATTCCAATCTTACACTTTGGTTGTCATGACAACAAATTCTTATGTCATTATGACGTCATCAGTAAAAAAATGTCGGATTTTAAAAAATGTCAAAAAATTGTGCAGTGTCATTTACGACTGTTCCTGATTATTCCTTCTACATAATTTTTTAAAATCGGCCTATTGACTACTCGTACTTCAAGAAAAGTTCTAATGAAAAAAAGTGGGGGTCACTAAAGTTTTTTTTCTAAAGGGTAATTGGCAGCCATTTTGAAACGTCATTGTTGCCATGGCAAAAACTGTTGCTATTTATTTGGTAACAGTTTTTGATTGTCAGAATGTTTAACTATACATAACATTTAGTTTTATTCTTTTTCCAAATTGTTTATGCACGTGGTTTGGACTCTCAAACTTGTATTTTCCATTTCTCTTGTGTGATTCTCACGTGATTCTTGGGTGGTTCTCGTGTGAGTTTATAGTAAGCCTAAATATTGAGAACGATTTTCGGGAAATTGATATGTGACAATAAATAGAGGGTGATCGCTTAACAGATGGGCCGCCTAACAGAGGCTTGACTAGTTGACTGTATGTCTGTATACGGTAGTTTAAACAATTTACAGCAGCTTGTACAGCAAGGACTAACATAACGACAAACATTTACCTGACACGTGCTCCAAAGATTTCCATCTGTGCTACTCCCTGGTAGGTACCAGCCTCTTTTACCAGCAGCTCGTAGTGTAAACTAGCGGGGATATTATCACAAGTAGCAAATGTTTGGTTGCCGTTAACGTTTGTCGAAGGAAGGGGTGCCGGAGGCCTTCAAAAAAAAGAGACAAAATATGAATATTACAGTGTTGGTCTGGCGTTGCTGAAGATAGTTGACAGGGTAACATTAGCCGAGCGAGCTCAGTTAATTTGACTACAAGTACGAGTTTAATTTTAATTTTAATAACATTTCAATCCATCTTATAACTTCAACTTTGATTTTCTCGTCTGAGACGACTTTTTTTTCAAAATTACTACGCCAATGAACTTACCAAATAGGTAGTTTTTGAAGCTATCCAAACATTCGCAGTTACGTGTTTTATCAATTTTTAAAAAACATTCGGCTTTCGCCTCTTGCTCATGTTGTAAAAATTACATAGAATTTCTCGACAAAACAAGAACTCACCATAGCAGTGGTACCCAGTCTTTGCTCTCGTTCAACACAGCATTGCCCCGTCTAGCAACATGGGTTGCCTTCACGAGTTCTTGTTGATTTCTCAGCACCGTTTGTCGAAGCTCGCTGCAGTTGGTCATGTCTTTCAATGTGAGTCTCACAAGACACCCGCTTAACGAGTTTACACCAAAGGAAACTTGCGACGTTTTAGCATCTGCACACAATCCAGTGAACGTTGGCGACCACAGTCCAAGCTCACCCAATGTTGTTTGGTTTACCTGAAGAAAACGCAACCAGTGGGTTTTAAGTAATATATACTAGCAATAACCACAGGTTAAAGTGCGACCAGGCATATCTCTTCTTCTATTTTCCCTTCCTTTCCCTTTCCTTCCCTTCCCTTCTCCCTTCCCTTCCATTCTCTCCCCTTCCATTCTCTCCCCTTCCCTTCTCCTCCCTTCCCTTCTCCTCCCTTCCCTTCTCCTCCCTTCCTTTCTCCTCCTTACCTTCTCCTCCCTTCCCTTCTCCTCCCTTCCCTTCTCCTCCCTTCCCTTCTCCTCCCTTCCCTTCTCCTCCCTTCCCTTCTCCGCCCTTCCTTTCTCCTCCCTTCCCTTCTCCTCCCTTCCCTTCTCCTCCCTTCCCTTCTCCTCCCTTCCCTTCTCCTCCCTTCCCTTCTCCTCCCTTCCCTTCTCCTCCCTTCCCTTCTCCTCCCTTCCCTTCTCCTCCCTTCCTTTCTCTTCCCTTCTCCTCCCTCCCCTTATCCGCCCTTCCCTTCCCTTCTCCTCCCTTCCCTTCTCATCCCTCCCCTTCTCTTCCCTATTCCTCCCTTCCCTTCCTTTCTCTTCTCTTCCCTTCTCCTCCCCTCCCTTCTCTTTTTCTCCCCCTTCCTTCCATTCCCTTCCCTTCTCTTCCCTTCTCCTCCCCTCCCTTCTCTTTTTCTCCCCCCTTCCTTCCATTCCCTCCCCTCCCCTTCCCTTCTCTTCTCTTCCCTTCTCTTCTCTTCCCTTCCCTTCTCTTCCCTTCTCTTCCCTTCCCTTCCCTTCCCTTCTCTTCCCTTCCCTTCCCTTCCCTTCTCTTCTCTCCCTTCCCTTCTCTTCTCTTCCCTTCCCTTCTCTTCTCTTCCGCCCCACCTGCTATTCTCTCCTCCCATCTCCTCGTCTCTTCTTTCCTTTCCTTCCCCTTCGCTTCGCTTCGCTTCGCTTCCCTTCCCTTCCCTTCCCTTCCCTTCCATCCCCTTACATACTACTTTATATTAACAAAACGCAATGTCAACTGATGGAACATCTGGTCCTACATGCGCATCCTTTCATTCATTCATCCATTTCATTTCTTATTGTACTACAGTCAAACCTCCCCGTAAGCGGACACTTTCGGGACCGAGCAATGGTGTCCGCTTACCAGAGGTCGTAAATATAATATAATATAATATAATATAATATAATATAATATAATATAATATAATATAATATAATATAATATAATATAATATAATATAATATAATATAATATAATATAATATAATATAATATAATATAATATAATATAATATAATATAATATAATATAATATAATATAATATAATATAATATAATATAATATAATATAATATAATATAATATAATATAAATATAATATATAATAGATGTGTCACCGGGACCCAAGCATGGTGTCCGCAACGGGAGGTTTGACTGTATTCCCAAAACCAATTTTCCCTCGCCTCACCTTTAAGGCCAAATCCAAAACGACAGATTCATTCTTCTCAATCTTGGCCAGTACTTTCCTTCCAGTCAAGTATCCAGGATTTCCCGACCTCTCGTTCACTTGTGTTTCAATAAACGGCAACCGAGTTCGATCAACATCCTTCAGGTGTATGAACTTTACTGAAAACCGCTGTGCGACTAGCAACTTTCCAACAGACGACGCCACGCCACCCATGGTTACCTTGACCCGAACCTGTACAATCTGCGCAGCTCGCCAGTACAGATCATACTCCACCTTCAATACGACGTTGAAACACGTGCTCGAGCTCGCATTGAACCTTGGGGCTGCTGGCTTGCTGATGCCATCGTCATGCGCACATCTAGTCGCAACATCACTGCCGTCACCAGTCTCTTTTGTAGATTCGAAAAGCGACCCCTTCTGTTCCGCCGAGCCCCAGTCCTGTTCAACAGCGGTCGTAAACAATGACGGATCCTTGGTACAAAAGTAAGCGACATACGTTGGGACCTCAGTAGAGTTATCGCCACTTTTAGCGCTCAGGACCTGGGGCGAGGTTGTACACGAGGACTGGCGCGCATTACTGGGAACGAGATAATCCAAGGCGCTCCATGACGAAGTTCCACTGCACATGCTTTCCGAAAATTCTCCGCTGCACCACGTGTCCGCATTTCTAAGAAATACAACGGGCGCGTACTGTGCGCATGCTCCAGCACCAATCCCCTGGGGCAGGGTGAGAATTCCGGTATCGGTCTTCACGATGACCCCATCCCGGTAGCCAGTTGTGCTGACGTCATCTTCGTCCAATGAGCGGTCTTCACTCTCACGGTACTCATAAGGCGAGGTTCGAGCCATGGCTCTCAGCGAATCAAATTGCACGCTGTCTCCCGCGGGAGAAGATGAAAACTCGTAGAGCATTCCAAGAAACGGATTGTTGTCTGTGACGACACAAAGCATTGCCAGGTAGTTACTGCCGATAGGCCACGTCTCCTGGCAACCGTACTCGAACCCTTTCTCCGAGGACGCACCACCAAAGAACCCTGGGATACATGGAAATGCCTCCTTCTCGGCAGCTGTACAGTCCTATGGAAAAAGAAAAAGAAAGCTGTTATATAAGGACTAATCACACGATCCGATTTATCGGATCTGATTTTCCTCCAGATGCAGGTGATTTAACTACGAATGCAACAACTATATAGTATTCGCGAGAATTTGACAGCAAATAGCCCAGTACTCTAGTAAGTATATCATGCACTAAATCACATGCACCAAGAGGAAGATCGGATTCAATTAATCGGATTGTGTGAAGATAGAAGACCTTTAGGCCAGCACAGGTGGCAGTTAAGTCCGGTCGGACGAGGTTTATTAGGGACTTTAAGACTCAGACAACGGACTACGGCTACGGTAGAAAGTTTAACAGTGATATTAAATGGTGGTGTATTATACATTCAAACTTCAAGATACATAATCGCACGGACTCGTTTTGTTCTTAAATTCTTGAAGAAAAACACTTGTTCAATCTATGGTAGTCTCGACAGTAATGTTAAGGTTTTCTAAGGCTTCTGTAGTGACTCAGGTTCCGCGTTGTCGTTACAACGTAAAAATCTTTTTCTACGTTGTCAACAGAGCCAAGAAGGCACGAAAATTACTCTTGGGACCGTCATTCGCAAAAACTCTTTGTATATGACATAAAATTCTATTGTTCAAACACGTTGCCGTAGTCGTAGTCGCTGTGTTTTCTTAAAGTCCCTATTAACTTTAAGGCGGTTTTCCACTAGGCGAAAAATGTCGCGCGAAGCGACATTTTCTTTTGTCTCGCAAGCTCTCGAGTGGAACTAATTAGCCAAGACAAAAGAAAAATGTCGAGTCGGTCGACAAATGTCGCCTAGTGGAAAACCGCCTTTAAGCAGGATTTCCACTTGGCGAAAAATGTCGCGCGAAGCGACATTTTCTTTTGTTTCGCAAGCTCTGGAGTGGAACTATTTAATTAGCCAAGACAAAAGAAAAATGTCGAGTTGGTCGACAAATGTCGCCTAGTGGAAAACCGCCTTTAAAGCCTGGTTTCCATTTAATGCTTTTTATCGCGCGATCGACATTTTGTGATCGCTTTCTTTTGTCTTGTGGGCTCTCGACTGGATCCGTTCCACCCGACGGCTCATGAGACAAAGAAAGCGATCGCAAAAAGTCGCTCGCTCTACAAAAAAAGCTGAATGGAAATCCACCTTAAGGCGGATTTCCATTCAGTGCTTTTTGTCGCGCGATCGACGATTTGCGATCGCTTTCTTTTGTCTTATGGGCTCTGGACCGGCTCCGTTCCACCCGAGAAGGCATGAAACAAAGAAAGCGATCGCAAAAAGACGCTCGCTCGACAAAAAAGTTGAATGGAAATCCGCCTTTAGGGGGTGTTTACATGAGGCCGGCCCGAACTGAATTTTGCATTTTGTTTACATGAGGCTGGTCTTAAAATTATATGGCCTTTGTTCCTATTACGTCGGTCAAAAAGCTCGTTTCTTCGTAATCCGAATTGGTTCGAATTAGACTTATGGATTCTGTTTACATGGAAAGCCGGCCTGAAAATTTCAGTTCGGTCTAACAGGCGATCTGCGATTATAGGCCGGCGTGAACTGAATCTCAGGTCGGACTCATGAAAACGATCTACAGTAAAAACACTACAACCAACCCAAAATCAGTCAGACCTGAGCTCGGGCCCGCCTCGTGTAAACACCCCCACAGACAACCCACAGACACGTTCTGTGGCTCACGCGTCCAAGCCGTCTCTTCCGGGGGAGGTAAGTATACCGGAGACCGTGAGACGGCTGGAAAACGAGCTTGTGTTATACACAACCGCCTCCAAAAGTTGTGCCGGCACGAAAACCTATCCGGTATAGTGTGAAGAGACTCGGCACGAAACGGCAAATAATTATGCCGTACGATACAACCAATCAATCACCACGCTCTATTCTATTAATTTATTCCGTTCACACTGGAGCTGGAAGGTCACAAAAAGCTATCCGATAAAAGATGTACCTCTTTCGAGATCGGAGCGGCGCAACGGCGCTCCGACACAGAAATTGTGCCGGAACAGGCGTTTTGTGTGTGAACAGAAGGCCTATCCCGGTATGGTTTTCGTGCCGGCACAAAGGCTATCCAGTATAGTGTGAACGGGGACTAAGACTCCCAAAATTTGAACTTGCATCGCAGCAGTGACATTAGACTTACCTTGTCACAGCAACATCCGATGTCGCATCGCGCCACAGCCAAGTCACATGGACATTGACGATCAAACTGGGAGTAAGGAGTCTCATTGCTTTCTCCTATAGAACAAACATTGATAAGTGTAAATGATAAATTGAGAGCTTTTTGGTAAAACCAAAGACCGCCTTAAACCGCGGCGCGAAGGTACTGTGATTTTAAACTGATGAGTATATCTGCAACAATATTTTATTTCTTATTTACTGCATAATACGATGCAAATTTGAGACAAATCGGGAAAAAATTGAGCGAGCAACAACAAATTTCTTGAAATGGCTTCCCAGGATATCCTGTAACCTTAATATAATGACGGATGGGCATGTGACTATTCTCTTCCAATGAGAATTAAGAAGATTTTGTGAATACTGCTGACCCGAATACTGTAGTCCTATATATCGTGACTACCGTCATCAAACTGTTACGACATGCACGGGCGTTTACACGATACCGGTTAGTGTTCCGTTTTCATTTCATGCCGTCAAGGAACCCGTCTTCATTTTGTTCCGTTTTCAAATTGTACCGGTATCGTGTAAACGGGATCTAAATTAATGCTTACGACGTAGGTAACTTTTGCACCTGGAAATCTATTTGTTTAAAATGTTGTGCTTCACGTAACATACAAAAAAAAAGAAATGAACGGAAATGTGGAGAGCTTTGTAGAATGCATACACCTGCTAACGGCCAAGGCAACTATGGAGAATGGAAAACCGAAGTGACTTTCTTCTGTGAACACGATATCACCACAGATGTACGAAAACTGGCGAAATGCAGTAATCCGGCACATCGAAGATAATCCGGCACATCGAAGTAACTTTCTTCCGCAAAAGCAGATTTTAACATACATTCGTATATACGCGCCAAACAACAAGTATATCACTCCAACGCAACAACCAAACCAACAAACCACAAAACTTGTGTTGGCAGTAACGGAAAACGAAACAAACGAGGCGTCTTGCTTCTGCTAAACCCCTATTGTAATCCGTTATACAAGCACATTACATTAAACAACAAATAAACAAATTTAGTGGGAAATGAAAGAACTAATTCTTCAATCGTCTTTTCTATATTCAACACCAGACCACAACTAATAATATAAACGTTGCAACGCAACATCAAACCGACTAACCACAAAACCTGTATTTTTCATGGAGAATGAAATAAACAAACGCCTCTTTGTTTTGCCAAGCCAGCCAAGGTAAATCTGTTATAATAAATAACACGTTTTGTAATTATCAGACCCCGTTTACACGGTATACCACACGAATTCTAGCCTGGTGAATGATCAACGTTGAAGAATCTAGAGTCTCTGCAGAGTTCCCACCCGCACCGGTACCATGCTTGCAGATTCATATTAGTACGGTTCCGCCTGTTTACAACGGCGAAATAGGACAAATTCGAGACCGGTGTAACAGGACCAGATGCCCCCCCCCCTTCAGAATGCCCCCGGGGCATCTGGTACCAGGACCAGATGCCCCCCCCCCCCCCCTCGGGACCAAATGCCCCCCTTGTGAAATCCTTTAAAATACTTCTTAAACCAAGTTCGAAATGTATTGAAACTTGTTTCGAAACTAACAATAAAACTCTTAGATGGTTAAATGAGTTCGCAAGCGTTCGATAGACGTTGAAATGTCTCCCAAAGAGCCATTGAAATGTTAACCGCTGTCGGCAATGATTAATATATTTGTTTTTCTATTTTTGAAACAGTGCTTCGAAGAAAAACCCGTGCCGAAATAGTGCCTTTTTCAGAGTATGCCAGACCCGAAAACTGAGGTCTATTTCAACGCTTCGAAACATCAGCTCACCAATGTTACAATCAATAAAAAACGAAACTTGAACATCGATCTATTTAATAATTTGGAAATGCGGCACATTGAAATTCTAATGCACTTCCGCATGGTGACTTTCGGACTTTCTCTTTCATTATTTTGACACCATAACTATATCGAATAACGTGGAATAGTCTGATAGCCATATGTATACTCAGTAAGAGTAAATATCTACGTCTAAGAATAAATATACCTCCGCAAAAAATGGAGGCGTATGAATAACCCCGAAAACCAGCAGGCGGAAGTGCATTACAGTCTGCCGAATTTCCAATTTATTAAATAGATCGATGTTCAAGTTTCGTTTATTATTGATTGTAACATCGTTGAGCTGGTGTTTCGTTGAAATAGACCTCGGTTTTCGGGGATGGTATACTCTGAAAAAGGCACTATTTCGGCACGGGTTTTTCTCCGAAGCACTGTTTCAAAAATAGAAAAACAAATACATAAGTCATTGCCGACAGCGATTAACATTCAATGGGGCTTTGGGAGACATTTCAACGTCTATAGAAAGCTTGCGAGTTTTATTGTTAGTTTCGAAACAAGTTTCAATACATTTCGAACTTTGGTTTAAGAAGTATTTTAAAGGATTTCGCAAGGGGGGCATCTGGTCCTGAGGGGGGCCATCTGGTCCTAGCACCAAATGCCCGGGGAGGCATTTGGTCCTAGTACAGATGCCCCGGGGGCATTCTAAAGGGGGGGGGGGGGGCATCTGGTCCTGTTACACCGGTCTCGATTTCGTCCGGTACCGTGTAAACGTAGTCTAAAATATTTATATTAGTAATACAGTTGATGTTCTTCGCTATATAAATATGTTTTTAAGCCTTCTCAGAACTAATCTATACTAGTGATATCGACTTAATTGAAAAAGTAGGACACTGTGGCCCAGAGTTAGATTACAACGTCTGCCATTTGATTTTAGTTTTGCGGCCAAGTTGTTCGCATTCATCAACAAGCAAAACATCTAATTGTTCTTCTAAATGTACTGCCTTCAATGATGGAAACGGGAACTTCCAACGGACAAAAAAAGAAGAAAACGTTGCTCTTTGTACCCGATCTGTCCTACTTTCTTCATTAATTTCCATGGTAATATCTCCCGTTACGTTTAACGCCAAAGATATGGATTTCAACCCTTGCCTGCATGTGGCTAGCAAACCGACAAACCACAAAACTTGTGTTGCCATGGGCACGAAGAATGCAACAAACAACGCGTCTTTCTCCAGCTAATGCAAATCCGCAGTAGACACTGTGTAAGACGGACGTAAAGAAAGTAGCGAAGAAGAGAAAAAATGAAACGACTAATTCTTTTAGTCGTCTTGTTTATCCAATTCAGAGACACCACGGCGCAGCTATCGCTCCAACGCAAAGACACAAGACTGAAGGTAAGAAACTTCCTTCATCGTCACCGCCATCGCTTGAACGTTGCACCGCTGGCAACACCGTTAGAACTTGACAAGGAAATACAGTGCACGTCGAGTTGTTTGAGAAACGAAGATTGTGTCTCCTGCAATGTGAAGAGAACGACAAACAGCAAGTTCCTATGCGAACTGCTCAACACAAGTAAATATCGACACCCCAACAATCTCATGAAAGATGACAATTATATACACTGGTATCTGCAGGTAAGATATTGTAGTCCTTTCGATCCGTACCGCTACTTTTGGAATTATACGTTATTCCACCTCGAACGTAGTACATAGTCTCCCAAAAGTAGCGGTCCCCTTGAATGTAATAGTCCCCCAAAAGTAATGGTTCCCCAAAAGTAGCGGTCCCCCGAAAGTAGCGGTCCCCCAAAAGTAGCGGCCCCCGAAAGTAGCTGTCCCCCGAAAGTAGCGGTCCCCCGAAAGTAGCGGTCCCCGAAAGTAGCGGTCCCCCAAAAGTAGCGGCGCCCGAAAGTAGCGGTTCCCCGAAAGTAGCGGTCCCCCGAAAGTAGCTGTCCCCCGAAAGTAGCGGTCCCCCGAAAGTAGCGGTCCCCCGAAAGTAGCGGTCCCCCGAAAGTAGCTGTCCCCCGAAAGTAGCGGTCCCCCGAAAGTAGCTGTCCCCCGAAAGTAGCTGTCCCCCGAAAGTAGCGGTCCCCCGAAAGTAGCGGTCCCCCGAAAGTAGCGGTCCCCCGAAAGTAGCGGTCCCCCAAAAGTAATGGTTCCCCAAAAGTAGCGGCCCCCGAAAGTAGCGGTCCCCCGAAAGTAGCGGTCCCCCGAAAGTAGCGGTCCCCCGAAAGTAGCGGTCCCCCGAAAGTAGCGGTCCCCCAAAAGTAATGGTTCCCCAAAAGTAGCGGTCCCCCGAAAGTAGCGGTTCCCCGAAAGTAGCGGTCCCCCGAAAGTAGCTGTCCCCCGAAAGTAGCGGTCCCCCGAAAGTAGCGGTCCCCCGAAAGTAGCGGTCCCCCGAAAGTAGCGGTTCCCCGAAAGTAGCGGTCCCCCGAAAGTAGCGGTCCCCCGAAAGTAGCGGTCCCCCGAAAGTAGCGGTTCCCCGAAAGTAGCTGTCCCCCGAAAGTAGCGGTCCCCCGAAAGTGGCGGTCCCCTCGAATGTAGTAGTCCCCCAAAAGTATAGCGGTCCCCCGAAAGTAGCGGTCCCCCGAAAGTAGCGGTCCCCTCGAATGTAGTAGTCTCCCAAAAGTATAGCGGTCCCCCGAAAGTAGCGGTCCCCCGAATGTATAGTAAGCCCCGTTTACACGACACGAGTTTTTGGTACGGCACTGTTAAATTTCGGCACGTGGACCACTTTCCTAAAAACGGCCTGCTTCGTTTACACGACACATTTTTGGCGGACTCGAAGCACCAACAGGGTCCTCTTAGAAGTTTAACCATCATGCAGAACAATTTTAAGCGGTAATAAACGTGAATATCATTATTCGCGGGTATTTTCAAACATGACGGACGAAAACGCGGTAAATAAAGCTTGGTATCTTTACATAACCTTTCTATTTTAGCATTTTTGTCTAGCTTGTACATTCAACAGCCAGATTTAAAAGAATCCTTTCGAAAAGTTAATGAATATCAAAATACATATAATCCAATGATACTAATTTAGTACCCAAAGCAAAAGAGAGAATTTCTCAGAAGAATTAAGCTTTAAATATAACGGTGCCATGCTTTGGAATAATTTAATACACGAAGCGAAACAAGCAGAGTCGTTGGATTATTTTAAAAGGCTTATTATATAGGGCCGACTATGAGATGAAGTTAAATCACGCCACTCTGAATCCTAAAATTTTTAATTTTCTTTTCTTTTTTATCATCATTTTTATAAACCTATTAACTTGTAAACTTCCTAGTTGTTTATTAGTTATTGTAATTAGCTTATTAGTATTAGTCAATTTGTTGTATTAGTTAAATTAAGCACGCCCTTCATTGAAACCAGCATTTATTGTTGTTGAGGCTAGCGTGCTGAAATATATGTATGTAATCTTTTGTAAGCCCATTGTTAATAAAGGAATTATTGGCATACCAATAAAGGTTTTATTGCTTCCCACCTTTAAAAATAATTATTTAGATTATATGCATATAATATTTGCGCGGGATAATTTAATTTATACGCTTAGTCACATGAGCGCAAAGCGCGGGAAAACGGGAAGGCAGGTGGTATATAATAGCTGTGATATGCATTATCTTCTCATTCCTTACTACACGAGGACTGCTGCAACATCTCAAGTTGGTACTCAAATTTTTCACCCACCCTCCTCCCCGTTTTCTCTGCGCTGATACTTTGTATATTAGTTACTTTATTTGTGGTGGGCGTTAGTAATACCCCCACCTTTTCAGTGCTAGCACATTGTTTAATATTTTCTCATATTAATTATTGCATAATCAATTACAATAAAGCGGCTATGTGCTTATTATTATGCACATAGCCGTAATTTTCCCAAATGGTCTCTGTCTGGTTTATTACTATTATAGCACAGAAAACGGAGCTCAACTTGACAAACAATTCGCAGGATTAAATTCAACAAAGGAAAGCGATAAAAAGATTGTTATAGTCTTAGCTAATTAATTAATTTATTTAAGTCTTCGCTATGATCACGAAACACACGAACAACGTTTTGATGTTCTATTTCAGTTCCTTTCAGCACTATTTATTCACACAGTCAAGTAAACGAACGCGTATCGAAGCGAGTTCAACAGTTTTTCAGTCCGCTACGATTACATGCCAGACATTTTCATCCCGGGCTAGCCCAGTCCACGTAATCACCGCTAAATAATATATAAATATTACATACACAACGCTGGTCCCACACAACAAATGCATATTCTTCTAAGATTGATATCCCTCAATGCCATGCAATTACTTATATTTTTTTACAGGATCCCTGTCTGCCTAATCCTTGCAACGCAGGGACATGCAATAATCGGCAAAGTGGCGCAGAATTTACATGTGATTGTCCGCCATGGAGCTATGGGGTACTATGCTATTACAGTGAGTATATATATTTATACAATTCCCTGGTTGCTATGCGTGTTTTCATTGGTTGTTGGTCATGATCTATTGGAGGACAGACACATGCACACGTCAAATCACGTCAGCTGACTTGTATTTTTCCTTCTTCACGCCCCAAAATCCAGCAAGAGTTTCGATAAAAACCTTTTAAATGTTTGTATTGTATAAAACAAATAGATTCCATTTTTTTGTTGTCCCTTGTACCCTGATGTACCCTGCGAGTCAGAGCCCCTTTCCGACCTACGCAGGCTTCGGGGGAAAGTGGGCTCTGCCAACAAACTCGATCTTCGCCCCAAGTTTGGGGCGAGTCAGTCAGGTTTTAAACTGGTCAAACAAGTTCTAGTTTATGAACACACGTTAGGAGGAAAATAGGAAGTAACGCATTAGAGCCTGAGCCCAAAATAGTATCTTGGCAACCGTTCACGCATGCTCAAAAAGAAATATCGAGTTTGTTGGCAGAGCCCACTTTCCCCCGAAGCCTGCGTAGGTCGGAAAGGGGCTCTGAGTCGCAGGGTATTATAGATGCACAGAAGACGTAACAACGTGGTAAGAACATCAGTGACCCACTCGACTGCGTCTCGTAGGCCACTTTTTTGTTCTTACCTTATTTTTCACATGCCTCGGTTTCCTTTGTTCTTTTACGGGAATATATTAAAAAGCCCCTGGCAAAACCCCTCTAAGGCTCTAATATTCCCCTCTACCATTCCTCGCTATAATATTCTCATCTAATCTTCCCGTCTAATATCCCCCGCACCACTCCTTATCTTATGAAATCCTGTCAACCTCGCCATGTGAAAAATAAGTACGTTATTTAACTAAGTACGTTAAAATAAGTACGTTAAGTAAGTACGTTATAAATCACATATCCCCTCGTGGCCTCAAAATAACCTATACATGTTCAGACGTCATCTGTGCATCTATAAATGAACAGACAACAGCAAAATGGAATCTATTTGTTAAATACATGTTACTAACAACTTGAGAAATTGGGAGTTTTGAATGGCAATTTTTATTTCCTTACAAATTTATTTCAAATGTGAATCAGGTATTTCACATACGAAACTGCTAATTTCACATTCCATTTCACATATAGATGAGATATTTTAGGGAGTGTGTGTGTGTGTGTGTGTGTGTGTGTGTGTGTGTGTGTGTGTGTGTGTGTGTGTGTGTGTGTGTGTGTGTGTGTGTGTGTGTGAACGAACTAATTAATTAATTAATTAATTAATTAATTAATTAGTGAACGAATGAATGAATGAATGAATGAATGAATGAATGAATGAATGAATGAATGAATGAATGAACGAACGAACGAACGAACGAACGAACGAACGAACGAACGAACGAACGAACGAACGAACGAACGAACGAACGAACGAACGAATGAATAAATAAATAAATGAAAGATAGAATGAAAGGGTAAATGGTGCATAAATGATTGAATAAATGAATAAGATTAATAAATATTCACTATTGGTTACGACGCCTTGACCTTTGAAAAAAACTCTATTTGAATAGAACATTCATTGCAATTGATCAAAACTGTAGACAGCTAGCTTGAAAATAAAACATGTTTTCTGTTGCTGATGCCACAGATTCGACCTACAACCATGCACTGAGAAAGCCAACGGCTCAGTCATCGACACATTCAGGATCCTCCTATAGTTCTTTCTCTCCCGCCTTAGCGGTGGATGGTAGTAGAAAGGGCCATGCGGGGGCATGTTCGGGCACAAACCACGCCGAACCTAACTGGTGGAGAGTTGATCTCGAGAATGAGATCCCCGTGGCACGGGTCGCCATCACCAATAGAGCAGACTGCTGTGGTTACCGCTTGAGCGACTTTGAACTCAAAATTGGCGACAGCTTGGTGGATGAAGGCCTGGGCAATCCCAAATGCGGCGACAGACATGCCGTCCCAGGAGATGGCAACACTGAGACAATCACATGTTCACCTCCATTATATGGTCGTTATCTTTTGATACACTCGTTCTACAAGAATGCTCTCGACATCTGTGAAGTAGAAGTGTACACCGGTCCTTGATACAAAGATCACCACGGTAGCAGTGGCGGATCCAAGATTTTGAAAAAATAGTTTTTGTTTTGTTTTGTTTTGTTTTGTTTTGTTTTGTTTTGTTTTGCTTTGCTTTGCTTTGCTTTGCTTTGTTTTGTTTTGTTTTGTTTTGTTTTGTTTTGTTTTGTTTTGTTTTGTTTTGTTTTGTTTTGTTTTGTTTTGTTTTGTTTTGTTTTGTTTTGTTTTGTTTTGTTTCAATAACTTTATTGCCTATTGCAACTGGTGGTCAAACAGAGCGAAATGCTCCAATTGAACATGACTACCATGATGTAAGTGTTGGTTTTGCGGAGGGAGGAAAACCGGAGAACCCGGCTTTCAAAGAACGCTTTAAAAGAGCGCGCGAATCATCCAAAAGAATTAATATATTTATAGACTCGATTTTCAGCCGGAACCCGCCATATAGACCATAATTCTGCCATCTTTGTTTTGTCACTTTTTGAACGGGAACCGCAACGTGTCAGGGACCAAGCCCCTTCATTATTGTTATTAAGACTTTATTTAGAACACGGAGTCCAATTCACATAATGTGCTCTTCCCTGGAGCCGTGTATAAACTAACTAATACAAGATAACTAATAAAAATAATACATAATTAATTAGTATAGGTAATCATATATGATAGCGAATGCAATTAATGATTTTACACTACGAGTGATGTTTGAAAATTGATCCAAAATTGCACGAGCCGTAGGCGAGTGCAATTTGGCTCAATTTTCAAATATCACGAGTAGTGTAAAATCATTAATTGCATGAGCAAAATCATATGATTACTTGTTTATTATATGCATGACAAAATTACGATATCTATCTTAATTACAGTCAAAAATTTTTGTCTTAATTTGAATGTTTATTGGCCATACAACCACAGACAATCTTAAAACGTTATTCAAAGCAGTGAATTAATTTTTCTTTCTGGCAACTAACCAAAAGTAATCACAAACTTCAAAACCAATTTACAATTACCTGAAGTGTCAATCCTTAACGCTTCGTAGTAATTCGTGCGTTTGAAAACATCTTACAACTGGACAACAAACAGTTTCACTTGTGGTGAGGAGATGTTACCTGTATTGATCTTTAAATATTACATGAAATTTTCCGTTGAACGTGTTCCACAAGTCGTTGGAAAAGTCAAAATCTTTCAATTTGAAAATACGCCGCCATTTTGAATTTTATTTTTTACCACTGTTACCATGGTAACATTAATTTGCACTTCAGAGAGTGCAATTAACGATATAATTGCACTCCTCTTAGCCAATCAGATTGCAGTAATTTTGTCATGCATATAATAAACAATATTATTATATGGCAGCAACGCTGAGAGGTCCGAATACGGAAATCCTGTAATTTGATTGGTTCATAAGCGGTCGGATATTTCCCGTATCCGCCCGCTCAGAGCGGAAGCTGCCGTTCGGGACCGTAAGTTAATTTTATAAACAAAATGGCAGTCATGTCAGTATATCGGCAACAAGATGGATTATAATTTTAGAGCTACTCATGCATTGTTGAAATATATCGTGCAGGTATGTTGTTAGAAATTTTATAAGCTTTCATTTGATGTATAGTTCGAGTTTCCACGTTTTGTGAACGTTTTCAAAATGTCCAAAACGTTCGTAACATTGTTCGTAATAATATAACATTTATTTCTCACAAGTATTAGAATTTCAGATGATTTTTTATTCAACTACTTAACGTACGATCTTGAGCAATATGTCAAACAAAAGCAATTGAAAAATACTATTTGGGGTAGAAAGTTCAGGATTCTAACTCAACGGAAAGTACTTTAAAAATGGGAAAATGTCTGCCATTTTCATTTAGTTCGCAAGAAAGATAGATTGAGTATTCACAGAACGTTCACACATTTATGGCCATATAATAAACTACTTATTGACCTCGCTTATTCGGTCTGTACTAGTGAAATATCGGACCTCTGTTTTTTGCACAGACCTCAACTCGCTGCGCTCGTCTCGGTCCGTACTAAAAAAACATCGGTCCGATATTTCACTAGTACAGACTTCACGCTCGGTCAATAAGTAGTTATTATATACATTCATGTTAAGGTTAGTAATATTAAATATTATTAAGTGATTTATATTCAGCAATTGATTTAGCATTAATTGCCTCTACAGGTAAGCTATTCCACAGAACAGTTCCTCGATATGTAAAGCTTTTCTTGAGTGCCTCAGTTAAAGGTCTCGGAACAAATAGTTTAGAGTCTGAACCTCGTAAATTATGACTATGAACCGAATTAACCGAAGTAAATTTATTAGAAAGATATTCTGGTACCATTTTATACATGAGCGTTTTGAATTGCTGAGACCGTCTTTCTTCTAGATTGGACCAATTTAATTCGGTCAGGATTTCCTGTCACCGAACACTATAATCTGATCCATTGATAATACGAGCTGCCCTATTTTGTAATTGTTGAAGTTTTTGTCCCAGACCTTTACCTAAGTTACCCCAGGTTTACCACTGACCTATTTAAATATAGGTGATACGTCAGCGTCAGTAGATTGAACTTAGGCTGATGCGGTATATCGATATATCGATAATTATCAGTTTTCTTCAAATACCGATTACTCGGTATTTCAATTTTTAAATATCGATATATCGATAACACCGAAATTTTCGATATTATCGGTAAATTTTGGTATTATCGGTGGGATGACGACCCGCTACGGTGGCGGAAGTGTCACGTTTGCGACTTCCCCATGCCAGCAAAGCCGGTCAGGTTATAACTCCACAGCGAGCCCAGTTGAAGCCTGATAAAGCAAACATGTTGGTGTTTCTTGCAGAAAATATGTGATTGCCGAACTTATAATATTAATATCTAAAACTTCTAGATTGTAACAAAACTTTAATTTAACGAAATCTAACGTCGAATGTTTAAACTTTAAATATGGCCATTAACAAATAAGACGGAGCCAAATCATCGGACTCGTGTAATTGTTAGTATTTTTATCTTAATTGGATAATGTTATTTCTGTGGACTTTGCGCAACGGAAAAACACGGGTTTTTATTTTATTTATTTACTTTATTTTATTTGCTTTGCCATACTCAAACAATACGTAGAGACATCGACAAAACCAACTGGCAGGGCAACCGCAACAGCTTACGCCAATTACTGCGGTCCCTAAAGATTACAACAAATACAACTACAGTACACCAGATAATTACAAACATTAAGCTAAAAACAACACGATATAGATTTAGTTAGATCACGATGCATATCGCTTTCCATGTTCGTGGATCATCTGCATTAAAACAGTGTTCTAGTGCTAAATTATAGTAATTATATAGTCCTTTTTTAAAGTCTTTTAAAGTTATACATTTAATTGTTAAGTTCCTTGGCAATACGTTCCAGATTCTGGTTGTCCTAATTAAAAATGATTTCTGATACGTAGAAGTTTTACATTTTGTTGTCTGAAATTGTAAACAGTTTGGGTTTGCTGATCGTGTAGGTCTATTAGAATTTTGAGGTTCTGGTAGTATGTTACGATTTGATTTGGTAATGTACTGGTAAAGTAGATATATCGTGGAAGTGTGAAGGTAGCAGAAAATCGGAGGCCCTAGGACAATGAGTCATGAATATATCACATCGCCCTTGGTGCGAGCATGGACATAGTATAACGAAACAAACGAGATACACTCAGTTATTTGAAGAAAAGTTGCTTTATTATGACGTCGGAAAGGTTTGGTGTTTACTGTTCTTCCCGCTGGACAAACTGACACAATTTCGCTTACCGAAATGCTATTCGAAGGTTTAGTTTATTCAAAGGTAGGTTGTTTACGAACATTTGGTGTCGCCAATGAATGAGTCACCGAGTCACGCTATGTCTAAAATCGTTCGATTTTGAGAGTTAAATTATGAAACTCATCGCAATTCCGACTCGCTTTAGGAATACTACTTTGTTGGCCTTATTCGTAGCCCTTTTCGGTGTTATCTGAGCGATAATCTTCACTCTATTCGCCACACTTCCTGTTTTAGACAATATAACCTTCGTCCAGCCAATCACACGCTTCAGTTGTTTTCATCTGACCAAGGGCCTCCGATTTTCCAGTGTACCGAGGAGGCCCTGGGAACGAGGGTGTCAATACCGACTACTGCTAAAGTTAACCGTATTTTGTTAGTCACTATTGGTGTACTCATGGTTGTTGAACCTGTTTGTTAGCTAAGCACCACACACACATAATGAAGTAAAGTAAAGTAAAGTAAAGTAAAGTAAAGTAAAGTAAAGTAAAGTAGAGTAGAGTAGAGTAGAGTAGAGTAGAGTAGAGTAGAGTAGAGTAGAGTAGAGTAGAGTAGAGTAGAGTAGAGTAGAGTAGAGTAGAGTAGAGTAGAGTAGAGTAGAGTAGAGTAGAGTAGAGTAGAGTAGAGTAGAGTAGAGTAGAGTAGAGTAGAGTAGAGTAGAGTAGAGTAGAGTAGAGTAGAGTAGAGTAGAGTAGAGTAGAGTAGAGTAGAGTAGAGTAGAGTAGAGTAGAGTAGAGTAGAGTAGAGTAGAGTAACTTTATTTATTGAAGGTATTTAGATATACTGATAACCCAATGATCCTCACCCCTTGATGGAAATAGTTAGTAGATACAACTGGGAAAACTATGGTGTTGACTTTGGGGAAGGAGGAAAACTAGAGAACCCGGTTCTCCTCGGGGAGCCGTTACTTCTGGGGGGGGGGGGGGGGGGGCGCTACTTTGGAAAATCTACGGTAGTCTGCATGATAGACAATTTGGGGCCGACTTTCTTGACAGACTTTCAAGTGTTAGGGGGGAGGGAGGTCACCCCCCTGATGTGCGCACAGGCACTAATAGTCCATGAAAACATGTGGATATGAAAGATTAAAGAACTGGTAATGAGTAATGATTTATTTAACGTCGTAGTCACAGGATGTGGTCGCCCAATCATCCGAGCCAGAGGCTCATGTTAAAGTGCACGACACAAGCTAAGACCTAAGTGTTGATTTTACGGAGGGAGGAAAACCGCAGAACCCTGCGAAAAACTCTCGAAGCACAGGAGAGACCAACTAAACTCTACTCACATGAAACTCAAGTTCGAGAACGGCTAATTACCCTCTCTCACAGCCAGTGACTGAAATGCAAAGGACACAGATTAACGTGGTCGTGTCAAAGGCGCTCCATGCAGCCGCCACACGACACAGTTCAGACCACGGATCACAGCTAAGATGTTGGTGTCGATTTTACGGAGGAAGGAAAACCGGAGAACCTGGTGAAAAACCCTCAAAGCACAGGAGAGATCAACTACAACTCTACTCACATGAGTCCCAAGCTCGACAACGGAGTTATTCCCAAGCCATCACCCATCCAAGTACTCACCTCGTCTAACGAGGCTTAACTTCTGGCCTGCAGCTTGGCGAGAGACAGCGCACTGACAGAACACGCATGATGTGCATCAGCCTGGTTCCCAGGCCTCTCTTTTTGACGTCGAGCTTCAAACCGAAATTGTGAGAGGCCTGGAATAAAATGTTTTGCTTGGCCCAAAATCTGGCCCCAAATTATACAGGCACCAAACGGACGTTTGGTGGAAAACCAAGGCAGGTAACACTCACGTTGGTCTGCACAATTCTTTATAACATCATATAGCAAGGTTGGTCTACTGCCGAAACGTTAAAATAGCATATTTCGATTTGTATAAATGTGTTACAACACAATCACTTCCTACGCCGAACACTACTTTATAAAGCCTCGTATGTAACAACCTTTTAACGTAATCTAAAACAAAGAAACCTACTCGTTTGCTGTCTGCTCTCAAGAAGAAGGTTGTTTAAGTGCCCTCGTTCATAAAGATTAGAGAATCCGAGCTCCAGCAGGATTCATGATTGCACCTATCAATATAAACCCCGCGGGGTGGGGGTGCGGGCAAAGGGCGGGGAGTTGACAGTGAAATACATCCCCGCAGTCATGCATTTGATCATAAATTGTTCCCCGCGGGTCGAGACGTTTGATCATGCACGGAAGATTGCAAAAGACCTGGAGACGAGTGTTTAAGAACCCGGATCTTCTTGTGGTCAGTAACGTCTTTGCTTCCAACTATCCATCTGGTCAAAAACGTTCAGCCTTTGCAAAGGAAAATGTTTCAATTGCTTATTGAATGATCGATCAAAGGCGATCATGCACAGGAATACTTAATGTAGATGACTACACTTGTTGTGTTTCTCATCATTAATAATTCACGAGCTTAATATTACGATACTTTGCCAATGTACTTTCAAATCATTATTAAGAAAGAATAGTCAGCACGGCAGCTTAAATGTTAATATTGAGTTTATTCACATAATTACTTTGAATATGTTGCTGCGCTTTGGTTTTGGGCTAGCTTTTGTACAAGCATGTGCTTTAAGCTTGTTCAAATTTGGTCATTAAAATGTTACAATCTCTTGTTTGATGTCCCCAGATGGGTTCTTTTGGAAACATTTGATTGATATACAATCCCCCAACCTGGGGCATTTTACTCAAATTTTCAATTTTTTGTCAAATCCCCACCCTTTGCCCACACCCCCACCCCGCGGGGTTTACATTGATAGGTGCAATAGATAAAGATGAACATTTTCCACCAGTCCTCTCACTCGATCCCTATCCTGTGACGTCACCAAAATAAGTTCGAGAGAAAAGAGGACTAAGAACTAGTCTGGATGTGCATGACAATGCAGCTTACACTGAAGAAAAGGAATAGCCCTACCTGAAACATTGCTCCACTTGAATTGAACGCTTGGAAACACATCTATCCAAAGTGAGATCGTTGTTGCCAACACGAACTTCGTAGGGTCTGTGTTTCGCCGGCAGCACGTGACCTCGAGTAACCGCTGGTCACGATGTGTGCTGCTCCCATTCACCTGAACCACCAACGGTTTGAAAAGATCACCAACCTGACAAAAAGATGATAATATAAAAACTCGATCACACCATATCAATCGTAATCGAGTATGATTCAAGGAGAAGCACTATATGATTGGGGAGCACGGGTGGCATGTGTTGTTAACGCGCTGTCTCACACAAAAAAGTTAAGCCCGGTTATATGGGGTTAGAAAATAAGGTGCCTCTACGCACGCTCTGATTGGCGGGGCTCCGTGCATTTATAAGAGAACATAGATCATGAATGACGTAGAATGGCGTAGAATGGCATCAGCTGGCCGGAAAAGCCCGCCAAATTCCTAAACTACCTCACTTTTAGTTTGATTTTTCCTCTACTTATTTTATAAAACAAATAAAACATATCGCTCCTGTGCATATGTACTCTTATAAAGGTACATTTGACGTGATTTGAACACGAAAGAAGTGTAAAGGCACTCGGCTATCGCCTCCTGCCTCTACTCAACTTCTTTCGTGTTCAAATGACGTCAAACGTGCCTTTATAAGAGTACATATGCACGGAGCTTTATGTTTTATTTGTTAATTAGTACTTGGATGGGTGACCGCTTGGGAATAACTCCGTCGTCGAGCTTGGAACTCATGAACTCAACTAGAGTTGTAGTTCATCTCTCCTGTGCTTCGAGGGTTTTTCGCCGGTTCTCCGGTTTTCCTCCCTCCGTAACATCAACACCTATATATCTTAGCTGTGATCCGTGGTCTCATCTATGTCGTAAGGCAGCTGCCTGGAGCGCCTTTGATATGCCTCGATACCGGCCACGTTCATCTGCGTCCTTCGTAATCCAGCCGCGCTGGCTGCGAGTAAGGATGATTAGCCCCCAGTCCTTTATCCTTTAGTACTGGGCTGAGTTGTTCAAAAGATTAGCACCAGTCCTTTATCCTTCAGTACTGGGCTGAGTTGTTCAAAAGATTAGCACCAGTCCTTTATCCTTCAGTACTGGGCTGAGTTGTTCAAAAGATTAGCACCAGTCCTTTATCCTTCAGTACTGGGCTGAGTTGTTCAAAAGATTAGCACCAGTCCTTTATCCTTCAGTACTGGGCTGAGTTGTTCAAAAGATTAGCACCAGTCCTTTATCCTTCAGTACTGGGCTGAGTTGTTCAAAAGATTAGCACCGATCCTGGGTTAACACCACTACCAAACGTTTGTGCATGCGTGAATTTGCTAGAGTAAACATTGCAAGAGAAGTGGGAAGTAGTCTTTACTGTCTGGTTGTTATTGGCGAGTTTCAGGGTGTTGCGCGCACATCGTTATTGAAAGGAATTGGCGGGCTCTCTACAAAATAAGCAATCGCAAAGAGACTTGCTAGCGAGCCAAGAACAGCAGAATAACAGTGTTAAATATCCAGAAACTGTATCTATATTTTGTTTATTTTAAATAGTACGTTTACTTTGAGGAGCTTGCCAGTTTTTTTTGAAAAATGATGCGCGCGCAACACCCTGAAACTCGCCTATTGCCACGGCTAAGTAAGACTCGACTATTCATTTGTGTTTTAAAAAAAGGGTCATGAAAATTACGAAGGGGTCGTTTCAGAATATGTTACAATATTGACAAAGACATGCACAAATTACCTACCTAATCTTTTTCATAATATGCTTTTAATTTTAACTTTTGTGTGGACTCTCGGACCAGTCCAAATATTTCAGTGTTTTCCCGCTCTTTTTTTTTGAGGTACGAGCTCGGATGTGGCGCAGGCGCAAAACGTTTGGCAGCGGTGTTTCCTGGGTTAAAAGTTAAAGGGAACTGAATTTCCTTTTGGTATTTTACTTTGGCTAACGCAAAGCGATTCTACTCGTCATTAGGAGGCAACAAGAGTTGAGAGGGTTAATAGAACATTTGAACGATGGCGTTGGGTGACTGCAACTACCAGAATGCTTTGCCAGTCTTCCACACACGCAAAAACGAACAAGCTATTACATGCCTGCAAATGCAAGCAAGTTGTACAAGGCTGTTCAAGCAAGTTTGTTAACATATCTGAAACAGGTTGTTGACAAATTGTAACAAGAAAAAAACAAATAAATATATGTTGTTTTACTATTTTAAAATTAAGTTTGTCTTATTTGAAAGAACTCTTAAAATAATGGGGAATATCAATTTACAGCTTTTTCATATTTTACTTAGTTCTTGAGATATTTAGACTTCTGTGATATTCAAATGAGATAACTTATGGTTCGTTTTTTCACTAATTAACATATTTGAAAATCGCGAATATTTTCAAGATTATTGAACAAAATCACTTGAAACTTTGCATATTGCTACAGTTCATGCAATTAAACATGAAAGACAAGTTACAAGTGATTTTGATCAATAATCTTAAAAATATTCACGATTTTCGAATATGTTAATTAGAAAAAAACGAACCATAAGTTATCTCACTTGAATATCACATAAGTCTAAATATCTCAAGAACTAAGTAAAATATGAAAAAGCTGTAAATTGATATTCCCCATTATTTTAAGAGTTCTTTCAAATAAGACAAACTTAATTTTCGTTTCATATACACTTTAAATGGTTTCCTTTCGTTATGGTATTGCATTTTAAAATTTTGAGCTGGGCTCTTATACTCATTTTGCGATTACGGTTTCCGCCCGGTAAATCACTTGCTAAGTTGTAACAAGGTTGATGACTCCAACAGACGAGTGAAAAGTTCTTTCAACAACCTGTTACCCTCTGCACTCAACAACTTGTTAAAGTGGTTCTCTGCATGATCAAAATATTGTTGGAAATGTTTTTGCATTTTGCATGGTAGTTAAGCCCTGTTTACATGGTCAGAATTTAAGCACGCTTAAGTTAAGCGTGCTTCAAATGCGCCACCTTGGTGCGTTCACACGGTCATTTAATAATCCCTTACTAAAACACGTACACCATTATTCAACATGGCGGACGAGCTATATTTTTGGTTTTGGAAGCTTCGTATGGGTAGCGTGCGTTAAAGAACAACGGAAGACATCGGTACACGAGAAAGAGTAACAGTAATAGTTAAAACAAACAAACAAACAAACAAACAAACAAACAAACAAACAAACAAACAAACAAACAAACAAACAAACAAACAAACAAACAAACAAACAAACAAACAAACAAACAAACAAACAAACAAACAAACAAACAAACAAACAAACAAACAAACAAACAAACAAACAAACAAACAAACAAACAAACAAACAAACAAACAAACAAACAAACAAACAAACAAACAAACAAACAAACAAACAAACAAACAAACAAACAAACAAACAAACAAACAAACAAACAAACAAACAAACAAACAAACAAAGAATAGCGAGATGGAAGCATTTTATTCGTATTAATAACACCGTATTAATAGCAAGCGTTTTTCAATCCCGTTGCGTTTACACGGCCAAGTCACAGAATAAGGATCAACCAGAAGTCCAACTCGCGGAAAAAAGTGTCCCATTATTTTTATGCGCATGCGCCAGTCCGCCATTTTGAAAGTAAGTGCACCCGGGAAATTATCCCCCTCGCCCTTACGACCCTCGGGCCCCTGTATTCAATTACTCTTGGCATTCTTGTCACCTTTTAATTAACTTTATATTGTTATCTATATATATAAATAATATTTAGTTAAGTATATAAGTAATTTACTTTAGAAAACGATTCTTTGGGGATAAAATTCTTTGAACACGAGGTTATTAAAACTTCCGTACGCGGATACTACGGGTAAAAGTCCGTGGCAAAAAAGTCCTGTACTCACGAAGCTGAGTTTTACATTTCTCGATTATGCTGACACATTTGTTTATAGAAGAAGATGGCTAAAATTCACGGAACTACGCATTGTTGAAATACATCGGGTACGTATGTTGTTAGAAATTTTATAAGCTTTCATTCGGTATATAGTTCAAATCATAGTGTTACCTGTAACTTTTTAAAATGTTCAAAATGTTCGGACCATTGACCATAAAAGTTTTAATATTTTTTCATGTATTCAAAAGGTATGATCACTAATTTGCACCAAAAACGTTTTCAACTTCAACTAGAAATCTGCAAACTTTTCCACTCCTTTCATATTTGAATTAGCTTCTGTTCAAGAAATATCTTAGCTTCATGCCAGAAGTTTTTCTGAGGTTATAGCAAACACCAAAACAACAAAAGGCAAAACAAACTTAAGAAATTCATCCATTTCAGATTCAAATATGCAGTTCAGGGTTGTGCGTTTAATATTTAAAAACAAAATCCAAAATTCTATAACACTTGTGAGGAGTCCATTTCCATTATATAATTCTTATTTTACGAACAATGGTGAGAACATTTTGAACATTTTAAAAAGTTACAGGTAACATTAAAATTTGAATTATATACCAAATGAAAGCTTATAAAATTTCTAACAACATACGTACCCGATGTATTTCAACAATGCGTAGTTCCGAAATTGTTAGCAATCTTTTTCCATAAACAAATGTGTCGGCAAAATCGAGAAATGTAAAACCTGGCTTTGCGAGTGCAGGACTTTTTTGCCACGGGCTTTTACCCGTAGTATCCGTTCACTGAAGTTTTAATAAGCTCGTGGTCAAAGAATTCTATCTCCAAAGAATCCTCTTCTAAAGTAAATTACTTGTTTACTTAACTAAATATTATTTATACAGATAGATAACAATATAAAGTTAATTAAAAGGTCACACCGAGGCCAAGAGTAATTGAATACAGGAGCCCGAGGGTCGCAAGGACGAGAGGGCTAATTTCCCGGGTGCACTTACTTTCAAAATGGCGCCGGGATCGCGAGGCCGACATTTCCCGAGGACGCTTACATCAAAGGTGCCGACAGAGAGTTGGACTTCTGGTTGATCCTTATTCTGTGGCCAAGTTAAGCGCGATTAATGGGTGCAAACTAATCGCGATTAATTTACGCCGATCTGCTTACACGGACATTTTAAGCCCGCTTAAAGTCAGATGTGGCTCAGATCCCGCTTAAATTTTGGCCGTAAACAGGGCTTTAGTAATCGTGCAAAGTTTCATTTTCGTTTCATGAATTTACTGTTATCTTTCACACCCAGCCTCGATTTCAAGCAGCTGTTCGCGCTTACTGAAGCAAATTCGGGAAGTGTCTACTGACCAAGAGGAGAAAACCCAACCTAACTAAAATCCATACCTCAAAAGTCATGTTTGTTGAAACCAGGTTTACCACAACCGACGTTAACTCCAGGCTTGTCTGAAGTCTAGGCGCAGAGCAAAGTGACGCGGAGTTTTCCGAAGAGTTGTAGGTTATCAACGAGCAGTGGAATTCCGTGAGATTCTTTGCTGGCCCTTCCAACACAAGATAACTGACAGTTCGCCCGATCGTTGTTCGTCCGAGAGACGCGATAGATGCGGGAATAAAAGTAGCTTGTGGAACTTCGTAAGTGAAGACAGCGGTGTCACCTTGAAAAAAAAAAGGATATGAATAGGAGGGAAGGGTGATCTCTTAGTTTTCATGTCTGAAAAATTGGGAATAGAATAATTTTTATTGACCACTCCACAAAAGGGGCTTTTCAGCAAACAATCGTGACGTCACGACTCACTCATGCACGCACGCACACACACACACAAGTATTCACGCACACGCACTCGCTCACGCACGCACTAACGCACGCGCGCACTTAAGGCCGAGACACACTGGACGCGAAACCGTAACGCGACGCGATTTTCCCGTTTTTAAAAGCGACTAAAATGACCCTAGAAGTAAACATTTGGAGGTTTTGTATACACTAGAATGAACAAGTTATCCTGTCATTATTGTTTTATCAAGCTTCTAATGAAGGACGAATTTATTCGGTTTCGAAATTACAAACATCGCATCGCGTTACGGTTTCGCGTCCGGTGTGTCTCGGCCTTTACTCACGCACTTCCTCACGCACGCTTACTTACGCACGCACGCGCGCACTTACTCAAGCACTCACTCACTTCCTCGCTCACTCTCTCACGCACACACATAATCACGCACGCACACTTATTCACGCACGCACTTAATCACGCGCGCGCAGTCGTGCACTCACTCACTCATTCTCATGTACTGCACGCACCATAGTCAATCGAGATATGGTCTGGAAACTCAGCTAAAGTCTTTGGTCTATCTTTTTGTTTGCCTTTATGCATTTTTGTGCACGGTGTACGGTCACTGAACACATTGTATTTTAGTATAATGAACGAATTGTCCAATAGCAACGTTTCAGTTCAATTACTCAACCGTGCTATTTAAATATTAATAAACCTAAAACAAAGGATGTGCACGGTGTAAGGTACGGTTCAACATAAAATCGCAGCTCATTATAGGCGCTTTGAAGTTTGCCGAGTTTCCAGACCATATCTCGATTGACTATGCACGCACACACTCCCTCGTACGCTCACTCACTTGTTTGAACGCCATATTTTAAAACATTTTGCGTAATAAGAAAAATATATTACATGTATAGTGGCAAAAAGATTTAGAAACGACATCGTGATCTACTTCAGTTTTCTACAATTCTTCTCAAAGCATTTTTTGTTATCTGTACATTTTGAAAAATGATACAATAAAATAAACGCCCCTCTCGGAAGTTTATTAAATTATTTACGGTTTATGTATTTAAAAAAAGATACCTTGAGATGTATCCAGGGTATACTGCAACTTTGCTGCAGGTGTCAAAGCACTCTCACTAGCTGCCCGACATGCTACAATAACTGCATCTCCTCCTTTGCTTTCCAATGCGTACGGCACCTGATAGAAGACGAACAAGCAATCGTTATTGTACGTTATTACAGTAGTATTTTCAGCTTGAGGTTGGTAAAGTTTTTTATTATATGGCTGGGTTTGATTTTCGGTCCGTATGCAAAACGACGCACGCTGATTGGTTCCTGAGAGGTCGGGATTTTACGATATTGACCTCGGGGTCAATACCGCTTTTTTCTCGGCCCTGTAAGTTTTGGCGAGAAGATTCCTGAGTTGATTTGAATACAAATAAGAGTACTGGGTCTCTTTATTCAAATATTCTGAACAATAAAATGTGTTGGAACATTACTGCTGGTTTTCTTTAAAGCTGTTTATCTAAAAATACGACAAATAAAAGCCGAACTGGTGTAAACAAGAAGGCCAAGAAGCAACACGTACAAAAGTTAACAGGTATTTAATAAGGTAAACAGCATGCTCCGAAGGCGAAAACAACGCTCGGAATTTAAAAATAAAATGAACCAATAGCCATATAATAAATTCCTTATTAACCTCGTTTGCTCGGTCTGTACTGGAAAGTATTTGCCCTCGGTTTTATCGCACAAACCTCGCTCCTTCGTCGCTCGGGCTGTACGAAAACCTCAGGCAAATAGTTTCCCGTACAGACCTCGCACTCGGTTAATAAGTCTTTATTCCGTATGCTTTTGCTTTACAAGGTCTACCATCTGAGTTCCAGTGGCTCAATGGTGAGGGCGTCCGGCTGGCATTCGGAAGGTTGTGGGTTCGAGTCCTGCCTGAAGGTCAGAGTTTTTCTCTGAGTTTAACACACAGCAAAAACATACGAAAAAACTTTGAACAAGCCTTAATTTAAAGGATATCTAAAATTTGAATCATCGTATAAAAATACGTATCTTTTGACGCTACCTTGATTTTCATGGCACCAACAGGAGCAAGCTTTGCAGAAAACGTTAACTTCATTGGAACGGAACCAACTAAAGATACGCAAAATAGAAGTATTAAATATTTGAAGTTTTGCATGGCGATGTGTAATTTACAAACTTTTCGCATACATGATGTGTATTTAAACACTTTATTAGGAAGCTTTTGTCCTTGAGGCTCAGGAGGTCTTCATAGCTGAATAAATTATCATGGCCAAAATCCAACTTTACCACCTGACCCATGCACTAAGCGTGTTTACTGCTTAGCTTATGAACTAACCTAATAATAAAACCAAAATAAAAAACTAAACCTAATAAACCAAAAACAAAACGTCCTCTACATCATAAGATTGACCGATGGTGTAGTAAAGAATGCCCTCCATATTTATTTTGTTATCCCTTTCTCCTGACGTCGGAAGTGCAATGCCACACTTCACAAAGGAGCGAATTACCGTATCTTTTATTCGACGAGATGTTTCCTTTGGGATAAAGTCGAAATATTTCCCTTAATATTTTGTTTTTTCTTTTTTCTAACTTGAATATCAAGTCTCAAGATCATGTTTTTCGGTTTTGTTCTTTATTCTGGTCAAAACGTTCAGAGTTTTATATTCTAATCTGACAATCTGGTAATAAGGTCTGATGATAAAAACGTTGGCAGTTTCATACCATTCATCGCTTGATAATCAAGTCAATTCAGTAGGTACCGTAAATGTTCGATTTAGCGCCGCTCTCGATTTAGCGCCGCATACAGAAGCTGGATAATTTAATAAGCGCCGCACCTTCGAAAAAGATGAATCTGCAAAAAAACACAAACTGATACGCTAACATATCAACATATCTTTAATACATCACTGGAAATTTTTTAAACGATTTTTCTACGTGTACGATCTCAAAGTGTGTGCATTTTTCTTTGCGAGCCTGAAGCTGCTCCCCCAGTATTTTCGCCGATCTGCACTCCTTCGTCAGAGGACGTAGAAAGAAGCGGCCCCCATAGGGCCCCCGAAAGTAGCGGCCCCCAAGGGCTGCTAAATCCGAAAGTAACGGGGGTCATTACTTTCGGAATTCTACGGTACAGATTGTACCCTATGCAGTGATGGATCCAGGATGATCTGGTAGTGGGGGGGGGGGGGGGGGGGGTGCTGAGCGAGCGAAGTGAGATCAAGCCTGAGGCGTGGGGCGCGACCGAGGCAGGGTGTAGCGCCGCTGAGGGAACTACGGCAGGGCGGTCTGTGGACACAGCCCCCGGCAGGGTCCAGGGGCCCCAAACATTGAATGAATGCGTCCTTTAATGTACTTGGATTTGACAAGGCAATTGGCACCCCCCCCTCCCCCTTGGCCAAGGCTAGGGGGTGCGCGCACCCCTGCACACACTCACCCCTATAAATCCATCACTGACCCTATCTATATACAGTAGTGTAGTACCTTTGACTGGTGACAGGACGGAACAGCTGACATTAACACGATCCGTTGTAACATTCTCACTATAGAAAAATAGAAGAATCTAGATCAAATCACTGAGTATTTTCGTAAAAAGAACAGAGGACACGCATTTGCCCTATGATTCACGGACAACAAAAAGATGTTAGTTTGTATGTTATTAGTGTTTTGAGCTTGAGTTGGTAAAGTTTTTTTCCGTATGCTTTCGCTGTACAAGCTGTCGTAAGTTAAACTCATAGAAAAACTCTGAGCTCCAGACGGCACTCGAACCCACAACCTCCGAATACCAGCCGGACGCTCTCACCATTGAGCCACTGGAACTCAGATGGTAGACTGAGGTTGTTTTCGATATTTATACCTGGGAACTAGTCAATCCAATCCATACGTGTGTCAACACCGCTGCCAAACGTTTGCGCATGCGTGAATTTGCTCGAGTAAACATTGCAAGAGAAGTGGGAACTAGCCGTGGCAACAACAACATGCAGACAGTGAAGACTAAGACTCGACCATTCATTTGTGTTTTACAAAAAGGGTAATGAAAATTAATGTGGCTAAATGTAATTTAGGCAAGGTAAAAAAGGAGACAATGCTAGTCAGCAGACACTCACTATAATATATGGGGATTATCTCAGCGCTTATCAAAGTCTTGTCGGCGTGGTCTGAGCTTGACTGGTCTGCGCGCGCTATCTATCTATTAGATATTTGATCAGTTGTCACTCATATGTGGGATAATCTCAGCGCTCATCAAAGTCTTGTCAGCGTGGTCTGAGCTTGACTGGTTTTGCGCGCGCTATCTATGACAATGTAATAGACACTCGGTCAGCGGTCACTCATATATAATATGTGGGGATTATCTCAGCACTCATCAGAGTCTTGTCAGCGTGGTCTGAGCTTGACTGGTTTTGCGCGCGCTGTTCATTGAGCTGATACGTGGGGATTCTTGCTTTGCTTTGCATTGTGTTGACCCACCCACTCCTGATAGAATGCAAGGTAAGTATATATATTTCCACTGCTTCACAGTGTGACTGGTGCCTGGAGGTGGGTTGTGGTGGGGTTGCCATGGTTACCTCTGATCAGGGGGTGGCATCCCCCCTCCCCCCCACCAATCTTCCAATAACGTCTATTGGCGAATTATTTTTACGAAGGGGTCATTTCAGAATATGTTACAATATTGATAAGGAAGCCATGCAGAAATTACCTACCTTATATCTCTTTGGTAGTATGTATTTGTAGTAGTTGCTAGTATTTGCTAGTAATTTTAACTTTTGTGTCGGACTCTTGGACCAGTCCAAATATTTCAGTGTTTTCCCGCTCTCTCTTTTTTGTGGTGCGAGCTCGGATGTCGCGCATGCGCAAAACGTTTGGCAACGGTGTTACGTGTGTCACGAGTACCTGTTAGGCTACAAGAATAAACACATTTAACTATAAACTATAAACTGACACGATGCGACTTGCAGCCCAACAAGTACTTGTGACACACGTACGGTTTGACTAGTTCCCAGGCAACCTCGGTCTACCATCTGAGTTCCAGTGGCTCAATGGTGAGAACGTCCGGCTGACATTCGGAAGGTTGTGGGTTCGAGTCCCGTCTGGAGCTCAGAGTTTTTCTCTGAGTTTAATTTACGACAGTTTGTACAGCAAAAACATACGGGGAAAAAAAGATGTTAGTTTGTTTCCAACTTTTTTTCACACAATCTTGGACATTATTAAGGCACGTCTTTCGGCTTTCGATTTGAAGTTTACCGGGGGAGAGAGAACTGGGAACAAGGAAAATCAGTGAACAGACTCAATTATAACTAAAGCGCAACACCGCTGCCAAACGTTTTGCGCCTGCGCGACATCCGAGCTCGCACCTCAAAAAAAGAGCGGGAAAACACTGAAATATTTGGACTGGTCCGAGAGTCCGACACAAAAGTTAAAACTATAAGCATACTACCAAAAAGATAAGGTAGATCATTTGTGCATGGCTTCTTTGTCAATATTGTAAACAGATCCTGAAATGACCCCTTCGTAATTTTCTTTACCCTTTTTTTAAAACACAAATGAATTGTCGAGTCTTACTTAGTTTTCACTGTCTGGTTGTTGTCGCCACGGCTAGCTTCTCTTGTTTACTCTAGCAAATTCACGCACGCGCAAACGTTTGGCAGCGGTGTTTGGCAGCGCTAACTCCAGGGCAAAAAGTAAAGTCGCTGTTTTACGTCGCCTCTAGGCCCCCAATATACTTTTAAATCTACGCGGTCGACGTACGGCGGGCAGCGTAGAGGACCGAATCCGACGTGAATCAGGAAAGCTGTGAATCCTCGTAATGGCTAAAGTTAGCTCTTCCTGATATGGAGAATATTAGTCCACTGGGATGAATCGCTCACCTAAACAGAACCTCCACAGTTCTAAGTGGGGGAGTGTTCAAGGGTACAACGATGACATCTGAGCAAACACTGACAGTGGGTCGCTTTGTCACTTGGATGTACCTAAAACCAAAAAATCAAGCTATGTTAACCCTTTCAGAATACCAAGCACGTACTTTTAGTATTTCAAATAGTGAAATAAAAATAGTGTGCTGCGTAGTACATCCATAGTCAACGGAGCACTCCCAACTATAAACGATTTCTTTTATAACACGGAATAAGACTCAAAATAGTAATAAACACGGTTTGAAATCAACGTATGTCACAGGAAGTGTTTGTTGCTTGAGCCGCTTTATATTTACATAATTTTATTTTAAATATCCCAAGGCCTCCACATAATTTTTAAATGTAGCCACAGACAAGTTGGTACAGTAGTTTGTTTATTTTGTTTTTGGTGAGTGTTTTTCTTCTTTTTATCTAAAAATGTTTTCCAGTGCTTTTTCCCGCGCTTTTTCCGCGCTCCATCGAGAAATGGAACACGCATGACAACCAATCAGACGCGTTGTTGATTATAATGAATTCTGTTGTATAATTATGTAGTACTAACTACATTATAGTCTGTTATTAATGTACACGCGTAAAAACGCGCAGGCCGTTATACCGAGACCTGCAAACTAATTGTTCCAGGCTATTCCGATTGGCTGCATTCACCGTGGTGTGTTCGCACTGGTTGTCCCTGAGTTTGTTAACATGTCTGCATGTAACAAATTGTTGACAACTTGTGACAAGGTTGATGACTCTAACAGACTGGTGACAAGTTGTTCCAACAACCTGTTAAGGTGAAGTAATACTGACGAGAAACAAATTGCTGCAACATTGTTGCGTTGCAAGTTGAAAAGCGTTGTTGCACGTATTACCACCCACCTTAAACATTGTCACGCAACAATGATTTTGTTCAAGTTGAAACAGCATGTTGCAGCAAGTAAAACTGGAGTCTACTTTTTTCAACAATTTTTTTCAACTTGCAACAAAATCATTATTGCGTGGTAATGTTTAAGGTGGGTGGTAATACGTGCAACAACGCTTTTCAACTTGCAACGCAATCTTGAAGGTCGCATTGCAAGTTGAAGAAAAATGTTTCCCGTATTAGCTGACTTTTAGCATGCTGCAGCTAACAACTTGTTAACAGGCTGATGCTAACAAGGTTGTAGCGCCTTGTTGAATGAACAGCATTGTTATAACCTGTTAGCAGCCTTACTACTACATACGTAAAAACACACAAGCTGTTACATACCTGCAACTAGCAAGTTGTTACAAGGCTGTTCAACAGGCTGTCACCGTCATGTGTTCGCACTGGCTATCCCAGTCTGTTAACATGTCTGTAACAGGTTGTTGACAACTTGTAACAAGGCTGATGACTCCAACAGACTGATGACAAGTTGTTCCAACAACCTGTTACCGCTCTGCACTTAACAAGTTGTTAACAGATTGATGCTAACAAGGTTGTAGCAGCTTCTTGAATGAACAGCACTGTTACAACCTGTTAACAGCCTTGCTACAAGCCTGTTGTGAACACATGCTGTTGACAAGCTGTGTGATAACTGAGATTCTTACCTGTCTACAAGAAAAGCTTAAAGAATCAGAAGACTACAAACCCTTTGTTTCCAGTTGATGTAGCTGTTTGGAATTGAGATCCACCAATACTGTGACCTGAACACTGGACTTCCACAACATGACCTGGTGACACAATGCTGAAAAGAACAAACACATGTCATGATTAAGGTCTTCATTCAGGTTTGCAGACCCATTTCGGTAAAGCGCTCTCAATTCATCAGAATTTATGCTACAAAAATAAAATAGATATCGTATAGAAAGCTGGTGTATTTGTTTTTCCAATAAACACAAGCCAATAATAGTTGCAAATTTTTCAAGTAAAACTAGAGGGCTTCACTCAGGGCAACTAAGAATCAAGTGTTTCATTTTGTTCAAAAAAATTTTTCGCAGCTCAATTCCGAGATAAATTTCCAGCAAAATGGTGTCAGCATTTTTTAATTTATTGCCTGGTTTCGATTTTATGACTTATTTTGTCTGACAGTTGGTTGAAAAACAGCATTTTCAGCTTTGGTCACCAATAAAATCAGTAAAACTCGACATATCAAAAAACGCTGACACCGTTTTGCTGGAAATTTATCTCGGAATTAAACTGAAAAAAAAGATAATGGGGCTGTTTTGATCAGCTCAATCATTTGTTAAAGTGACTATGTGAAACGAAAATTAAGTTTGTCTTATTTGAAAGAGCAATTAAAATTATAGAGTAACACCTTTTGCAGTTTTTCGTTTCCTTGCTTTGTTCTAGAGATACTTTAGTTTGTTTGATATAGGTGCATAATGAGTTATCAGAGAAGGTTAGATATCTTTTCTATTATCAAACCAAATTAATTTGAATGAAGCATGCGGATGTGTTTTACCCACAAGACTGACATGTAGATCTTCAAGTGATTATTATATTTGATAATAGCAAAGATATATAACTTTTTCAAATATAACTCATTATGTATGTGTGACATCAAAATGTTTAAAGTGTCACTAAGATGAAAAATCGTCAGTCTTTTTTTGATCTAATCATAAAGTACATTTAAAATGAGGAGGAACGGCGTTTGTGGTTTGTAAATAACTCATCTCGTTCAAGAGATATTCACATTTTTGAAATATGCAAATTATATGGCTGATGACGTCATTTTCTCCAAACGAGCGAAATGAAAATCGTAAAATTAGGAATATCTCTAGAAGTAAACACTAGAAAGTGCTCAAATTTTGCATGCTTATAGTATTAAATAAAATACGTTTCACTGTGGAACTTTAGTTTGTTTTCGTGGAAACTGCTGGTTCCTGGTCCCCTCCAATGATAAAATTAAATTTTCTTATTTATCAGCAATCAAGTAGCGTTTACTCCAGCGAATAAATGTGACGATTAAGGCTTATGTAGGCATTGTAATTCAAACGTTTAAATCTTTCTATTTTTAAACAATGAAGCAAAAATGATAATTCCCCTTTTAAGGTTTAGAGTAACCTGAGAGCATGCGCTTACCATGGCAATCACAAATGTTCCACAGAGAAGTATATTTTATTAGATACTATAAGCATACAAAGTTTAAGCACATTCTATTGTTTATTTCCAAAGATATTCCTTATTTTACGATTTTCATTTTGCTCGTTTGGAGAAAATGACGTCATCAGCCATAAATTTGCATATTGCCAAAACGTGAATATCTCCTGAACGAGATGAGATATTGACAAACCAAAAACGCCGTTCACCCTCATTTTAAATGTACTTTATGATAAGATAAAAAAAAAGACTGATGATTTTTACATCATAGTGACACTTTAATTTGCATATCAAACAAACTGAAATATCTCAATTAGAATGAAGCAAGGAAATGAAAAACTGCAAGATATGTTACTCTACCATTTTAAGTGTTCTTTCAAATAAGACAGACTTAATTTTCGTTTCACATATAGGCACATTTTTAAAAAATGGCCTTAAAAAAGGGCCATTTTTTTGGCCAGCTCAGGCAGGAATGGTTAACTGGTTCAACCATTCATGCAACTTGTCTTCATTGTAGCAATTTGCCAATGCTGTTGGTAAATATAGTGTTGGCCTTGCAAAAATTGCACAACATACTGTAACAGGATCTTAAGAGATTTTTAAAATTTAATAATAAAAGTTCATTTTTTAAAAAATCATTAAGCTGATTGATTAAATTTATTTAGCAAAATGTACATTTTTCCTTACTCAAAAGACACGGTACCATCTTTCCTCCCAACAGAGATTGTTTCTTTCTTAAATTTAACTTTTGTTTGCCCTATTTCTGAAGACAAAGTTTGACATGTCACTTCAACCTAAGAAATAAAATAATATATTCTAACTTACAGTTTTACATACAATACAGTCCATTTTATAGATCTTAGTCCCAAATGTTACACAACTGGCTTTTGGGAACAAAAAAACTGTTTGGTTAGATTAATATTACTCAAAGAACATGAAAACTGTACCTCATTATTTTGAACAACTTCACTCAACTTAACAGCAATATTTGTACTTCCACTGCTTGTATACTCTGCAACTCTCAATACATTGCTTGGATAGTTGGAAAGTTGGACATTGACTACTGGGAAAACTATATAATTATATAAATTACATTTTGATATACATTTATATCACATATACTGATATACACTACTACAGTTCAATACTGTAATAACAAATACTGTAGATTTGTTTTTGCCATTGTCTGTTCAGTGATACCACAGAATAATAGATACACCACAAGTCCAACTTGCATGGGCACCTTGATGTTTATGCCCTTGTGCATGTTGCCTTGCACATACCAATCATCACCATCAATATCCCTATTCTGGCAAGTTCCACAGGTATTTTTTTACCTTCCAGAGGCACTTCAATTATCAACTACTAGCAGTTTTGATCATTGAAGCACTGCCAAGGCATTTTCCTCCCCTACCCCCAGCATCTCAATTGTTGTCATCACAACAACATATTACACCATCCTGATAATTCTATCAGCAGCTTTGACCATCAAAAGTGTTGGTGGAACTTACCAGGATGCATGGTGTAAATCATGTAATAATCATTTAGGGGGAAAGGAAGGCAAGTTTTCATATCAGTTGGATTTCTAATCATGGTATATTCTGTGGTTATACTATACCTGTATATACACGTAGATACAAATATATCACAGCTTAATAAGAACAAAAAAAGTTGGCTTGAGGAGTTGAGGATGCATCAAGCCAATGGGTCAGATGTTCTTACAGTAACACAACGGTTCTCTTTGGCAAGTCTCATTGTTAAAAGGTTGACATGCCAGCTTTTGCAACATGAAGTAGCAAAGTAAAAAGGTGGTAAACTGCTGAGAATATTTTTGATAATAAAATACTGACATTTCAAGCAGAGCCCTTCATTTACAGTCTGAAGGGCTTTATCAAAACTTTTCTCGGCATTTACCAACCTTTTCACTTTGCTCTATCTAAAACACTGCCTTAGTAGCACTCTACTTTTTTACGTATTAATGTGGGCAATTTTGGGTGGAGTGGGCAATCTCGGGTGGAGTGGGCAATATCGGATGAAGTGGGCAATGTCAGGTGGAGTGGGAAATCTTGGGTGGAGTGGGCAATCTTAGATGGTGTGGGTAATCTTGGGTAGAGGGGGCAGTCGAGTGGTGTGAGCAATCTTGGGTGGAGTGGGCAAGAGGGGTGTCACATTGGTCATGGACTGCAGATATTTGCCTGTGGAGTAGGCTAAAGGTTTTGTCCCTTTCCAGGCAGCACTTCACTTGCGGTAGTAACTTCTAGTATATTTATACGTGAGCAAACAACTCTCACGTATGTATCAATGTATGTAAACATGAAACAGCTGCCAAAAGGCTTTAAAAGAGCTGTAAAAAAACTTGCTCACAAAACTTACTTGACTGTGTCTCCAAAGGATTCACATACAGTAGACTTAAAAGGCATAAAATACACGTTAAACGTAGTGCAAGAAAGCATTCCATGTCATCTTTTGTGAAGAAAATCCTCCTCTATCAAAATGTCACTTCGTCTCAAACTTTCCTCTTTTTGTAAATTACTGAGGGAGACAGCTGACCAGTGAGCACTGTAATTGCGCTTTAGTCACCAGGACTATTACTATTTGCACGGCCAACAGCGAGCCGTTGTTGAAGTGTGGACGCATGCGCACGTCATCCTTTGTATATTATAAAATTCAGGATTACCTAGTACTGTTGCTTGCACCTAAGTGGAAACACTCCCCATCAAAACATGTTCAAAAGTTAACCGTTTTGAAATTGAAACCATGGGGTTGGCAAGACGTGATTGGCTTAGCCTGCGAGCACGCTCTCTGGGAGGCGAGGGCGTTTCGAGCTCCGCCTGCTTGCAGGCTATGATTGGCTAAGAGCATAAGCATGTACATATCGAAGTGAAACAAAATGTTTCCAAGGAAAACTTTTATGTTTGACGTTGAAATAGAACATGTTTTGACGGACGGTGTTTGCAAGCGACTGTAAGGACGTCTGCAAAAAAGTACTAAGATTCTGCGCGCAACCCAAAATTTAAACTTCGGCTTTGGGTTGCAAGCAGATTTTCTGGTTTACGAAATTTTGGGTTGAAAAAGGCGACTAGAATTCAGGATAATCCTCAACCCCAAAATGCTCATAAAAAGTTTGTTGATTTTATTAGCTACACAATAATACTAAAACAAGGAGGTTTTGAGTGGTACGCTAAAAAATTCTAGAGTTTTAATTTAAGCGCTTTTCACCGAAAATACGTGACAGAAAAACTTCTCCTCTTATACCTTGCATTATATGCTTACCAACGTCTTGCCGTATCGTAGCGGCTTTGCTAAATCCATGCAATCTAAGGCACGAAGCGGATTTAATGTTCAAGTCAAATCTCGCATGTTGTTTCTCCTTGTGTTTACATGTACTACTTAAAACATGAGCAGCAGCGTTTTATCAGATTGTGCGCCTGAGTGGCTGCACGTCTTAAACCTCTCTACCATTTTATAAACTTATCGTCTTTTGAGATATCGTAATGTCTTGTATTAACTATTCTCGGGAAGCTTTACTTACAATTGGTTCGCGTGTACGGAATATACGTGTGCATAGCCATTCCCTGAATCAATTGAAGAACCACGGGATTATCGCGAAGTCAACTCGCCGTGGCAGTAGAGGCGGTATTTCGAAAGTGCGTCCAATCAAGCCTTCGTTGTGATTCGGAAGATACTCTGAGCTCCAAGTTTAACTGGTCTATCATCGCCCAACCCTAGCGTGTTATTCTCGCTCAAACCTGGTGGGTCTTTGCTTCAGAAGAACAAGTTTGTGTTACCCTTTACACCATTTTCAGTGTGATTATTTACATAATTTGGTTCGAGCGAACAATCTCAGGCGGCGAGTTGGTTCTTCTAATCTAACTTATATTTCAACTCAAGAATTGGAACCTCGCGTCCGTAACAAACGTTCACCTACTCTCCCTGGCTTTTTACTGTCTAATGTTATGTCACTGACGCCGAAAATTGACGAAATCCGGCATTCGGTGACCAAAGAGAAAGTTGAGTTCGCATGCTTCACCGAGTCTTGGTTGAAAGATTCTATTCCCGACAATGTCATTAACATTCCTAATTTCAATGTTATTCGTAAAGATCGCCCTAGCGATCACCACGGCGGTGTGTGTATTTATATCCACTCCTCAATACCCTACCAAGTCTTGGATATGTCCTATCAAACACCTTTGGAAGTCTTATGGATTAAGCTTAGTCCGTATTACCGTAATTATTCGAATAAACGCCGCGGCGTTTATTAAATTTTTGGCGCTTCAGGTGCGGCGTTTATTCGAGGGCGGCGTTTATTCGAGGGCGGCGTTTATTGCAAATTTTGTAACAACAACTGTGAATTTATTAAAAAACTAAGAATAAAATTCATATGTCTTTTAAATATATATAAATATATATGAAAATTGAACTGTTCACTGTCTTATATAATGACTAAGTTTCATTCTATTTCAATGTCACTGTCTCCTTCGTGGTCCGAGTCTAACAGCTGAATAGTAGGGCATGCCTCTTCAACATCGGAAGACGTGTATTCTTCAGTGTCGAAAGGATTCGTTTCTGGCTCGTCGAGAATATCCAGTTGTGATTTCAGGACGGCTTGTCCAGTGTTGCACGGCTGTCCCTCCTTGAAACAGTGAATCGCATCATCTTCTGAGCCGTCAACTGGAAGGTTCAATAGGCTTGATACCCGAAGTATCTGTAACCTATTTAAGCTGAAACAATTCCTTAATTTTCATACGCGGAAAGATCAAACACTTGACTTGGTTTTGACAAACATGCATCAATTTTATGAAGATCCACAAAAACTTGCTCCATTTGGCTTATCTGATCATTTCACAGTAAAAGTTAAATCTATTTGCATATATTCATAACGAGCTTTAGCCACTCAATCGTTTGAAGAAAATATTCAAGCGCGACTTTAGCGAATCTAACTCGCTAAAATTTCAAACCTATCTCTCACAAACTAATTGGTCTAATATCCTATCAATGGACGATCCTAACAAATCCTACAATACTTTTTTGGCTGAATATACCAGACTCTATGAATTATGTTTTCCGTTAATATCCATAAAAGGAAATAATCTTAACAAACCAAGAACTCCATGGATTAGTAAAGGATTATTAAACTCCATTAAGAAAAAAAATAGACTTTACAAAAGGTTTATAAAAAACCCAACTCCTGTTCGGGAGTTGCTTTATAAAACACACAAAAACAAGCTTAACCATCTAATAAAAATCGCTAAGCGTTCTTATTACGAAAAAAAATTAAAATACGCGAAAAACGACCTTAAAGCAACATGGAATCTGGTAAATGATGTCATAAACAAAGGAAAAAGTAAGCAAAATTTGCCTTCATCGTTCAAAACTGATGGTAAAGTGGTTACCGATCCTCTAGATATTGCCAATAAATTCTGCAGCTACTTTACCAATATTGGTCCTAACTTAGCAAGTAAAATATCTGAGATAAGTTCTTCTTTTCGTTCATTTTTGGTTGATAACGAAAACGGCTCGATCGTCTTAAAACCCACTAGTATTGCTGAACTAGAAGAGATCTGTAAGAATTTCAAATCGCGAAAAGCTCTGATAATATGCCAATGCACGTGATCAAGAGTTCTTTTAGGCTTATTTCTGAACCTTTGATGTATATAATTAACCTTTCGTTTGCTAGAGGAATCTTTCCAGATAAACTAAAAATCGCTAAAATTATCCCCATCCATGCACAAAGCAGAGGATCCTGAATTATTCATAAACTAGACCTATATCACTTCTTCCAAATTTCTCAAAAATTTTTGAGAAGGTTATGCATAATCGTTTAATTGAGTTTACAGAACGGTATGAATTGTTATATCGTTATCAGTTTGGATTTCGTAAAAACCATTCGACCTCGCTTACTCTAATACATCTAATAAACAAAATAGCGTCTTCTATAGATCGAAATGAAATTACGGCAGGGATATTCTTAGATCTTTCTAAGGCCTTTAATACCCTTAACCATCATATTTTATTCACTAAATTGGAACATTATGGTATTCGTGGTCCAGCTTTACAGTGGATCAAAAGTTACTTTTCTAACCGCCAACAATTTGTTCAATACAATCAAACGTATTCCTCTAAGCAGACGATTAAATGTGGTGTACCTCAGGGCTCTATCTCAGGTCCTTTATTCTTTATTCTGTACATTAACGATCTTCCAAATGCCTCAAAATTAACAGAGTGTCTTCTCTTTGCCGATGATACTAGCATTTTCTATTCTCATTCAGATATTAACCAACTTGAAAAAGATTTAAATGAGGAGTTAAAAAATTTTGACATTTGGCTGAAATGCAACAAACTATCGATTAATATAAAGAAAACTAACTATCTTATTTTCAAACCTAAACAGAAAAAAATTAACAATGACATTTCACTTTACATTGACAGTCATTTGCTCAAACAAGAATATACTACAAAGTTTTTGGGCGTTTATATCGATGATAGTCTTTCGTGGAAACCCCATATTAGCTATGTCTGTACGAAAATCGCTAAATCTATTGGAATAATTTATAGATCTCGTTTCTTATTATCAGCTAAAACAAAACTATCTCTATATTATACTTTAGTTTATCCCTACATCAGTTATTGTAATGTAGCATGGTCATCCACTTATGCTACCAACTTGAGTAGAATATTTCTTTTACAAAAACGTGCTGTGCGAGCGATGACCAATTCAAACTATCTAGCTCATTCGGCTCCTTTATTTGCTCGCCTCAGTGTACTTGATATTTTTAAAGTTAATTCATTTCATATTGCTAAGTTCATGTTTTTCTATCATCACCAGTTATTGCCTTCGCCTTTCCTTAACCTGTTTGTAACAAATAGCCAAGTGCATAGTTACAACACAAGATCTTCAGGCAATTACAGACTCCATGCCTGTCGAACCAACATCAAACAATTTACTATATTATACCAAGGTCCCAAAACTTGGAATTCTCTTCCTACTAATGTCACAAGTTCAGTTAGCCTTTCATGTTTCAAGAAAAGAATCTACGATTTTTTACTAAATTAAATTCAGTTTGAATTGATCGTCTTTCGCTCTTTCTACTACTGTACCTATAAATTGTTAATTTATTTGACCATGAGGAGACCTCTTTACTATAAGCCTTGAGGTTTCTTGAGGCCTCCTCGCCACCACCAGAGTTGCTATTAACTTTAATATAATTTCATGTATTTTCTTATAAATTGTCAAATTCTTCTGTTAATCCTTGTGGCAAAGTTTTGTAATAATAATAATAATAATAATAATAATAATAATAAGTCCAGCTTTGTCCACCCTAAAAAAGTTGTGTACTCCAGAGATCTACGACCAAGTGTTAGATCAGCGATTAGCTCTTTCCTTGGAAATATAGACTGGTCTATTATTTCCAGTTTTCCGACGTGCGAAGCTAAGCTAGACTGGGTTTTTTTGAGAATATTGTCCAAATATGCTTGGATAATATTGCGCCAATAAAACCACACGTAGTACACGATAATGAGCCGCCGTGGATTAATCCTCACTTTAAATCACTGATCAAGCAACGTCAGATTGCCCTATCTAATGGGGATATGCCAAAGTTCAGATCTCTTCGAAATATTGTAAACCGTGAACGGAAGAAATGCCGGTCAAATTTTCTTAGTTCCAAAGTGCAACAACTTAAAGAAACAAAGCCAAAGAATTGGTGGAAAGCCGTTAAAGTCATCAGTGGAATGGACCTTATAGGTCCCAACGCAACAGATTACGACCTTGCCAACACCATCAACAAAGCCTTCCTTGAGCCTATGAAATCCTTTGTCCCCTTGGTCACATCAACAATGTCTACTGCTCATCCCATATGCCAAGATCTTTTAGTGTCCGAATCAGCCGTTTTCAAGAAATTATGTCATCTCAATCCTTCGAAGTCTTCAGTGGACCAGATGATTTACCAAGCTGGCTACTTCGAGAAAATGCGGACGTTTTAACTTCACCAATTACCAGTGTTCTCAATGCATCCTATAACGAACAACTATTACCTAATTCATGGAAAATGGCCAACGTGTCTCCTATCCCTAAGACAAGTCCAGTTACTGATGTTAATAAAGACCTCCGACCAATTTCTCTCACCCCTATTCTATCCAAGATCGCTGAAGACTTTGTCGTTGACCAACATCTCAAACCAGCAGTCCTAAAAATTATCGACACCCGACAATTTGGAACGGTTCCCAAATCCTCTATCACTCATGCCCTTATATAAGCGTGCTCAACAGCCTTTTTAGTGCTACAGACGGAACGGGTGCTCAGGCGAGATTGGTACTTTTCGATTTCCGAAAAGCATTCGACCTAATTGACCATCAGATTTTAGTGGAAAAAATCCAAAAGCTTGACCTACAACCTGGAATCATCGGATGGATAATAAATTTTTTAACCAACCGCCTCCAGAGAGTGAAACTTCCGAACCAGTGCTTTTCGGATTGGGCTGCAGTCCCTGTTGGCGTACCCCAAGGCACCAAGCTTGGTCCATGGCTCTTCGCGTTAATGATCAATGCACTTGGACGCATGCACCAATGTGGAAATATGTCGACGATACCTCAACTCTTGAAATTGTACCGAAATATTCCTCAAGTACTATTCAAACTCTGGTGGACTCGTTCGAGACTCAAAGTAGTGCATGCAAGTTTGAACTGAACGAAAAGAAATGTCAAGAATTCCGCGTTGACTTCAGTAAATCCCCTACAAATCCTTCACCTGTACTCGTACATGGAAAACCTTTAGAATTAATAAAAGAAACCAAGCTTCTGGGCCTAACGATATCTATATAATAATCTTAAATGGAATAGCCATGTTGAGTCCACTATCAAGAAAGCTTCCAAGAGAATATATTTCTTGAAACAGCTAAAAAGAGCAAAGATCCCTAAAAAGGATATGGTTTTGTTTTACAGCACGTGTATCAGACCAGTTTTAGAATATGCCTCTCCGGTATTCCATTACTCGCTGCCAAACTATTTGATCGAAGACCTGGAACGCGTCCAAAAACGAGCACTAAAAATTATCTTTAATGGCCAATCCTACCTGGACAGCTTAGCTGAATCAAATCTCCAAACACTTCACGCCAGACGCCAGCTTCATACCGAAAGAACGTTTGCCAATATTGTGTCTAATCAATCACATAAACTTCATCATTTGCTTCCCGAACTAAATAATTATAATCGTCTGAGAAATAATCGACTTTTTAATATTCCCAGATGTAAAACTAAACGTTTTCAAGACTCTTTCATAATCGCAAGTGCTTCTCGTTTTTGAACTAATTAATTTGAACAGTAGTATTAGCGTATATAATTCAGATTTTAAGATAGTATATTAATGTAATGTAATTTTAACAACTTACTCTTTGTAAAATTTTTGTAATTCAGCTTATATGCTGCAAGGAAAATTCTATTAAACTATATATTATTATTATCAAAACACGTACTGCGAGTGTTTTAAATGGCTTCAAAAACTATCCATATAATAAGCTCATATAGAAATCAATTTTGAAAATTGAAGTTGTCCGAGCCGCAAAATCGAAGAAAAAGTTCATCGAAAATAGCGAGCGTGTCTCTATCACATACAAAGACACGTCACGGTCATGATTTTCCTTTGTGTTTTCTTCATGAATTACTAATGAGTTTTTGAAGAAGACTGAAAGTTTTCGATCTGATCGAAACGGATGACTGGAGTCAATCCACGCAGTGGAGTGGATTGACTTGGGATTCAAGCAAGGATGGACTTGAATGTCTCCAAACTGATTCATGTAAAAGGGATTTTAGGTGAAGGAAAATTCGAGTGCAGAATACATACATTTTAAGACCAAACCGGGACCAGTGGCGAAAAATGCAACTACACAGGCCTTCCGGCAGGAATTGAACCCATGTATTCTGCATGCACTCGAATTTTGCTTCACCTAAAATCCCTAGAACATCTGTAATCGAGTGAAATACCCAATATTACTTCTAATATACCCAATTCTCTCCTGGCATTACCACCTTAATATATACAGAACTCACGATCAAACTCTCGGCAACGGCCTCCGTGGCTCAGTGGTCAGAGCATTGCACTAGAATCGCAAGGTCGTGGGGTTCAATTCCTGCCGGAAGGCCTGCGTAGTTGCATTTTTCGCAACTGGTCCCGGTTTGGTCTTAAAATGACAAAATGTATGTATTCTGCACTCGAATTTTCCTTCACCTAAAATCCCTAGAACATCTGTAATCGAGTGAAATGCCCAATATTACTTATAATAATTCATGTAAACGCAGTTTCACTTCAAAATGACTTGATACACATGAGTGAAGTCGCGCGTGTTGTATAAACATGGCGTGGATTCTCCATGTAAACATGTGCCCGGACAACCTCGTACCCAGGGTCATTTGTAGGGAACTGGGCCAAGATGGCGAATAAAACAAAATGGCGGGAACAAATGGCCCTGGTGGAGGCTAGCCCAAAATGCGCAGTATATTGCGCATTTTATTAACTATAACTCAGTTCTTTACACAGTAATTATACCTAATTACACCTAATTATTGCATGGTTTAAAATAGAATTTCCCGTGCCGTGTGCAGGAACAACAGACAAGGTCAAAATACAATTTTTAAAAAAACAAAACAAAATCAAACCGTCTGATTTACGCCATAAGCTCTTGACCAATCAGAGGCTGAGATAGCCTGGCCTCCACCAGGGCCATTTGTTCCCACCATCTTGGCCCAGTTCCCTACAAATGGCCCTGGGTACGAGGTTGGTGCCCGGATTGCCTTCACTCGCGTTTTTCGATTCGATTGGACTGTCAATCCTGAGGGAAGCACAGGAAATAGTGTTCCAAAAGTGAAAACAATGTTCCAAGCAGATCGGATTCTCCATGTAAACATGTGCCCGGATTGACTTCACTCGCGTTTTTCGATTCAATTGGACTATTTCGATTCAATCCGCTTCACGTAAACATGGCCTAAATTAAAGGGCAACACTCTTAAAAACAGTAAAACTTTATATATGTAAAATAGCTTATTTTTTACATTTCTGAAAGAAATAAAATATCCAGAACTTTTTCGGCTAATGGCTCCCAATCAGCTGTGGGTAATTCCATTAATCTTCGCAATGTGTTTGCTGACCTGTTTATTAATGTTTTAATTATCAAGTATATGTGGTACTTGTTGGTATAAAAACAGGTTTCTTCAAAGAATCGTTCTTTTCTTTAGCCACAGAAAAGGTTTCACTTGCACCAGGCATGAAATTCGCGTTCACTAGTGACTACACGGAAAAAAACACCGATGTTAGAAATAAGTCTACTGAGAACAAGGGTTGGGTAAGAGGGTTATAATAACACTTCACCAGGCTTTGCTTTCACCCCTTGACTACCAAGGGTCTTCCCTTGACGAGTAAAATGGCGGTAGCCAGAGTGAAATCGTCTGACGTTAGCCAGAGTAAAATATTCTGGCGTTAGCCAGAGTAAAATATTAAAGGTTCGTCTACATGCGTGCTTGGAAGTCAAAGGGTTAAGCATTGAGATAGGTTTTTAACTCCTTGACTACAAGGCGTCTTCCCTTGACGTCAGAGTAAAATCGTCTGGCGTAATAGCCAGAGTAAAATCGTCTGACGTTAGCCAGAGTAAAATCGTCTGGCATTAGCCAGAGTAAAATATTAAAGGTTCGTCTACATGCGTGCTTGGAAGCCAAAGGGTTAAGCACTGAGATAGGTTTTTAACTCCTTGACTACAAGGCGTCTTCCCTTGACGTCAGAGTAAAATCGTCTGGCGTAATAGCCAGAGTAAAATCGTCTGACGTTAGCCAGAGTAAAATCGTCTGGCATTAGCCAGGGTAAAATATTAAAGGTTCGTCTACATGCGTGCTTGGAAGTCAAAGGGTTAAGCATTGAGATAGGCTTTTAACTCCTTGACTACCAGGGGTCTTCCCTTGATGTCAGAGTAAAATCGTCTAGCGTTAGCCAGAGTAAAATACTAGAGGTGCGTCTACATGCGTGCTTAAAAATCTATTGCGCTCAGTGTTCTCGGAGAAACACATCCACATGCTTCTTAGAATTAATTTGGATCGATAACAGTAAGAGTATATATAACCTTCTCCGACAACTCTTTATGCGCTTTAATACACGGTTTCTTAGCTCAGGACTGAATGTATATGAAGTTGTACGTATACACGTAGTGCATGTGGTACGTTTGTGAGCTTGGTATAATATAACAGACATTTGTTGGTGTGGTTATCACGAAATATGTAAATGACGTAGTTTCCTACTTTGGGCGAGGTTCACACGGAATGTTTTGTTATATAAGATTGTACTTTGTTTTATTAAATTGTTCTCCACTCCAACCCTGTTGTGTGTGTGTTAAAGCTCCGCTCGCTACACATATGAGTAGCAGTTAAAGTGATATGATAAGTTGTAAGTATACATGTACGTTTGCGAGCTTGGTGCACTGTTCGAACCCTGTTTGGGGATCACAAATCGTTTCCTCCATTTGATATTTAATTTCCCACCTGCAACCCTACCACAGAATAGTAAGACAACCAGAAGTCCGACTCGCGTTGGAACCTTTGCAATTTATGTCCTCGCGCATGTTGCCTCGCGCATCTAGATTCCTCGCCATCAGGGCGCTTATATACTTATATAAGTATATAAGCGCCCTGCTCGCCATCCTACGCAATCCTGGCAAGTTCCCCCGGCAGTTTGTACCTTCAAAAGATTAAAACTGCCGGGGGAACTTGCCAGGATTGCGTAGAATGGCGTAGGACATTGCGTAGGATCGCGTAGGATCGCGTAAATATCGCGCATGCGCATGCGCATTGAAGAAATGCGGACAAGTTTTCACGCGTCGAACTTCTGGTTGTCTTACTATTCTGTGACCCTACCTTACCCCAAGGTCGCCGATACTTGACCCTAGGGTCCCGGATACTTCACCCTAAGAGTGCGGATACCTTACCTCATTAAGATACGGGCACGGGAACGCATTCACCAACAGTCTCGACCATTTGCACGATAGCACCAGCTTGCACAGTGGGATGGTCGACTTCGTTACCATTCCTTTTGTCCTCGCCGAGAGCAACCACTCCTTCTTCACTCAACGTAAGAGTTGGTTCCTTGAAGTCATCTCCATTGACCTTTTCACCAGTCTCCGGCGCCAAGGTCACGGCATGTAAAATCGGCGTAACGTCAGGGCTCTCCCCAGACTTGCTTCCAGTCACCCCCTCGGAGCTCTCAACCGGTTTCATTTCGACAACCAACGTATCCGCGGTAGCCAAGCCTCCAACTCGCTTTACGTCATCGATCGCGTGATCACCACTGAAGCATGGGACCCTATGGAAGGGAGTAGTTGATGTAGGGGTCTGGACACGAGACGTTCCAAGTTGAGATATCGAAGGAAGTGGTACGCCAGAAACCAGTTGCACTCTGGAGACTTCAGATTTCGTCGTCAGAGCCGGTCTCACGGTCGTGGTCTGAGGAGACTGGGACTGACCGGTGAACGGTCCGGCGACGGGAAGTATCATTTGACTGTAAATTTGATTGGATAAGGACGTACTTCCGGTCCCTGGCAGCTGTCCCGGAGAGCCCGCCCCGTGGACGGAGGAGATTTGAGGCATAAGTAATGGCGACTGGCGTTGAATATTACTTTCGGTCACAGTGCTCTGGTTCGCAATCTGGACCGTGGGCGCTGTTGACAAAGTTCCAGCGGCTGGAGCTAAGTGACTGCTGACCGGAAATTGCGCCGACGATGTCGTCACGACGTTCGCCATGGGAACAGGGAGTACGGGTGAATGACCAGGCATGGAGTAGAAAACCTGCGGCGTCCCACCCGACATCGACATCAACGTCACGGCGTGCATCGGGATCGGCTGAGTACCCAGTTGCCCAGGCAACATCAAATTGGTGACGTGACCTGAAGGAAGCGCGCCCGCCGTAGTGATTTCGCCTAATTGACCAATAAGCCCAGTGGCCGCGTGAGAGGTGGGGACCATCTGACCGGGCATTAGACCTGTGATGACTTGAAGTTGAGCCGGAGTGAGAATCTGAGGCGGCATGGCACCGAATGCAACTGAGATGGGCCGTTGCAAGACCGCCGGTGCATTCTGGGAAATCTGGTGGGCATAAGGTAGCGTGGGAGTCTGGGACAGAGGGGTTGCTGGGCTTTGTTCACATTTGACGAGCGACATGGGTGGGAGTCTGGTCGCTGGGATAGGTGTTCGTGGACTGACATCTCCTACGGTCTGGATCGAGTTGGTGAGTTTGGTGATAGGATGTGAGACCAGTGTGGGCAGCGGAGACTTTGTAACCATTGTCAATTTCTCGTTTGTTGTGGGAGTAAGCTTGGACTCCGGCGTTGAACCCAGTTCAACACCACCAGGCCCTGAGCAGGAAAAATAAATAAGTGATACTTTAAACCTACAGTAATAACTGTAATTTCACTCAATTAAACTACATTCAATATGTACATGTACTTCACCGATATATATATATATATATATATATATATATATATATATATATATATATATATATATATATATATAAACACGTGTCTGTAGATTGAACTATGTACGCTCCTTCACTTCGGTGTTGTTGAGCACCCTGTGAAGTTGCTGTGGGTACCTATTAGCGATAATGCAACGCTCACTACCGTTGTGTAAGTTTGAGCACTCTGGGCCCATGCGCACTTCACGCTATCTGAATGTACTACACCGATGCTGTCCCACATGCAGTTGTCACCGACGATCGCATGTGTATAAGTAATTGGTGAAATACATTTCAGATTGTTCCAAGCTACACTGATGAGCTGTAGTACAGCGAAACACGTGTCTGTAGATTGAACTATATATATATATATATATATATATATATATATATATATATATAATGGCTAATCTGTCAGTACTGCACTAGCATCGCTTAAAGTGCTTATATCACTTGCGGGGTTTTAATGTATTGGAATAGAGCAAAAAAAGTTAGTTAATAAGTTATTTTGCCGTTTTTGATTTAGTCAAATAGTTCCTGACATATCGGCTTCTGAACATGCCAATTCTCAAAAATTTCCGTCGTTCATTTTAACACCTTGGAGGCCTGGGACTCAGGAACGAGTCAATTCAAAACAACTACGTTTCGGCTTATTGATTCACAAAAACACATATATTTGACTGAAAAATCGAAATGTCGAGCTCACAACCGTTTTCCAGTAAGCACGAGAGTTCATACTATCATTCCAACTAAGAAGACGGTCGTCTTAGGTTCCTGAGTCCCAGGGGATGCTTTAAAATGAAACGACGGAAATTTTGGCGAAAGGTCCAAATTGGCATGTTTAAAGGCCTATATCTCAGAAACTATTAAACTAAATCAAAAACGGCAAAATAAATTACTAACTAACTTTTTTATCTATTTAAATATGTTAAAACCCCACAAGTGATATAAGCACTTTAATTGAAACAGTCCATTTCTGTCAATTTTAAACACCCAAGCCAATTAATTAATAATTACTAGTCGGGGATGATCGAATACCAAGGGATGTCTTTTGGAAAAGGTGAAAATCTTTCCGCAAACTGTTGAGAAAACAGCCAATAAATGTTTTCCTTCGCATGCACATCCAGGTAGCTGCCTTACGTTCTTCTCACTCTCTGGCAGTTTATTATTAGTATGAAGCCGTTTCCTTCTAGTATTCAAGTCGCATTCTCGCAATACTCTTCGAACTCCTTACCAAGTTGGCCAACGTCTGCAGCGGACGTTTAAACTCTCTTTGATTGACAAGTATTACGATTCTAACCAAGTATGCCGGTTATACACGGAAAATAACAATACCGTAAATGTTCGATTTAGCGCCGCTCCCGATTAAGCGCCGCACCTTCGAAAAAGATGAGTCAGCAATAAAACACAAACCGATACGCTAACATATCAACATATCTTTAATACATCACTACTTCGATCGCAGCTGTCCATCCTAAAAGAGCCGGACACAAATCCCTTTGAGGTCTCTGATTCAGATGTCGAAGATGCCTCTGATCCACATCTATGGATAGAAGGCGATGACCAGGACGCTGACGTTCTTTTTTGAATTTATTGTGCTATTGGGTATTATGAAAATTATTGGGTTAAATTTATTGGGTTTCTCTAAGGATAATTAAAGTTGTCAACTTTTTTAATAAGCGCCGCTCTCGATTAAGCGCCGCACCAAAAGATTGCAAATTTTAATAAGCGCCGCGGTAGGCGCTTTTAGGCGCTCCTTACCACCCAGCTTCAGTCCAATGCCAGCGCTGGCTACGCAACTAGGCTAGGGTATCGCAGGGGTCGTGGGTTCCCAGCCGGAAGACCTTGAAGTTGCATTTTCCCAACTGGTCCTGGTTTGGTCTTAAAATCTATATATTCTTACATTCGAGATTTTCCTTCACCAAAAATACCTAGAACGTACTGAGCTCACGCCACCCCCTGTTAAAGTGCCTATGAAGCAAAAATAATTATTGTCTTAAATGAAAGAACTCTCAAAACGACAAAGTAACATCTTTTGTAGATCTTCGTTTCCGTTCTTCGTTGTTGAGATATTTCAATTTTTTTGATATGCAAATTAAACACTTTGACGTCACACGTGTATAATAGTTATCAGAGAAGGTTCAGTATCTTTGCTATTATCAAACCAAATCAATTAAAAATCTGTATGTCTAATGCTGTATGCGAAATAGACGCACAGGATCGTCTTCGAAGTGATTTCGTTTGATAATAGCAACGATATAGAACTTTCTCCGATAACTCATTATACACGTGTGATGTCAAAGTGTTTAATTTGCATATCAAAGAAACTGAAATATCTCAACAACGAAGCACGGAAACGAAGATCTGCAAAAGATGTTACGTTGTAGTTTTAAGAGTTCTTTCATTTAAGACAATAATAATTTTCGCTTCATAGGCACTTTAAATTACTACCAAGTCGTCAATTTGAAATTGTCTGATAATAAATTGAAGTAGTGTGTTCATGTAAAAAAAGGCGCAAAACGCCAAATGCTCCGTATTTTTGTTAGGCTTTGCCAAAGACACGCGCTCCTGTTACAAAAGGATTCGAATATGACATTGCAAATGTACAAACCTACAATCGAAACTGGATACGTCCCAGCATCCATCGCCAGTTTCACTTTGAATGCCTCTTCTTTCCTGCGATTGGCAAACCAGTTATATACACGACTTTCTGTCACCAAGTTCGGTCCTAAGTTGTTGACCTGCTCCAACGGAATCCCACGTTGCTCGCACTCTGCTCGGTTACAAGCCTGCACGAGTGCTTCCCTGTTAAATAAGAAAATGTTAGCGTAAAATCTACCAATAGGATTCATAATACATATATAATTAATCATTTATATGTACTGCACTGTACTGCACTGTACTGCACTGTACTGTACTGTACTGTACTGTACTGTACTGTACTGTACTGTACTGTACTGTACTGTACTGTACTGTACTGTACTGTACTGTACTGTACTGTACTGTACTGTACTGTACTGTACTGTACTGCATTGTACTGTACTGTACTGTACTGTACTGTACTGTACTGTACTGTACTGTACTGTACTGTACTGTACTGTACTGTACTGTACTGTACTGTACTGTACTGTACTGTAGAGGACTATATTGTACTGTAATATACTATAAAATATTGTATCGTACTCACGTACTGTACAGTGTATTATCTCTATTGTGGCTAATAGCGGACAGACTAAAAACTATAAAGAAAACATGTTTCTACCTCTCATCCTTGGACGGATTTCTTTGAGACTCGTATGCTTGATAAAGGATCTCAGTTGACGCTTGTCCCCACTTGAATCTGTTTCTTCTGGCGCGTTTGTACGACGGCGTTCCAGTAAAATGGGGACTATTGATGTCATGTTCGGCTAATCTTTTGCCAGAGGTGCTGTTGTATTCTATACAACGAAAACACAAATAACAACAGGGTGCTCAGAGACTGCATATACCTCAGGCAAGCGGCCGGTTATTAGAGATGTTTAAAAAGAAAACGAGCCATCCCACCATAGTTAGTGGAGGGGGATGGTTTGGAAGCTCCATTGTCTTTCAAGATTATGCAATGGTCATGCTGATGAACACAATAGTTCATGTTGGAGGAAGGCAATTGGTCGAAGAAAGGAAATTCTATGGACACGTGACGACGAAGGACTACACAACGAACAAAGAACTTACCACACGTGATGACGAAGGACTACACCAATTAAACCCGACCATTGGTAGCTATTGGGTGACTGCTTCATTATACAGAAAATACAATACGTTCAGTGACCATGAAATTAAGCAAATTAAACAAAAGCATGCATGGAACGATGACTTTTGCCGAGTTTCCAAACCATCCCCCTCCACTAACTATGATCCCACTAACCAGGTTAGCTCACGAAACCTAGACATGCATGTATGAATAAAATGCTTGATTGCACTCATACCAAAATTATGCAAAAATATTTGCACAAAATAAGGATATTGAGCGCAATCAAGCATTTCTTCTACACGGAGAATCTTGCAGTCAGATTTATGCTCTACCAACTGAGCTACAGGTCAAGTTGGGAGCTGAAGGTCGAATGGTAGTACTTTATATTCAATATTAAACTCAATACTCAATCAATAGTCAATTCAGTAGTTAATTCAATATCCAATTCATTGTTCAATTCAATTTACGTCGTTCAATTTTAGTATTGAATTGAATTGAATTGAATTCAAATCAATATTCAATTCAATTCAATTCAATTCAATTCAATCCGATTCAATTCATTTCATTTCAAATCAATTCAATTCAATTCAAGACATGCATGGCTAAAGGCGAGGTAATACATTTAAACATTGTCACACAATAATGTTTGTTTTTTTTGGAAAAAAATTGTTGAGAAAAGTAGATTCCAGTTCTACTTGCTGCAACATGCTGATTCAACTTGCAACAAAATCATTGTTGCGTGACAATGTTTAAGGTGGGTGGTAATACGTGCAACAACGCTATTCAACTTGCAACGCAACAATGTTGCAGCAATTTGTTGCTCGTATCACTTCACCTTAAAGATTCCTAGCTGCAATTTTATTGACGTGCTTGCTTATTCTCAGTATTTCAGGATACATATTTAATCACTGATGCAGTAAATAAAATGGGTGAACATACGAGCAGCGACCTCTCTTTGCTTTGCTTCAAACCACTTATAAAGCGTCATTCTCTTTTGAGTTTTCATCGGTGTCCCCTTGTTCAAATGCTGTGACAGATGGCTCTGATTCAAACCAGTTGTTTCAACTGCCTCTCTTTGCGGTATATTGTGTTGTTGCATATACTGCTTGATAATCTTTGCGCTTTGCCACGGGTCATTTCTACATACGAAACAAAAATATAACACAATTTAAATATTTTAATAATAAATATACAGGGCAAAATTACTTGAATATGATTGGCTAATGAAGAGGGCATTTTTTGTAATTCAGGGCAAAATTACTTGCACTTGATTGGTTCCTTGATCAGCAGTACTTGCATGTGATTGGTCGCTTTGTTACTTAGCAACAGTGAACCTCAGAGGACTGACTTCTTTTCAACAAATCTGCAAGGTTTTTCGGTCTGAAAATGTTTTTTTGTTTACTTTGAACTAATTTAAACTATTGAAGGAGTGTAAACTATTGGTGAAAATGGCCAATTCTGCAATGGAAATTTTTCGCATTTCCAACGACTTGCGGTACACTATGAACTAAAATTCCATGTAAATATTTTGAAATGAGTATAGAGAACACCCAGAGTGAAAATGTTTCTTGTCAAGTAATGAAACAAGATGTTTTCAAAGGCGTGACTGAGTGAGTACGAAGCGTACGTGTCGTAATTTTGTCATGCATATAATAAATGAGTAATCATATGATTTTGCTCGTACAATTAAGGATTTACACTACTCGTGATATTTGAAAATTAAGCCAAATTGCACTCGCCTAACGGCTCGTGCAATTTTGGCAAAAAATTTCAAATATCACTTGTAGTGTAAATCCTTAATTTTTCTCGGCCCCATTGCGATTACCTATACTTATTCGCGCCGTTGTTACAATAAGCCAGTTCGTAATTTGTATACTGCGCATCAAAATGACGCGTTCTGCGTCGGCATAAAACTTATTTCAATTCATAACATCAGCCTAAGGCGACAGAATTCATTTGCATTTTCATTTACACTTCCAAATTCGTTATATTGAACTCGTCAGCCTGATGTTATGAATTGAAATAAAGGCTGTTGGAAGTTAAAAATTTCTAACTTTCAAAGCCCGCTCCGCCCGCGTGGGCAAAGCGCACGAAATGGAAAACAGCCTTACGTTTTACGTCGACACAGAACGCGCGAGATTACGAGCGGCAACTGACTTATTAAAATTGCTATGCATTATAGTATTTTTAACGATAGAAAAAGCGTCTACAAAGTGCATGTCATGACAATGAAGATATTTCAGACAACGCGCTATTTTGGATTTTTCAGTTTAATCCCTTGGTCAGGTGACTGGGAGCTCTCCCCTTGTCTGGGGCTCACATGATTAATCAGTTGAGCCTGACGAACGTCCACCAAACGTCTGTTACATTACACTAAGCTCGAAAACGTACCACATGCACTACATGTATACAACTTATGAAATCGTCTGGAGATAGCCAGAATACAATACTGTCCAAGAAGACTGATTCAGTCGGGAAGGAGTTAATGAGATAGTTTTTGAAATAATAAAAATGAAGAAAAACTGAAAGCATTTCTTAAGTTACATTTGTCTCAAACACTTATTCTACGAGAAGGGCGTGACGGCAGGTCACTCGTCATTAAATCTTTCATTTGATATTCTTTTGCGACTTGGATAGGTCATTCCCTATGGCCAGCAGTCAAACATTTCGTGACCATGTTCGTGACAGTGGCAAGACAGTGGCCGCCATCTTACGTAGTTGGAACATATGACGCATTGCGGCCTTAGAACTTGTTCCCAATCCCAAAGTTGACTAGCATAAGCAATCTTGACGTCAGCACGGTCAGATTATCCAGGGGGAGGCATATTATGTGTGCAGTGCCGGGGGAATCGGAAAAGCCGTAAAGCAAACAACAGATGCCGGTTCGTTTAGTTTTCACTGTTTAACAACAAATACAGTCAAACGATGGCAAGTACACAACACGAAATATTGTTAAGGCATTAAGATTACTATAAAAGGTACAGTTTAAGACTTGGAATTGAATTCTTCTTAGATTTTATAGTCTGTTTTTCAGTTTATATTATCGTGAAGTTTCTTCGTTGTCGGCACTGAAGAAAAACAACTTTATACCTCAGTGACAGAAACAAATACAAGAAATTAGCGTCTTGAACCTTATTAAGTACTTCTTGTATCCTTACATTCGTTTAAATTTTCTTAAAATAACTCTTTTTGTCTGTTTTCAATCTACGAAAGCTATGAACTTCAGTGGCAGCCATCTTGGGTAGTGGGCACGTCATCATACAACTGGCACGCAAAATCCGGCCCAATGGCCCATCCAGTTTATATAGAGATCAGTGGGCGTGCTACCTTTTGGGTGTCAACAGCAGGGCGCTATAACACCGCTGCCAAACGTATTGCGCATGTGCGACGTCCGAGCTCGTCCTCGGAAAAAGAGCGGGAAAACACTGAAATATTTGGACTGGTCCGAGAGTCCGACACAAAAGTTAAAATTATAAGCATACAACCAAAAAGATAAGGTAGGTAATTTGTGCATGGCTTCCTTGTCAATATTGTAACATATTCTGAATTTACCCCTTCGTAATTTTCTTTACCCTTTTTTAAAACACAAATGAATAGTCGAGTCATACTTAGTCTTCACTGTCTGGTTGTTGTCACCACGGTTAGTTCCCACTTCTCTTGCAATGTTTACTCAGCGAATTCACGCATGCACAATCGTTTGGCAGCGGTGCTGGGCGCTATATATGTTATCAACCATTGTAGCAACCGCTGACCGGCGAATATCAATTATTCGTTACCAGGCCCCGCATCACACATCGATCAGCTTTCTCATTGCCGTTTCACGGCCATATATATAAGCGCCCTGGTCAACAGTGTGCAGGTGCGCGCGCGTTTGACAGCGTGTGGATGGGCATGTGTGCGTGTGAACAGCGCGTGCGTAATTGCATATGTGTCAACAACGTGTATGTATATGTGGGCGTGTGTGTATAGAATGCGTGGTCTATCCGTGTATGTGTAGTGGAAATTGATGTTTCTCTCTGACGAAGGGCCTTCGCTCGAAACGTTAAACTCCTACGTTCTCTGTTTCGCCAGTATATCAAACCTTAATATATTTCGTTCTATGTTGTTTCAACCGTGCGAATGAATGAATGAATGGATGAATGAATGAATGAATGAATGAATGAATGAATGAATGAATGAATGAATGAATGAATGAATGAATGAATGAATGAATGAATGAATGAATGAATGAATGAATGAATGGTTTATTTGCAAAAAAACAGACTATTTACAAAATAAAGAAAAATACAAGTTGGCGAGGAGACCTCAAGAAGCTAAAACTGCCTACGCAGCACGCTACATTTACTTATGTGTAGTGGGTTGTGTGTTTGTAATGTGTATGTAGCGTACTAGCGTGTGTGAGTATGTGTAGTGTGTGGTGTGTTGGTGGTATGTGTGGTCTGTGTATAGTGTGTTGTGTGTTTGTGTGTGTTTGTGGTGTGTTTATGTGTGTGTGTTTTTTATGTGTTTCAGTGTTTGTGCAGTGTGTGTGTGCATGTTTATGTGTTGTGTGTTTGTTTGTAATGTGTGTTTGGTGTGTTAGCCGTATGCGTGATGTATCTTTTGTGTGGTGTGTGCTTGTTTGTGGTGTGTGTGATTATGTGTGCTCTGCATGCGTATGTGGTCTGTTGGTCTGTGCGTCATGCGTATGCGGTGTGTCATGCGATGTGTAGTGCATGCGTGTTTGTGTGTGGTGCGTCTTGCAACGACGTGCGTGACAGTGCGTGTAAAAACAAATACGTGTATGTCACTGCCTGCGTGTCGCTGCATGTGTGCGTGTTGGGGAAGGAATTGTAATGTGCCGAGTTCCCACACCACACACTTCAAGACTTTCACGGTCAAGTACTGAACACGATCCAAAACCCACTGTACTTCTGCTGAGCCTGAATACAAACATTACGTTTCCGAGTATTACTGCACTTGACATGTGCTGTTGGGTTTTACCTTTAGTACGAGGGCCATATTCATGCACATATAGGATGGCCATGGCCTGGCCTGAATCACAGTGTACGATTCTAAACACTTTGCTTTAATAGTATTAGAATCAAGAGATTTGGGTAGCTGGAATTAGGTTTGTTCAATCATTAATGGTTTATCAAGAATGTAACACGCAGTCACGTTAAACATGCACCAATCACTGATTTCTTTCCGGTGTGCTTTAATACAGGTATACACCACAGAATCAAACTCGAAATATGACAATTTCAGCTTGCGCAGACGACGCCAAAAAGCATAGTTCGGCGGTCAAGACCGGCCATGGGAAAATACCCAATGTCAACATATGTTCTACTTTATCACGGCAAATTTGAAATGCAAATGCCAATGTGTCATTAGTCTTGTCGGCAAACACTTCGAAATACGATATCCTTCTGCAAGAGAACGATTAAATAAATACCAAGAAATCGGGGATCTTTTTGTACGCCTTTAACGTTGGCTCCCACATTTTTTACAGACGCAAAACAGAATGACTAGGGGTTTGATCGCTATTCGCCTTGGTGTGGGATCGCTCATTTCGAAGCAGTGACGTGCAGTCGGAGGAAAGGCTTGAAATTCCATTGTATCAACAATGGGAAGCTTGTCGAGGCCATTCCGTTTCAGATTTCGCGAGTCATTCAACTTCGAATCACTCTGTTTCTCTCCCGCGAACGCGGAGCGTAAGAAAGAGAATAAAGAAGAACACGGTTTAGTTTTCCGAGATGGCCGTTACGAATTTTACGAAGGGGTTCGAGGAAGAAAAGAGAATACGAGTTGGAAAAAACTCAACTATGATCGCTTCTCATATTTCTTTAATCGCCGCCGTCGATCAACTCTCGCAAAAGAGGGAACGCCTCTGGGCTCTGGCGTCGTTCAATAACTTCGAAGGCGGAAAAAGAACCCATACAAAACTCCAAATTACGACTAGGTAACAAACACACAGACGAAAGAAACCCGTTAAAATCAATAAAACCAACACAGACACACGATTACTATATCACGGCTCGTGATATAAACCCAACAAGCAATTAAAGTTTATCTACGAAGCATTGTTTCAATAAGGTGTTTCACTTCGCCGTTTGGTCGTTTAGTCTAGAGCCTCGTAAACCATAAAGATAAGCGAAGAATCGAAAAGGTCTCGGTCCGGGTCTGGTTGAATTAATCATAAACCCAAGTACAAATAAGCGGTTAAACGCCAAACCACTATCGTGAGAGATTCTATATAAACGACTGTTAATATTTAAACGTCGGGTCAGTTCCAAGCCCGTTCGACAATCATTAACATCGAGGATTTTAAATTCAGAAAGCTTTTACTATCATAAATAATTCAAAGTTAATTCAACCGGATGTACGAAGCGAACAAGTGGGAGAAAGAAAACGCACCGAGGAACACGGATTGCTATCCCAGGACACAAATATAACCGGCAGTTGTATTTTTCCCTCGGCTTGGCACCGTTCTCGAACAAGATGCAGAGACCGAGCCATGAAAATGTAGTTATCCGTCGAAATTCATGTTCTCTCTCGGACACGGATTCGCAGTTGTTAACATTAGTTTTAAGAAACTAGTCCTTTGCGAAGGATCAGGAGTATGAAGCTGGGATGTATCAGTAGGATTTCTACGGAAGGTTGGCGTTGGCGTTGAAAATATGGACGCCATTTCACGCGCGCGCTTTTTACCTGAAATTCGAGGTAACTCTAACTCAGCTTATGTGTAATCATATGTTTAATATATCAAAGTCTCTTTTTGCAGTAATATCGATTTATAACACGAAAGCATAACATCACCTCATGAGCTGCTCCGCTATCGACTGCCCGCTCGTCTCGAGATCTGTGATTGATGATGAAGTGCTCACGTCCTGTACCTCGGTCAACGCTATACCAGCAGCGTAGTTCGTGCCTTGCTCCTCGTTCGTGCCATTCACTAGTTTCTCTAACTTCGGGTAGTCCGGTCTGGATCTCTCGCCCGCCTTCAGCGCTTGTATTATTGTGTCGCTGCTAACGCCGCTGTTGAGCAGGGCGGCCAGGAGTTCAGCTTGAAGTTCAGTGACCACTGCCATCGTTATTCGCTGGCCTTCTCTGTTAGTCCCTCTCAGTGCTGTCTCGCTGCATTCCGCGTGAAAAGCATACTAAATACAACTTTTTACGAGCGGTCGACGTCAAGTTTTGAAATTGGCATTATTTGTGAGTCTGCACGCTGACCCGCTGACCACAAAGAACGATAGCCCGCCTCCGTTACTACGGCCTAGTTTCTGACAGGATTCGGCCCGCGCCTGGCAGGGGGGTTGATGTTCGTAGCACACTGATGTACTTTTCCCGTGAGAGGAAGAGTTGCATAGGTCGTCACTAAAAAGGATGACTCCAGAAGATTGCTAAAATCTTGAGACTCACTGAAACTTTGAAAAACAAATTTGACGACATATTTTGGAAAAGTGGCGAAAAGACATGGGAGCCTAGCCTCCTTCGCAGCCGTTCTTTGGGGAGGGAGAGTCCGACCCAAAGAACGGCTACAAGTAAGCGGGACGGGACGTTTTTCATCCTGGGTTTATATGAGAATGTTTTCAGGCGGGACAATTGCGACAAGGACGTTTCACAACACAGCTAGAAAGTTGTAAAAACCACAGAATAACAGGAAAAATAAATAGAATTTGACGTATTAATTAATATAAAATAAAGAGCTGCTGTCCTCCCACTAGCCGTTATCACTCATTTGTATCGGATAAACAGCTTAAGAATCAAAATAAATACCCCCAAAACGGTATCTGTCATATCATCCCGGTTATGCAGGACAGAGCATTTATATGGCGAAAATTGTCTAACTCAAGCCGGGATCCCGGTTAGGCGGGACGGGACAAAGACGTCCCAGCAAACACATTCTTCATATAATGCATGAGTCAATATTAACCCCCACTCCCCCCACCCCGGGGCCAAGGTGAGGATTTGTTTTTGCCACCACCCAAATACACACCAAAGCCCCCATACCTGGGGAATGATTTCGAAAACAAAACTCAACAAATAGGCCTCTACCTGGGGCCGTCACTGATTAGAAAAGCAGATAACATAATGTTACACGGTAGACAACTGTACAGCACACAGAGTATATCTGAACAATATTTAAATACTATAAATAGATATGTAAAAGACAACTTTATACTCGAGAAAATAGAATTTCAAACTGCCAAATGGCCAAAGCAATCCAAAAGGATGAAAATATCTGATGCTTCCTTGGCTTATTTTAAGCTTTCTTGTGTACGGCTGCTGACCATAAAGACTGCATATACTATACGAAGCTCCTAACCCTGGGGATCCCCAACGATCAAACTCCTGCATCAAATCCCCCGCTATTCCCCCTTCCCCCGGGAGGTGGGGGGTTAATATTGACTCATACATAAACGAAATGAGATAAATAAAGGTAGACAACTGTAGCGATGCATCCAGAGTATATCTGAACAATTTATTTAAATATCCCTTTTAGCGGGGCGAGAGAAGAGAGAAAATCTCTGGTAGAAAGCGTAAGATGATTGATCAAACCGCTCCCGTAGAGTTATAGCTACATGTAGTTCAGAATGTGTTCACCATCTCTGATGGAATAATCCTCAAGTAGAGTGATACGATTGGTTCTTCTTCTTTCGTACGACACTAGCTGAATTTACATCGTATACTAAAGATCTAAAGTTCGCAACCATAACACAGTCTCTGCATCAAGTTGTTTTAGGCCAACGGCACCGTTTGGAGAGCAAATCTCAGAATCACGCGCAGGCATCGCTGGCCTTGATTCCGATATTGTGAGAGTCTGGTTCTCATACATCGCCGACAATACAGTCTCTCGTTCCGTATGATGATATATAACATACAACCCAACACGCGTGTATGATGCATTTCATCATACATGTGCATGTTTTTAATAAAGAGGTTATTAATTATTGTTGTTGTTTTTTTATATTGTTAAGTAATAAAGAACAATGCAGAAAAGCAGTGCTTTTCTGCATTGTTCTTTTATTACTTAACATGCATCTAAATCATAAATCGGCGACGGTCTGCGACTGTCGGCGACATGAGAACTAGGCGTAAGGAACGAGTTTGTTTTTGCAAAACCAGATCGAAGGCGGTTCAGCTGGACTCACTCTGTGCGCTGGAGTTCGCGGCCGGACGGCTTGCTGGAGGGCGCAGGCAAGTATTCGTGGAGGTTGATGATGCACTCGGACCAACGCTCGCTCAATCTGCTCTCCAGCCAGCCAGCGGAGAGTTGGACCCATTCCTCACGTTGTAACCAATAAACTATTGTAATTGTAAGAGCATTGTAGGCAATAAATTATTGCATTGTAATATGCGCCAATTGACGGACTGAAATTCACTGCGCATCCCACAATCTTTGCCAATAACCTCACATTTTTGAGATTAGGGTTGGGGGTTCGGGGGGGGGGGGTTTCATTAATAAACTCTTTCAGCATTACAATGCAATAATTTATTGCATACAATGCTCTTACAATTACAATAGTTTATTGGTTACAACGTGAGGAACGGCTGAGTTGGCTTGGGTGATAAAGTGCCTCTTGATCCGCTGAGGTGCGTCATCATTGGTCTGTACGATTGCATGATTGAAGCTATATTACATTAGCCTGCGAGATTTACGGCCAAACATTAGCATGGAGTTCATGAAAGTGAGCTTCATACCACTCCTCGATTATCGAGTAATGAAATTACGAATGTCTATCGATTTATCGAAACACTCTCAATCGCGGTAGGCTCAACCGCAAGTAAATTGTGCAAAAAATCCAAATAGTAACACCCAATGCGAGCGCCAAGTCCCCCTGAGTTGCAAGAGAGCATAAAATGAGAGTACATTTCGGTTACTCAGACATGTGCAATCAGTGGTGTAACGCTCATTAGGTAGGGTTAGGGCGAGAACTAAGGGCCCCCGACAGTTGGGGGCCCCGAGGGGCCCCCAGCCCGCCGCAGCCCCGCCCCTGCCAAAATTAGAATACGGTATTATAACGACTAAACATAAAAAATGCAGGTTAACATTTAACAGCAAGATTAAATTTATTGAGAGCCTCCATGACTCCATCGAGGATGGCAGCTGGTGTATCCCCGTATTCCCCCCCCCCCCCCAACCCCAAGCGCCGCTACGCAGGCTACTTATTATATGAAGTTCTTTACCTTTCAATTGATTAATGCAAAACGAAATAGTTTAATTTGGTTTCTTGATATATATATAATATAAAGTAAAAAGACTATATAAGTAATAAATCTTCTCTTCATCTAAAAACACATGTATCAAGTAATACAGCTTTCAAACCATGTCAGTCAAATCATGACAACAGCCCCCCCCCCCCCCCCTCCCTCCCCAACACCAAATATGCCGTGTGCCGCTGTGTGCAATAATACGTACGCTGTAAAGACCTGTAAGGGGATACTCTGTTTCAGACAGCTATATCTGTCACACGGGGTCCCGGATTAACATTTAACAATGAAAATGAAGCCAGTAGACGAAGTTCGCTGGTCGAATGTTTTTTCCGTTTGAATTTCACTGTTCAAACGGTATCGTCTATCAAGAAACCGAATTACAAGGTTTTCGAGGGAGTTCTAACAACGAAAGTAGTAACGCTGCTACGATTGTACGAGAAACGATTAACGAATATCTCGTTGTTTGAATAGTAACTTTGAAGAACCGGACACAAGCAACTGCGCTCTCATGGCCTCGGTAGAAGAAGGATACGAAGACAGCCGCTTCAAAGATGATGTTCCTGAGAACTTCCATTGCGCTATATGTTTAAATGTACTTAAACAACCGATGCAATGTGTGAGAAACGAACATTCGTTTTGCAATCCCTGTATCGTGCGGTACTTGAAAGAATTCGAGAGATGTCCGACCTGTATGGAACGATTGACATTAGAAACATTACGACCTTCACGAGTTATCACGAATCTCGTATCACAGTTGAACATAAAGTGCGACAATTCTTCCAGAGGGTGTCCTGATATCATGGAGTTACAAAGTCTTGAAGCCCACGTCCGAAATTGTGGGTTCAGTCCAGTGAAGTGTTCAAACGATGATTGCAAAGTAATTATCAACAGAAAAGATCGATTACGACACGAGAACAATGAATGCGATTCACGGCGGGGAAAATGTGTGGTTTGTGGTAAAGATGTTCCGTATTCAAGACGAACGCTTCACTGTTCTGTGACGAGGACGGAGATGGATGAAGTGAGAGAAGAGATTTCTAACTTAAAAGAAGTAGTGATGATCCTAGGCGCAGACATGAGGCACCACATGCTTTACATGAACAGCCAGATGGCCGACGCGAACCGGCGAATGGACGATTTTAGCGCGCAACTGGGAGAAATGAAACAAGAAATCGAGGACATTAAGAAAGAAGTTCAACAAAGCACGAAACAGAAGCCGCGAAGATCCATCCGTTCGGTTGAACCATTAGTTACGTATTTAAAACAGAATGTGGATATCAGAACTGACGTCATCGTCGCCGGGGGGTCCACGAAGTCGGTTGAAATGTTGAGCTGGACAACAAGACAGTGGACCTCCCTTGCCTCGACAACGTCAAATCGAGGCTATGCATCGTCGTTTGTCCATCAGAAGCAGGTATACATCTGTGGAGGAATGAGCAGTGGGGATAGTATGGAAGTACTGAAGTTCGGGCATGATGCCAAATGGAAGACCTTTCCTGGCAAGATTTCACAGGCAATCTTTGCACATTCGAGTGTGGTCTACGAAGATAACTTATATATTTTTGGTGGTAAAAGTGGCAGTAAGGTTGTTAGTGATATCTATAAAATATCTTTAGTCCATCCTTACAGTTCCCAAGTGGTCGCCCATTTGCCGGAACCAAGAGCATTCCATGGTGTACAACGTTTTGGCGAGAAGGTTCTCATTGTCGGAGGGACAATAACAGGTACCTCAAGTGGTTCTATCAATTCAGTGTTAGTCTACGATATTAGTAATAACTGTTGCCAGCCTCTGGCTCCATTGCCCTTTGCTGTCTGTGGCATGGCTACTGTCGCCTGGGAAGATACCGTTATTATATTAGGCGGCGTAGATAAAGCCAAGAATCAGTTAAACACCGTTGTGAGTTACAATGCAAAGGAGAGAAGAAGTGAGATGTTGCCTCCAATGAAGTATAAGCGAGAAGATTGCACAGCTGTTATTACAGAAGATATAATAGTTGTCATGGGAGGGTGGAGAAGTGGAGAAGGAGATCTGAATTCGGTTGAGTGCTTCAATCTCAAGAACTATGAATGGGACGAACTACCTCCAATGAATGAAAAGAGATCCGGGTTAACTGCTGTTGTTTGTTAAACTTGCTTGACTTGGTTTATCAGTAGATATATGTACATATGAGAATATGAGAGATTTAAGAAATGGCTCATGGTTTAGCGTGCTCCATCGAGTTTTGGATGCACACGGGAAATTGGGAGAGCATGAAAAAATCGTAAGAGTTGGTCGAGGCGTAGCCGAGACTTTTTCTAGATTTTTGAGTACTCTCCAAATTTCCCAAGTGCATCCATAACTCGATGGAGCACACTAAACCATGAGCCATTTCTTTTATAACATAGCATTGAATCCTTTCACAAGCCGGCGAATCGTTTTGGTTGTTATGTTTTTCTACTTTCGTAGCCAAGTCTTTTTTGTTCACTAAATTCCAACCAAAAAGACAGTTTAAACTTGGTTACCCAGACCCAGTTTATGTCTTCTGGGTCGTTGTTCTTTATTACTGGTATTTTGATAATATAAAAGGCCATAAAAAGTCAATTTAAAAATCAGATTTTGTTTTGAAATTTTTCCCCGCGCTTTTTTGCCGTGCTCCATCGAGTTATGGAGCACGCGCGACAGCCAATCAAAAACGTTGCTATATCAAAGCTATGTTATAAATGTGAATATGAGATATTTAAAAAATAAATAGTATTATTACTCAGGCTATCTGTTGTAGGCCCGAGTACTAAATTCGATTCTGCCTTTTCTATTTTTTTCTGCGTCGCAAATCGGCATTCTTGCGCAATTCTCGACCCAGTGTCCTTTGGTGGTGCGTCACTCGCATATACGTCGATCGACATCTAAAGCCGGTTTTCGACAAGGCGACTTTTTTCGCGCGAAGCGACTTTTTCCTTTGTCTCATGAGCTCTGAGCTGAAACAAATCAGAAATCTATTGAATTCGAACAAAAGAAAGTCGCTTCGCACGAAAAAAATCGCCTAGTGGAAAACCGGCTTTCATTGGAATTTCTTCTGCTCAGCTTACCCTGGTCCCAAAGGTTTTCTCTCCTGTAATTTAATTATAGCGGTAAGATGAGAGAAAACCTCTGGTACGAAGCGGTACGTTGATTGATTAAACCGCTGCAATAGAATTCTAGCTGAACAGATCGTGTTCACCATCTCTGATTGGATAACCCTCAAACAGAGTTTTGATTCGTTAAACTTATTATTACTAGGGTGATATTTAACAAATAAAACAAAGCTCCGTGCGTATGTACTCTTATAAAGGCACGTTTGACGTCATTTGAACACGAAAGAAGTTGAGACCTTTACACTTCTTTCGTGTTCAAATCACGTCAAACGTACCTTTATAAGAGTACATATGCACAGGAGCGGTATGTTTTATTTGTTTTATAAAATAAGAAGGAAAATCAAGCTAAATTCTGAGTGAGGTAGTTTTGGAATTTGGCGGGCTTTTCCGGCCAGCTGACGCCATTCTACGACATTTTACGTCATTCATGATCTATGTTCTCTTATAAATGCACAGAGTCCAGCCAATCAGAGCGTGCGTAGAGGACACCTTATTTTATAAGATTGGTTAAACCTGTATTAGATCAGCCTATGAGATTTGTAGCCAAATATAGCCTGAATTGACCGTACCGTAAAAGATGGCGACTTGTACATTTAACCACAATCTTTTGCGTGCCGTAAATATTGTTTCTTGCAGAATTATTGGAAGATATGGTTTTACGATCAACTTTGGTAGGAGTGAAGTTCTTGCTTACTTAATCCATCTTAGCATGATAAACAATGTTTAGTCGTTATTTGAGCTGATTTGAGGTCGCAAAACATTGTGGTCAAATGTACCGCCGCCATCTTTTTCGGTGCCGTCAATTACATGAAAGTGAGGTTCGTACCGCTCCTACCAGAGGTTTTCTCATAGATAATGGAAGGGGAACTGGATAGGAAACTTACGAAACCGGAAACGATGTTTGCACAACTTGCTGTGGTAATTATACGCTTATAAGCGGGCAATGCACCTAACGGGTGGTCCCACATGGCTAAAATCAGACACTGCTGAACTTAAGTGATATTACACTTTTGTCTAATTTCAGCAATAGGTGCATTAGCTGCTTTTAAGTGTGTAATTACCATAGCAAGTTGCGCAAACAACGTTTCCGGTTCTTTAACCTCGTTTGAAGTTTCCTATCCAGTTCCCCTTCCATTATCTATGGTTTTCTCTCCTTTCATGTCTTACCGCAATAAAATTAGGGAGAAAACCTCTGGAGCCAGGGCAAGGCAAGTGGCTTTGTCTTGTTTTTGCTGTGTCTTTGTTCATAAAGTAAGTATATCACACAGACATATAAAGACAATCTGAATAATTTTCCAAAGAAATTAAATTCCTCTCGTCTGAGCTCCGCTCGAAACATCGGTATTTCATTCCAAACAAGACGCCTGGTCAGGCGTTCACTCGGGCTACTGCTAGCCTGCGAGCTGCCCGCAGGCTAGGCTACTGCAAACTCGCAGCTGCAATCACATCATATGCAGTGCTAATATCTATAAAAGTCTTAACATCATTGGTCACAGAAAACAGTCAAAACACCATCTAATTCTCCGATAGAAAACACAATTCGCACTACACAAAACACGATTGCCTGTAGTTAACGTATTTCCACACAGTGTTCATATGTCGAGTTCCTTCGGGTGTTAAATATCAGCACAGCATGATCATGTTTAATCAGCGTTTGTATATGCGTATATAAGATCAAGATACCTGCCAGCGACAATGCGACATTAACTGAACAATAACTGAACACACTGAACACGTCCAAAAAAGAACACTTGACTTCAAAGCAGCAAAGCAGCATCAGCAGGATTCAGGAAAGCGAAGAAAGAAAGCATGAAGATTGGCATTTAGCACGCATCATCAGTCGCACAAGGCCTGATGGGATGATGTAATGATTGCCATTTCGAAACAGAGACAAAACAATCAAGCAAGCGCGCAAGCATGTTGCCGACATAGTGGCTCCCGCTGACATGTCAGCGGTAGTCACAAAAACGGAGCCGAAGGCCTAGACTCGGTCTACCACAGATAGCCCGAGTAATAATCTCGGCAGTTCTCCACCTAAGCAACACTATACTTTCTACAGTTGGGTTAAACAGTTGGTCCTGAGTTGGAGCGGAAGCTTTATGTGGAAGGTTTTATACTTACTAAGTAATGAATGCACGTCATTCAGGTTGTTCTTTCTTAGCGATTCCATTTTTGGTTCTCCATCTCTTAGTCTAACCACTGACTTCATTGTTAGTCTTTCGAAAAGTAGTATATACAACCACGCTTGCCCTAAAGGATGAAAAAGAAAAGAATTAGTACAATGCTTATTGGTCATAAGGTGAGGTAAGGTAAGGTGAGGTGAGGTGAGGTGAGGTGAGGTGAGGTGAGGTGAGGTGAGGTGAGGTGAGGTGAGGTGAGGTGAGGTGAGGTGAGGTGAGGTGAGGTGAGGTGAGGTGAGGTGAGGTGAGGTGAGGTGAGGTGAGGTGAGGTGAGGTGAGGAGAGGAGAGGTAAGGTAAGGAAAGGAAAGGTAAGGTAAGGCAAGGCAAGGTAAGGTAAGGTAAGGCAAGGTAAGGTAAGGTAAGGTAAGGTAAGGTAAGGTAAGGTAAGGTAAGGTAAGGTAAGGTAAGGTAAGGTAAGGTAAGGTAAGGTAAGGTAAGGTAAGGTAAGGTAAGGAAAGAGAAGGGAAGGAAAGTAAAAGGAAAGGAGAGGAAAGGAGAGGAGGAGAGGAGAGGAAAGGAAAGGGAAAGGAAAAGAAATTGTTGCGAGACAAGCTGCAAGAGGGGTGTTGTTCAATAATCCGTTGTCGCGAAAAGTAGAACTTGCAGATTCTATGCAACAAAAAATGTTTCCAGACTTGGTGATTGCGAGCTATGCTACACCATGCAATTTCTTTTACAACTTGCGTCGCAATAAAATTACGAGAAGTCAACTTGTTATTACTGTATCAGTTTTGCATTGTCGAATAAATAGTTGAAAAATTGTATTCATGAGAACTTCAGCCGCATAATGCCATCAGGGCCTCTTTTAAGGATTTTCCAGGGGGCGTTCACAAATTGGGACTCGTCTAGGGGGGTCTGTCCGGGGGCCAGGGGCGCTGGAGCCATGGGGACAGCTGCCCCCCCTGCCCTCACAGCGCGGGGGAAAACAATTGCCCTTTCTCGTGAGAGGAATGTTTTCTACGGGAAATTCCATTTCTATTATTGTATTAAATGACTTTTGTATTAATATCTCAAAATCTCAAATGACTCACAAGCTAACTTATTGCTGCAGACCACACAGAGGCAGCAAACTAATTTTGCCTTGGGTTAGCTGTGTCCAACCTTCGTTCTCAGGGAGTTTTTGAAATTTAGAGAGTGGGGAAAATAAATTAGCAATTTAGTTTAGTATGCAAGATCATTCTGAGTAATGGCAGCCCCTTGGGAGAAGTTCATTGTAATGGCGGTCCTATTTGTCCCGTTGGCGGTCCCGTTGATAAAGCTATTTGATCATAATTGGCACAAAACTATGCATAAATATGTTTCACGAGGAATATTTAAGAAAAGCAATCAACCAATGAAAATACCGAATCCAACAGTCGATGCCAGAACCTTTTCCCACCTTACCAATTTCCAAAACACCCTGCATGAGAACGAGGTTGAGCTGTGTCTTGTGCCCAAGCCTTTTTCACTTGGCGGGTGTTTTTTGAATCATTAAAGTTGCCATGTTTTCTTAAATGTAAATAGGAATGTAGCATTAATATGTACAACTCAGCCGTTGAATTTTCTTTCTCAATACATTGTCATTCATTATATTATATCGTTATGCTTTTCGGTTATTTGATGCTATAGAGCAAAATTGGCGAACATTATTCACCATGTGCAAAAATTAATGCTGAGAAAAAGTGCCCTTTTTATATGGCTGCCCCCGCCGCATTACGTATCTTCCGGCGCCCCTGCCGGGGGCATTTCCCCCCGGAATTTTTTGAAATTTAGAGTCTCGGAAATGTGATTTCCTGCATTCTGAGGAGTGATTTTTAAGAACACTGAAGGTCATAAAATGTCATAAAAACTAATTAAAATACAACACATTTCTGACTGTTTCGCTTTGTATCAGAACTCATCAGCATGTTCACTTTCAAATATAAGATGGAAAATGTTGTGAGGAACTATAGAGCGCTTTCACTCACGTGATCGGTGGCCCATTGGGGTGGTGAAACAATACGAAATATTTGAATAAGAAAGAGCTAATTCCCATACCGTACATCAATATGGCCGCCATTTCATTGTTTTGGTACACCAATATGGCCGCCGTGACGTAAGATGAAAACGCTCTATAAAAAGATTTTTCGTCACCACATACATCTTATCAAAATAAAAACTATGTAACTAATATAAAGATTTATCTATACCTGTAACAACTGAAACTATTCAACTGACTTGCTTATCCATACACATTTTATCCTGGGGCAAAAAGGGACTTTTACTGGGGGGGGGGGGGCAAAATCAATTCGTGCGGGGCTCAAGAGGGGACTGAGGGGCTTGGCCCCCCAGTTATAGGCAGTGTTTTAGATAGAGCAAAGTGAAACTGTGGGTAGTATTTCGTTATCAAAACTAATCTCGGCAGTGTGACGTTTTGAGCGGAGCCCTTCATCAGAGTTTAAATTGAGGGATAGCGCCGGCTACGTAGGCTAGGATAAATCGACTGGTGTAACATACCAACGTTGGTTTATGAGTTACCGAATATTGAACGCTTTTGATATATGGGATCAAAAACTTGCAACTCAAGTCTGCAACAGTCGCACAAATTGACAAGTGTGACATGCTAGTCGTCGAGGGCTCGAGGCCCGTCGAGTAGTTGTATTGCAATGGACCTCAGTTTTCACCAATAGCGGCGCCATCTCCTGGTACGCAATCACCTTTTTAATTAAGCTTGTTAGTGTAGAGACATTGAGGTGATTTTCTCTTTACTTTCGTGGCAACAATGTCTAAATATAATCATTGTCATATTAGCAAAAGCAACAATTCTCAAATGTGTCCTTATAGGCTTATACGTCCAAGCATTATTACTTCCACTTGTATTACAACGTTCATATTTAGACATTGTTGCCACGAAAGTATTTATAAAGATAAATTTACAGCGTTGTGTCTCCACACTAAGCAATCACCTTTTTAATTGAGCTTGTTACCCTTGGATAGACCACAATGCAATGTGAATTCAAGATGGTGCCACTATTAGTGAAAAGGTCCATTATGGCATTCAGGGCGTCTTTTCACGGGCTCTGGGAAAGGGTCAAAAGTGTGAGGGGTTTTATTCGGCGGGTATCTTATTCAGTGGTACAAAAGCGGGGGCGCTAAACTCGGGGAGGGGGGGCGCTAAACTCGGCAGGCACTAATTCCGACGAATACGAGAACTCATTAATAAACAATTACTGTATCATAAAACGAGCCCTCGATCACTCAAGACTTCACGAATGTGATAATTGTGGTCAACAAAATGTCGAAAACCGAAGGTAGGTTATTTTGATTATTTCTTAATGTTAACCTGATAGAATCTAATCAGTCAGATACATCCTAACTAATACTACCCACAGGGTCTCATATAGTTCACTTTCTAGTCAAGAATAGCGAGTAGTGAGTAGTGTAAGCGAAGTAGCGATTCTGTTCATTAGTTTGGCCAAGCATCTGCCAAAAGGATTATAATTGAAGCTGTTACTTGACAGGAGGGAATCAAGGTCTTTGTTAATAAATCATTAACCAGTATCTCGCGTCCATTTATAGCACCGCCGCCAGTCCAACCCAGGCCAGTAATTACACCTAGACCAACGAAATCACCCAGGGCTAAACAGGTTAGTCGATGTCGTAACGACATGTTACATTCATTCGATCGTGTTTAACTTTAGCCAATTTCCTCTTTACTCAAACGCAATGGGGTTTAAAATAACAAACGTTTGGAAAGTTTCCCCTCGTATACACTCCTCACCGGCGTGAAATCGTTTGTTGACAGTTGTTTTGTTGTGCTTTTTTGCTTCAACACTGTGGATATTGGGTCGCTTATAAAAATCCGAAATTCAAGAGCTACTTCAACCGAGTCTACGCCTCGTGCTGCTAATAGAAACTAATCTGTTTATTTTGTTAAATTGTCGCCGTTTTCTGGCGTATCAGCAATATCATTAACAGCACGTCGTTATTGAAACGCCAAACGCGGATACCTTTTGCTACCCAAGACTTTGGCAGACTTGTTCAAAAGAGCTTTGTATTACGGGTTCTTCCGACGAATATTTTATTGTATACTATTAAACAAGCCACTTTGAGGAGAGAATTTCCTCACTGACTTTTGCTCGTATGATCAATCAGCGTTGCCGTGCTTCTTAGCGGGAGACAAGCTTCGCGAGTTTAAACACGGCTTAATTTATTAAAATTGGTTTTGATCGCCCCATTATCGATCATTTATACTATAGCTGGCGCCTGGCGGCTCTCCATCACCTTATTATCTGATATCTCGATGCCCAAAATGGCCTCACTTCCTCATCTCTATCCACAGAAACGAAAACCTTGCCAGATTTTTATCCTCTAAGTCAAAGACGATACTCGTCATAATAGTGAAATTGCTATAGTATAGGCTAGTAAGGCTACTACAGAGGGACCAAACGGTATCACATGCGACTAGTAGTCCCAGTAGCATTGAAACTGAAACGCTCCAATTAATAAGTGACCGACAGTGCTTTGAGAGACTACGAACGGCCCTCAAAACTGCAAGTATTATGTTTGTTCGAGTCTCGAAAACGGACGAGAAGCAGAAGAGACGTCGTGTGATTTAAAATTTTTGGGGGTCAAAGTTAATTAATCTTATTCAAAGTTATCTATGATTATTGTGTCAGAATGTTATTACTGATGTTCACAAATATCAAATACTTTTGTTCAAGTGTAATAAGTCTTTAGAAAATTATTTAAATCCGGACAGTGTGTATAAAAACCCCGGAAGCCTTAGAAAATGAATCAGTATTCTGTTCAAACAACCTATTGTAGTAGTTTGAAAGCCCTAAACACCTGTGAGCCACGGATGCGTAAAAAACACGGTCTTATACACCTTGGAAATTAAGATCACTTGAAGTGTATGCATGGTAAAAGTATTTAAAAGCTTTTTCTCTTCCTGTTTAACTTATGTGCTGATTAATTTATAACGCAGCGCTTTTAGGGCTTTCAAACTACTACAACAGGTTGTTTTAAAACAATACTAACTCATTTTCTAAGGGTTTGGGCTTTTTTTATACACACTGTATATAGGCTGGCGATTTTAGTCGGCCGACTAAATTTACTTAGGGCTTAGGATCAAAAATCTTTACGTGAATGCGGTGTCATTATAGAGCAATTTCAGTCTGGTTTGATATTGCCCGGTAATAGAGGTGTGCGAATCCGATCCGAACGGAACGGATCGGATTGGACTAAACTTTTATCGTTCGGATCGCATCGGATTTTGTTCTTTTTTTCTCGGAACAAATCCACTAGTTGTATATGCACGTTGCACAACACATGAAGGCTATTATTACATAAGATTATTATTGTATAGTAGTTTTCTTAAATTTATTTGTTCATTAATTGGTTTTCTTTTCGGAAAGTTTGCGCAACTATTGGAACATATATCCGGTGTTTTAATTTTTTTAATTTGAGCAGCTGTTTTCGGATCGGACTACGATTTTTTGGCTTCGGATGGGATCGGATCGGATTCGGATTGACAATTTTGGCAAACCCTCGGATTATAAGGGGTCGATCCGATCTGACGCACACCACTATTCATTAATCACTCATTATTCTTTAGTCCCTAAGACTGCGTTCACACGAGTGCGGCGTAGAAGATAAACGGTAAAATATGGTTACGTTCACACGAATCCGTCATAATTTAACGACGCTTTGAAGGCGTTCACACGACACCGGAACCTTCTGGTGTATATCCAGTATTTCAATGCTGTGCACTGTTTATAATTGTTCAAACAGCAGCACAAGTTCTTAGCAGAAGCTTTCCGAAGTTGGGAAGACACATAAAGTTTTCCATCGCTGAAAAATACGCCAGCCGTTTGGTTAGGAGCCAAAAATTTAGGAACTGAGTACTAAAGCGGAGCGAAAAAGTGCCGGATCTTGTGTTCACACGGCACCGCCAAGGGTTCCGTTTTCATTTCGCTCCGTCTAGAAATCGTTTTCAAAACGCTCCGGTTAGAGCGCCGTTTTCACACAATTTCGATCCGGTGCCGTGTGAACGCAACGGCGTTTTGTGACTTTTTAGCGCCGTTTTCACACAATTTCGATCTGGTGCCGTGTGAACGCAACGGCGTTTTGTGACTTTTTAGCGCCGTTTTCACACAATTTCGATCTGGTGCCGTGTGAACGCAACGGCGTTTTGTATCTTTTTAGCGCCGTTTTCACACAATTTCGATCTGGTGCCGTGTGAACGCAACGGCGTTTTGTGACTTTTTAGCGCCGTTTTCACACAATTTCGATCTGGTGCCGTGTGAACGCAACGGCGTTTTGTATCTTTTTAGCGCCGTTTTCACACAATTTCGATCTGGTGCCGTGTGAACGCAACGGCGTTTTGTGACTTTTTAGCGCCGTTTTCACACAATTTCGATCCGGTGCCGTGTGAACGCAACGGCGTTTTGTGACTTTTTAGCGCCGTTTTCACACAATTTCGATCTGGTGCCGTGTGAACGCAACGGCGTTTTGTGACTTTTTAGCGCCGTTTTCACACAATTTCGATCCGGTGCCGTGTGAACGCAACGGCGTTTTGTGACTTTTTAGCGCCGTTTTCACACAATTTCGATCTGGTGCCGTGTGAACGCAACGGCGTTTTGTGACTTTTTAGCGCCGTTTTCACACAATTTCGATCCGGTGCCGTGTGAACGCAACGGCGTTTTGTGACTTTTTAGCGCCGTTTTCACACAATTTCGATCTGGTGCCGTGTGAACGCAACGGCGTTTTGTGACTTTTTAGCGCCGTTTTCACACAATTTCGATCTGGTGCCGTGTGAACGCAACGGCGTTTTGTATCTTTTTTTCGATCGCGCCGTTTTCACACAATTTCGATCTGGTGCCGTGTGAACGCAACGGCGTTTTGTGACTTTTTAGCGCCGTTTTCACACAATTTCGATCTGGTGCCGTGTGAACGCAACGGCGTTTTGTATCTTTTTAGCGCCGTTTTCACACAATTTCGATCTGGTGCCGTGTGAACGCAACGGCGTTTTGTGACTTTTTAGCGCCGTTTTCACACAATTTCGATCCGGTGCCGTGTGAACGCAACGGCGTTTTGTGACTTTTTAGCGCCGTTTTCACACAATTTCGATCTGGTGCCGTGTGAACGCAACGGCGTTTTGTGACTTTTTAGCGCCGTTTTCACACAATTTCGATCCGGTGCCGTGTGAACGCAACGGCGTTTTGTGACTTTTTAGCGCCGTTTTCACACAATTTCGATCTGGTGCCGTGTGAACGCAACGGCGTTTTGTGACTTTTTAGCGCCGTTTTCACACAATTTCGATCCGGTGCCGTGTGAACGCAACGGCGTTTTGTGACTTTTTAGCGCCGTTTTCACACAATTTCGATCTGGTGCCGTGTGAACGCAACGGCGTTTTGTGACTTTTTAGCGCCGTTTTCACACAATTTCGATCCGGTGCCGTGTGAACGCAACGGCGTTTTGTGACTTTTTAGCGCCGTTTTCACACAATTTCGATCTGGTGCCGTGTGAACGCAACGGCGTTTTGTGACTTTTTAGCGCCGTTTTCACACAATTTCGATCCGGTGCCGTGTGAACGCAACGGCGTTTTGTGACTTTTTAGCGCCGTTTTCAACTCACTCCGGACTTGTGTGAACGGGGTCTAATAAGCACTTATTAACCGAGCGCGAGGTCCGTACGGGAAAATATTTTGCTTGAGATCTTTTGAGTACAGACCGAGCCCGAAGGGCGAGGTCTGTACTCAAAAGATCGAAAGCAAAATATTTTCCCGTACGGACCGAGCTTGTGAGGTTAATAAGGAATTTATTATATGTCTCAACAACAACGGGAAATAATTTAGAGAAAACATTATCGTCTACAGTACGTCTTGCGAGGTTGCGAGGTTTGCCCGGCGTTTTAAATTGGCTTGCTTTTTTTCTCTAATGTACTCTGTCTCCGTAGCATTTAATATATCATCTTCGTTGGTTAGTTCCTCCGGATAATAGAATTGGCCGTCCATTTTTCGCTATTTCGTTTAATTTTGCTCACAAATTGTTTCGCTGTAGTTTGTTGTTTTTGTGCCGGTCCGTACACCGAGTCCGTACGGTAAAGTACGGACTCGCACATAAGCCAATCAGCGTTCAATACGCCAGTTCGGACTCGCAAGACATATAATAAAGTTAGTTATTTGATTTAATGATCGTACAGATAGTGGCTCCAGCAGCATGTGCGCCAGGCTTATAAGCAATAATAAATATTACGTGATTATAGTTTTGACACGGGATCTTTAACTCTTTCACTTTTGTTATTTTACTCTGGCTAACACCAGACGATTTTACTCGTTACAGTCATTTGCAACTCACTTTTAATTTCACCCAAATCTTCGAAAGTTCGTTCCAAAGTTCGCAAGTTCATTGGGAAGTTCACAGTTCGTTTTGAACTACGCATTTGATTGGCTGCTAGGAACTAAACAACCAATCAAATGCAGAGTTCAAAACGAACTACGAACTTCCGAAGATTTGGGTGAAAAGTGAGTTGCAAATGACTGTAAAGGGAGAAATCTCGGTATACATACCTAACCTCCCCCGAAAGGACGCGTGAGACACAGCGTGTCTGCGACGTTTTGCGATATCAAAAACCACAGCTGACTGAAGCTTGTTTAGATGTATATGTGGATTCTGTCGAATATTGGAAATATCTTTTAAATTTTAATCATTTAAAAAGGGTGAAGGTCAACGATAATTATGCATGGTTTTCAGACGAGAAACGTCAGTATGAATACATTTTCCACGCGAATATTCAGTTTCCTTATTAAGCCACAAAATAGCTACAAAAGGCATGAAAAGCTTTCTGTGTGAATTCGCCGCGCTTATCAGATCCAAGGGCACCGTGAATGTGAACAAGTGGCCCGTGCCTGAGGGGGCAGTGCCCGGGTTCCAGTCACCCATGGCCTTTGTTCAGGGTCGTAGGCAGTGTTGAAACAACAATCGAAATATGGTATAGTAGGTTAATACTGCCGAAACAGTGGATATGTTTGGATTAGTGTGGATATCGTTTAGAAAAACGTCAGCGTTTACAACTATGGGAGAGAAAGGACAAAAAGAGCCGATCCGCAAGTTGCGAATGTGCCGTTCACTCCGTTCTGCGCATGATCCGCATGTTTGTTTTGAGGGTCCCCCAACCAATGACATTCATAGATAATTCCACGAAGTTAGTACTCAGCTCAGTGTAAAGATATTTCATTGGTTTTCTTCTATTTCTTCTGAAAATGCTTTGTTTCGAGTACAAGTAATGAAGAGGAAGCAAGAAAAGCTTGCGATCTCGAATAAGGTATTAGTATTTGTTTTCGTACATGGGCAGAACGGAGTACTAACTTCGTGGAATTATCTACGAATGTCATGTTTGGGAGACCCTCAAAACAAAGATGGTGGGTCATGCGCAGAACGGAGTGAACGGCACCTTTAATTTACAACTTTTGGATCGGCTCTTTTTGTCCTTTGTCTCCCATAGTTATAAACGCTGACGTTTTTCTAAAGGAATTTATAACGCTGAGCCCACAGTCAATTAAAAATGCAGACTACCAGCGGTTGTTAGCACGAGAGAAGGAGCCATACTTTTGTCATCTTTGTTCAGTAGTGACTTTTCGGACAAGAGCCCACTGATCTCAAATAATAGACTCATTATACTGGATAGAGCATCCGGTGCTCGCTGTGAAGTCGGAATAAATTAGCGGCGGCCATTTCAGGTGGGACCCCCCACTTGGTTTTCATACAGCCACTCTTAAGTTATCCCATAGTGACAGATACATGTCACAAAAATTTAGCTGGTTTTCGTTAAAAATCTGATCATTTAAAGCGAAAACCAGAGGCGAAAACTATGATTCAGCAATATTGTGGGTCCCACCGGATATGGCCGCCGCGAGATTTTTAGCCTCACTTCCAACTTCAATTTTTGCCACGCGCGAAACAATAGATGCTCTATCCAGTATAATGAGTCTATTATTTGAGATCAGTGCTAGAGCCCAATCCAATTATATATGTTAATTTCTACTCTGCACTCATCTCTGTGCATTTCATCACTCGACTTTGCAATTTCAACATAGTTCATAAATATAGTCTCAGTCTCATATAAAAATATGGTTTTATATACAGTAAGATTTCGTTCACAGTTGCATGTAACTTATTTTCATGATTCCCATCTTCATTTTATCGAGCGTGAATACCAATGCAATAGTAACTCACTACTGAGTAACCGTCTTGTTTTGATATGTTGCCTTAGTAACATTCATTCAGTTCTCATGATGTTGATTGAGCCCATTTGCAGAGACACTGATCTGCAATCATACATACATGTGTTCCCCACCAGATTTTGAGACTGGCGAAAAATTGGAAGCAAAAAAATGTCGAATACCGACAATTGTGCTTAAATATCAAGAACGTCCCATAGCAAAAGGTCGTCATCTTATACAAAACGTTTCACCGGCTTTACAATCATTTATAACATACTTTTCACCAAAATGTTTGGAAATTCGTTCAGACGTTTGCAGGTTCATTACGTAAGTTTTGCAGGCTTCTTCGTAGTTCTGCTTGGGTTTTTTTTTGTTTTGGGGGGGTTTTTTTATTGGGTTTTTTTAAACAACTTTATTGGATACTTCACAATGTATATGAAGATATCCAAACGGGAAGAGCGCGAACGGGACTCGAGGACCCATGCGAGGCGCTCCCCCGTAGGAATTAAAATACATAAATATAAAAAACTAGAAATAGACCAACTACATAAATTCGTTTGAAATTTATCGGTATCGTAGATTGAAGGATTTCAAGGCATAATATGTCCAGATTATTTAGTTTCAGAATTTTTTTCCAGGTTACTTAAATAACCCACGAATAATAACTTTACTTTACTTCACTTTACTAATTACTTTACTTTACTTTACTTTACTTTACTTTACTTTACTTTACTTTACTTTACTTTACTTTACTTTACTTTACTTTACTTTACTTTACTTTACTTTACTTTACTTTACTTTACTTCAAGTCACTTGACATTAATACGTAGACGGGTAACAAAAACAGGTAGCGGAGAAGTGTTTCGGCATGAATAGTTATCGGTAGATTCATCAGTAGTTAGTTTTGACGGAGTTTGTTGCTGCAGAAATATCGGGAGAAATAAATACAGGAAAACAAGTAGAAAGGCCAACAGGGTCAACGGGAGGTTTTGTAGTTTCCAGAGTTGAGACACGTACATCCGTTCCAGTTTACGCTCCACGAAACACGTATACAATCAAAGTTCAAAGTTTGAAGTTTGAAGGTTCCCAGCAGTCAGCGGTCAAATGCGTACTTCAAAACGAACTACGAACTTCCCAATGAACTTCGGAACGAACCTCCAAAACATTTTGGTGAAAAGTATCTTACAAATGACTGTAATATCAGCAAAACCAGCCTTACCATTCCAATGAAATCTCGGTTTTGTTTAAATTTGCCGGAACGTTTTCGGCCGCCAGTATACCAAACTGGTACAGTGCAATACCTTCTTTGAAGGTCTTGGACTTGGGTGAACTATATAGTCTTCAACTTGCATAGCCGTGTAATAAACATCAAACATGCCCGTGTATGTATGTACACTATACTAGCTATAACTAGACGTTTTTATCAAAAGTGAAGTGCTGCGAGTTGCTACCATTTACTATTTAGTATTAGTAGAAACTTACTAGTATGCTATTGCAAATGCTGCAATCTGATTGGCTACTCTACTCGATATCTATTCGTCAATAGATAGCGAGTAGCAAATTGAGTACCAGTACTCGCGCGGCCATGCAGTAAAACAACATGGAGGACACGAGGAGTGAAAGATTGTTTTGCCTTGGTTTTCGCACAGAAACAATGGTTATGCTTCGTTTTTTGAAATAATTTGGAAGAACTAAGGTACACAAGTTAGTTTCTACTAAAACAATTAGATTATTCGCTCTCAATTTCTATGAGATGATAGTTGACTCGAGCTCCGTTCTCGTCAACTATTCACTCATAGAAATTTCGAGCTCATAATCTAATTGTTAAGTAAAATACTTGTTATCGTCCAAAGCATTTTCAATTAAAGAGCTTAAGCATGCGATGTTTTCCTTAACATGGACGTCACGCGTATAAAATCGAGCCATTAAAGAGTGATGGCGTCAGCACTCTTGCTTGAAGTGAAGAACGGCAATCTACGCAGTTTTAGGTTGTTGATTTGCAGCAATAACGGCTGTTGTCGAAAAGTCCTCGAGGAAGAAAGACAACGTGGTGTAGCGTAGCGCACAATTTAATAATGCCTGCCGCTGATCGGTAGAGATTGCGTATACCGAAGATCATTGCCCACGAAATCCTAAGAATCGAGTTTGTGAACGCATATAAACTCGGCCCAGATTAGTGAGCAATAATTTTTTTCTCTGCAGGTTTCATACATGCAGCATTTTCATTTTTGCCTATTACCACTTGGCCTTAAGAGTTAAAGTATAGAGCCCTGCTCTGTGTATATTACAAGATACTATAAATACTATTTAGAAATGCATTTTTCTCTGATAAAGGGCTCCACTCGAAACGTCAGTATTTCGTTATCAAAACTATTCTCGGTAGGTTTACCACGTTTTCACTTTGATCTATTCTACATTGCCTACACAGCACTACTTTTTTTTACACATTCAGAAATGCAGTCGAAGAAATATTATGACGTCTGTGCATTAGTGGTTATACAGCTATTCCAATAAACGTTGTCGGCGTCAAGCCTACGCGACCAGACCGAAAGGGAGTATGGGTAGAAATCACCGAAACCATAAAAGCACATAAATATGTACATAACGATTTACAATATCGAACCATGCCTCGACCTTACAGTGAAGACGTTGGTGGCGAGCGGTTTGGATGCTTGATAACCTCGGCATCACAATTGAAGAAGTTGCTATATATATCTGCTTGTTATGCAACGCCAACACAACGCTATATGTCGAAATATTTAGCTTGGGGAAGAGTAGCCTCAGAGAAACGGGGGAGACCAATTTCTAGTTTCTCGACATTTTACTCGCCATTGCCAGCCGGCCAACTATTGAATTTCCATTTCCGTTCATTCTCTCCCTTTCGTTCTGTTCGCGTAGGCTTGACGCCTCTTATCGACAACGTTTATTGAAATAGCTGTATACCTCGAATCCCACGTACGGCAAGCACGGTTAACTCGAACTAATGTTATCCGGGGTCGTCGGAAGCAGGGGTGGGTGGTGTGGTGGGGGGGGGGGGTGGTGGGGGGTGCCCCTTTTTTGGGGGGGGGGGCAGAATATGCCCCCCCCCCACACTTTTTACCAAGGCCAGTAATACAGTTATGATTAACAAAACTAACCCACGACTTTGAATAAAGATATAATAAAGAAATTTGAATGCAGATATTCAATGTCCGGAAAAGTGTTGTCTTTTGAGTATTTTATGACGTTTTTGGACCTTTAGAATTCTGTAAATCCTTGTCCTAAAATGCAGGAAATGGCATTTCAGAGACTCTAGATTTCAAAATTTTCCGGGGGAGCATGCCCCGGACCCCCCCAAAATTCGACGTCTAACTCGAATTAAATTCATTTCGTCTGAATTAAATTCGTCTATTGTGCGACGTTTGGCGCAGGCCTTAAAGAAATATAAAAAATATATAAATAATGGCTTTGCATTTGATGTCGAAATGCAAATATAACCTCTTTATATTGCAGTTTTTACTCTGTGGCATGAGCCTCGGTATATCGACCGTGTATAGTGCAATTAAGTACCTGTGTTTTGTTTCCATGCCAAAACTTCTTGAATCTGATTACCATGCATAAACTATTAACTCTACTGCACAAATTACTTGTCTGAACGAAAACGGAATTAAAAGATTATGGAAACAAATACAAGTCCACCTTCGCTCATCCAAGACCAAGTGCCTGGAGTTACTACAAATGATCGCCAGTCAAGTATTTCTGTCAAAGTTAGTGTCCGTTTTTCTGCCCATTGCTCTATTTTTCTCCTTTCACGGCAAATATACATTTGGATTCCAAGGTTATATTTATTTAGTTAAATGAGACTGTTTATTCAAACTGTGTAAACGAGACGATGGAACATTAAGGCCTGGCCAAACGCTTTCAACATTTCGTTCAACATCGTTCAACATTGTTGAATTCAACCGTGATTCAATGAAAGCGTTTGGCCACCCTGAATGATGTTGAACGTTGTTGAACGTTGTTGAATGGTGTTGAATGATGTTGAACGAAATTTGAGCATGTTCAAATTTTCGTTCAACACGCGTTCAACATTTCTATTGTTCTCAAAATGTTGAAAGGTGTTGAACGCATTTGGCCACATTTCATTCAACTTTGTTGAACAGAGACATGCGCCATGCGGGATATTGTCGATTCCAGCTTTTGTGGTAGCCCGCGTTCAATTAATTGTCATTCATGAATGTTGAATGATGTTGAATTCATTTGGCCACTCGTGTTTTCAACTTTTATTCAACATCGTTCAACAATGTTGAATGATGTTGAATGCGATGTTGAAAGCGTTTGGTCAGGCCTTTAGTTGTTAATGTGAATACTCTTGACGTCCCTTCCTCGGGTTGAAGACACCAAATTTTCCCTAATCATTTTTACCCTAGTTTTGGATGGAGATTTGCCATTTTCAAGGAACTAGTAAGGGTCCATTTATACTTTACACAAGCTCAGGGACGTAGCCAGGGGGGAGCTGTGGGAGTCGCGGCTCCCCCCCCCCTTTTGATATAAAACAACAGACATGTAACTACAAAACTGATGCAATATCAATTATGTCAGGAAATAAACTGTATAAACAGTGCATTCAATCTACTGAGTATATGCATTTTGAGTATCTATGTGACGTTTGCGTGTTTTGGGTATTTTATATGACGTTTTTTAACCTTTAGAGTCTGTAAAATCTTCCTCCAAAATCCCGGGGGAGCATGCCCCTGACCCCCCTAAAAATGTACTTTGATTTCGGCTCCCCCCCCCTTTCAAAATCCTGGCTACGTCCCTAGCTTCTTTTTTATCCGATGCCGGATTGATTTAATTGGATTGACGTACGAATGTATTAAGAGGAGAATTTTTTCTATGTCACGTATTTTTGGTGAAAAGCGCTCAAAACAATTTTCGTTTGAGAAATATATCGAAAGATGTGCTTTTTCCATAATTTAATTTATATGTGAATAAATGTAGATACGGCACTATAGACATCAGTTTTGAGCGTATATATACCCAAGATTGCTCACACCACCCAAGATTGTCTGGTGTGGGTAATAATTGAGTGGAGTGGGCAAGAGGGGTGTCACATTGGTCACGGACTGCAGATATTTGCCTGTGGAGTAGGCTAAAGGTTTTGTCCCTTTCGAGGCAGCACTTCACTTGCGGTAGTAACTTCTAGTTTAATTTATATATGAATAAATGTAGATACGACACTTTACACATCAGTCTTGCCGAGCCTATGTATACGCGACATTCTTCTCTTAAACATTTGCGCAAAGCTATTTGGTTCAATACGTTCGTGAGTCGATTTGAACGACAATCAATCGTATATGTCAAGATGAGAAAAATCGCAACAACAATCGCCAGCAGTGAAAACCTTTATTAGAAACACTAGGTAATTTTGGTGAAGGAAAATTTCGAGTGTGGAAGTACATCCAGTGTAATCGAGGGAAATGCCAAATATTACTTGTAGTGTAATGTACTTTATTAGAAGTAGGCTTTTGGTAGGACTTAGGAATCAAAATCCTGAGAAAACAATGTTAAACATATAGTTGTGACGTACACGCGTAAAAACGCACAACTTGTTCACGGTTGTTGACAGACGTGAACAAGTTGTTCTCGACAGCCGTGAACAATGTTGTGCTGCTCGCCGTGAACATGTTGTCAACAAGTTGTTCACCATATGTTCCAACATGCTTGTTCACGCCTGATGAACCAACAGACGTGAACAAGTTGTTCCAACATGATGTTACATGCATGATACAACAGCATTGTTCCAGCATGATAAATTAACATTTGTGAACAAGTTGTTAAAACAACATGTTACAATATGATATCTATCCGATAAATTCTCGTTTTCTTTGCACTCCCTGGTTGTCTCGCTGATTAATTTTCTTATAAAATCACAAAAAATATTAATGTCACTATTATTGAAGACGAAGATATCACGCAAACACATCCATGAAGTTTTAAAAACGTTTATTGAAGTTATAATTTGAATACAAAGTCTCACGTATCCTCCAGTTTTCCCCGGTTCTCTGGCGGCGCTTTCAGTTCTTCTCCATTTCCATTTTCATTGATATTATTTAACTCCCACAACTATAGTTTATACATAAAAAATTTAAGAAGAAAAACAAAGGTTTAGGTTAATAACTTTCTGCTTTGAAATAGTGTAAACAAAAATTCTTTCACCTTTGCCTCAACAAAGCCAAGAGGTCAGCATTCCGACTAATTTCGCGGATGGAAGAAAACAAAACGTAAACATATTTTTAGTAAACATTTTTGAGGCTTTTTAACATATCTTACCTTTTTGTAAATAAGCTAATATACTCCAGTTCACACGTACTTTCTAAAAAAAACGAGGAACGATAAACTATATTTGACAGAAGAACATAAATATTCCAAAGTATAAAGTGTCTTTTCTCGTTTTGACAGTTAAATTTGCGGTTGTGTATCGTATAAAAATTTACTGTTTCTACTGACAGTATTGAACAGTGCGAACAAACAAACTTACCTAAAATTCTTTGCTTTCTCTTGGGTTTTAAGCTGGAAACAAAATGAGAGAAGGGACATGTATTAATTAATGATAGCATTTATAGCAATGCCAACGAGCTAAAATAACATTGAAGTTATTTAATAATGTATTTATATTCTTACCTCTTTGAGATGGATAAACTTAGTGTATGCCAGTCTAATCTTGACAAAGTTTTACCAAGTGATTTGTTCATACGGAAGACTATTCCTCAGTCCATTGGCAGTGCAGCAAAGGGAAAATAAAACGAGGGGGAAACCAGTGGGAAAACCCGTTTCAACACATGAAAACATCGTTTCAACGATGCCCGCTGTTGTTCCATCAAGGAGCAAAGTTCAAATGAACTATGCTCACGTGAGATTACGCGTGATCTTCACGTGACCGTGGTCCATAGTCTCTTCGCGTGTTTGTTCACAAACAGTGACAATGCTGTAACAAGTTGTTGAAGGAACAACTTGTTCACGCCTGTTGGAACAACGAAAAAACAACTTGTTGATTCGACAACGTTGTTCATGCATGATGGAACATGTTGTTATGGCATGATGAAATAACAACGATGAACAACAATGTTACAACAATGGTGAACATGGTTGATGTATCAACACGTTCTTCGGTTGTTGCAACATGCGTGAACAACGGTTGTTGTTTCATCAAGCTGTAACAACTTGTTGAAACAATGATGAACAATGTTGTTCATTTATCAATGTTGTTCACATATGATAACAAGTTGTTACAGCATTGTTCAGGCAACAATGCTGTAACAACTTGTGAGATTTTTACGCTATAGCCTGTGACTGTGTGTCTGTTGTGTCTACACGCGTAAAAATCTCGCAAGTTGTTACAGCATTGTTGCCTGAACAATGCTGTAACAACTTGCAACAATGTTGTAACAACTTGTTGACATATGTGAACAACATTGATAAATGAACAACATTGTTCATCATTGTTTCAACAACTTGTTACTGCTTGATAAAATAACAACCGTTGTTCACGCTTACCGAAGAACGTGTTGCTACATCAACCATGTTCACCATTGTTGTAACATTGTTCATCGTTGTTATTTCGTCATGCTGTTACAACATGTTGTACCAACAACGTTGTTGGGTATAAAAAATGTGCTGTTGGAACAACTTGTTCATGACTGTTGATTTATCCGTGAACAAGTTGTTCGAACCATAAGTGAACAACTTGTTGACAACTTATTCACGGCGAGCAGCACAACATTGTTCACGCCTGTTGACAACCGTGAACAAGTTCTGCGTTTTTACGCGTGTACCCGAGGAATCACCCCTTTTTAGACCGTCATTTTCATTTTACAATTTTACTGTGACATGAGCTACTAATGAGGTCATTTCTGACTTTCATTTGCAACACACTTTTCACCAAAATCTTTGCAAGTTCATTCAGACGTTTGCAGATGCGTTATGTAGTACCACAGGCTTCTTTTGAACATCGCATTTGATTGGTTGCTTGATTCCTAGTAGCCAATCATATGACAGTTTGTTATTTTATTCTCATTTCAGGAAACTCCATATCTGGGGTTTGCTAATCTCCCAAATCAAGTTCACAGAAAATCAGTGAAGAAAGGCTTTGAATTCACTTTGATGATCATAGGTACTAAAAATTATAATTATATATATATATATATATATATATATATATATATATATATATATATATATATATATATATATATATATTCTTTGTTTTCTCACCTTGTACTGCACACTTTCACACTGCCTCTGACTCTACAGCATTTCATTTTCAATCTGTGCATATCTGGCAAGAGACCATAATTTAATAAATGCCATTGTAGCTATCATATGATTCATAGATACATGATTCATATATTAGCTATCATATATATGATTCATAGGTATTAATAGGTATAAAAAAAAATTCTGGTGGGTTTCACCCCCCTGCCCCCCAGCTCCACCACCAGCTTGGCCCCTGGACCCTGCTGGGGCCTGTGTCCCCAGACCCCTGCTCAGTGGCGTGGTGGCAAGTTTCAGGCTGGGGTGGCCAGATTAACTTTGGTGCCTCCCCCCCCCCCCCCTCAAATAAAAGAAAGAAAAAAAGACATTACTGTATTTGAGATTTTACAGAATTCTGAAGATTATAAAACTTCATAGAAAACACAAAAGATTACAGATTTCAGATCTTTATATCCCACCATTGAAGACCTAGCTATACAAAGAAATAGGTTTATTTTGTTAAGTTTTGGCACCCTTGCTCTTTTGGCACCCCTTCTGCAACCCCAGCTGGGGGGGGGCCTTGGCCCCCTCCAGCCCCCCCTGCCACCACACCACTGCCCCTGCTGTAGCTCCCTCAGCGGTGCCCCACCCTACCTTAGATGGTCACACCCATGCCGCAGGCCTGATCCCACTTCACTCACTCAGTACCCCCCCCCCCCCCTACCAAATCAAGCTCCTTCACTGGCTGCACCACTGAGCTAGACCATCTAACCACAGTACTAGAGTAAGATGTACCTCAGATGGAAAATGACTTGGAAGTTGTTTAATGATATTCACACCTGGGAACGAGTCAAACAACTGAAAATTTAACAACTTCAAGCTGAAAACACTATACTAATTTGTGGGGGAAAAAATTCTTTTTTGCCTAGTGGAAATCTGTGCTTTATATATGCATTAAGTTCTCTTGAATAATAGTTTGTGGTCTACTGTAATGTTGCACAATGTTGATATATCAATATTTTGTTGCTACAGTATTGGTGTTGCTTTTGCATGACCATGTCAACTGGTCTCAACAGCCTAAGCTGGCCCTCAGCTAGACTATATCATTCTTTTAATAACATTTAAGGTGAATCTGGACTTGGAAAGTCAACTTTAATCCATAGTCTTTTCCTAACCAACTTATATGATGGACAATATAAACCTTCAGCTGCAGGTATGATCATATGGTCCATACAGTGTAGTAAGATTACAGATAAATATTAACTTTGTCAGTTGACCTGATGTTTTACTATGACAATGCACTAATAAAGACTGTACTGTACTGTAAATATTGTATTGTAATTGTAATAGTATTGTGTTGATGTATTGTATTGTAAATAGTATTGTATTCATTGTATTGCTAATGTATTGCATCATATTGTGTTGTATTGAATTGTACTTAATTAATTAATTGCATTGTATCATATTGCATTGTATTACTGTATATTGTATTGTATCTTAAAATACTCATTAATAATTCATGACAAAAACACAAAAGAAATCGATACTGTAGTAGTGGTTGCAAATCGGATACAGCATCATCCTGATTTACATAAACTTAAAAGCTTTGATTTTCTCAGCTAAAACAGACCATACCCCCCAAATAGTTGGTGAACTTAATTACTTAGATGTATTTGTATTTTAAGAAAGATACAGCATTTGCAGCCGAGCTGTATCTGATTTACTATGGCTCGCTTGCAGCTCACCTTAAATCAGATACAGCTCAGCTGCTCATGCTATATCTATTACATATACTTGTATTGTCAGTGCTGTATTGCATTGTATTGCATTTACAGTAGCGTAACAGAGTATTGTTAGGGTTACAGCAACAGAACTCATAAGGGCCCCAACCTGAAGGGCCCCAACCTGAAGGGCCCCCCTGATGAATTTATTGGGTTAACTAGTGACTATAAACTAATGGGGTTCAGGGGGTAGTGGGGGTCCCCAAACACTACAAATTTCCTAAGGGCCCTGAGCATTGTAAATAGTAGTTGTATTCATTGTATTGTATTGTATTGTGTTGCATTCTTTTGTATTGCATTGTATTGTGTATTAAAATTTATTTATATTGTATTCATGTATTGTATTGTAATGGATTGTATATAAATGTATTGTATTGCAGGGACGTAGCCAGGGGGGGAGCCGGGGGAGCCGCGGCTCCCCCCTTTTGATATAAAAGTAACTACAAAACTGATGCAATATGAATTATGTCAGGAAATAAACTGTAAACAGTGTATTCAATCTACTGAGTGTATGCATTTTGAGTATCTATGTGACGTTTGCGTGTTTTGAGTATTTTATGACATTTTTTAACCTTTAGAGTCTGTAAAATCTTCCTCCAAAAGCCAGGAAATGGCATTTCAACGACTCTTGATTTCAAAATTTCCCAGGAGAGCATGCCCTTGCACCCCCCTAAAAATTTATTTTGATTTCGGCTCCCCCCCTTTCAAAATCCTGGCTACGTGCCTGTTGTATTGTGTATTTGTATTGTATTGTATTGTATTGTATTGTATTGTATTGTATTGTATTGTATTGTATTGTATTGTATTGTTGTGTATTATTAAAAATTTATAGGTTTGTTTAATAGCAATATACAGACTTAAAATATTGCACTATTTATACTCAAATTCTAAACCTTATTTTCAGAAATGCTCAAGCGGACCATTCAAATTGATACACACAAAGTTGATATAGAAGAAAAAGGAATTAAACTGAAACTTACAGTTGTAGACACACCAGGATATGGAGATGCTATTGACAACACTAAATGGTAATTTCTCAACCACCAAACACGTTGATAAACTTGACAACATTGAACTTTCACAACATTAATTCAAATAAAATTTTCAGAAATTTAATAGAACGAGACAAAACGTATTTGCGCGCGAAAAGGCGATTGCGTAAGGCGATCATTGCGTACAGCGTACTGTGTTTTACCACAGGCCGCCCAAGCGGTATTTTAGGATCTCGTGCAAAATATTTAATTTAAATTTAGTAATAGTAGTTAGTAAATTTAATTTATATTTGATATTTATTTGATTTTTTTGTTTATTTCTTTATTTACTTATTTATTTATTAATTAATTATTTATGTATCTATTTATATATTTTGGGTTTTATTTATTTATTTATCTTTTTTTTGTTTTTATTTACTTGATTTTTTGGTTTATTTTTTAATTATTTTTTGGTTTATTTTATTTGTTTGTTTTCTGTTTATTTATTTATATATTTACTTATTTATTTATTTATTTTGTATTTATCTATTTATTTATTTATTTATTTGATCTTCTTGTTTATTTTTTTTGTTTATTTGTTTGTTTATTTGTTCATTTACTTAATAATAAGTTTTGCCAATGATAATGCATAAAAACAATGTTAGTATTATTTCACTTACTTACCCAATGCAAGGCTACCTTAGATATTTTAATATAATGTAATTTTATTTTTTTTAGTTGGGAACCTATAATACACTTTGTTGATCAACAATACGATACCTTCTTGCACGATGAATCAGGTTTAAATCGGAAGAACATGTCAGATGGTCGTGTTCATTGCTGTCTGCACTTTATAAATCCACAAGGACACGGGTATGTGGTGCTTCTGTTTGGTTTTGACGCAATATTTATTGAAAATAAAATGTTACTGGTATAGAAAGAGAAAAAAGTATGTAGGAACGAAATCGTCTTAGGGAAGAAAAAACATGAATATGTTAATTCTATAATATAATAAGTCATGCCTGTATATTTAGTTTTTTTGCAGGTAGCCAAAAAAAATTTGCAGTTAGCCCTTAATAGGCTTAATTCAGTTAGTCAAACCACACAACGCTTGTTAGTTTAATATTTGTATTTTTACTATTTTATAAGAACTTGAAATGAAATTGAAAATCATCAAATTGATGAAAATACAAGTATATGATGATACCAGACTGGAAACTTTGTAGTGCGCACGGAAGAACTTCCGTGCGCACTTGAAAATTCACGTGCGCAATTTTGTCTGAGGAGCGCCGCGCGCGCACGCAAAAGCACAGCAAGCGCGCGCTTGGCGCGCGCACGTATGCGTAAAACGTCACGCGCGCAACAAACCAACAAAAAAAGTCGAGCAAGTTCTTTGTCTATACCAATAACCAATATATCTTTATATTATTTGGAGAAAAATACTTTCATGGGAATCCCTCAATCCCTTGCAAAAAAATCCTGCACCGAGAAATATCCCCCTTTTTGAGCCTCATTCATATTTTGACAGGTTTTGATAAGACCACGGATAAGACCTGGCTTCCGGTTTCGTTCTTTCGTCTATTGTAATGAGCGTGGGAACTGTCAAGCCAAGGCCCCAAGAAAATCGGTTAAAACCCGCACCTTTGAAACAAAAACATACCCGTTAAAACGCTCAAGTTTGCTTGCAAATGGTCTCCTTCGTTAAATGGTTACTTGTCTTGAATATTATATATCTAGTATTGACAATTATGAGTTTATTTAATTATTTCTTGCAGTTTTGTTGTATGATGATCAAAGCAACGTTCTTGAAAAGCAGAATTTAGAAAGTTATATCTATTAAAGTGTACATAATAAGCACAGCCATTTGCTTTCACTGAGCAAAACTTGCAATGCTTCGGTAATGCCAAAATGGGCGTTGCATGTCATTGCACGTTGTGTTACACTATTACACAGTACACACGACACGCCGATTTATCTTGTGACACAAATTGGCGTGCATGTAATCGGGACTTAAAAGCTTAATGTTTGGATCTCACTTCACAGTGACCTTTGTACAATGGGAACATTAAATCTGATTGGTTAAAACGAGAGAAAGGCTTCATTCAATCGTTAAGTTTTGGTTAAATGTTTGTGCTTAGATGCAACAACTGTATCTTATGAGTACAATTTCAGTGTGTGTTTGCGTATCTTCTTATGCAGAGGCAGCAGAGCCCGCAGTCCTGCAATAACTGATTAGTGGTAATTACCCCGGCCCCTCCCCCGACTTTACCTGCAGAAGACCAAGCGTTGCGTGCGCAACACCAAGTGTTAGGTGCGCATAATTTTGCGACAAAAAGTTCTTCCGTGCGCATGTAACAAAGTTTCCAGTCTGGTGATGATATGCCACCGCCACTGTCGCCACTCTTTATCTGGGTTAGTTTAAAGTGCTCATCAAAACCAGCCTTTCTGGACCAACTCTTCTCGCAGTCCTCACAATACACCCTCTTATTCATTAAAAATTCCCTTTTCCTTATAACCTTTACATAGTTTGTTGCTCGATGAATAATTCAACATATTTAAATTTTTGAAATTCCTTGTTGTCATTGTCTAGCGCACGAAACACATGCGGGCTCGACTGGCCAGCGTTTTACATGCAATACTAGTAGTAATACGTAATGTAATAATATTCAATGAATGGAAATCAAGAAAGCTGACAACACGACTGTTCGAAGAAAAATTAAATCTGGTCGGTAAATATTGCAAAATGTATTCGGAAAAATTGAAATTTTCTACTTTACTTAAGCATGCATAAGACCTTCTGACCAAGAATCGCAGTTAGCTTCAGGCACTTGCAGGTAGCGCCGCTACCTAGGATCCCAACATCTGACAGGCATGTAATAAGTAGTTCAGAGCGGTCATTAGAAGTTTGCAGGTCCAATCCCGGATCTCTGTCTGGGGCTCAGAAACATTTTCTTAAACGCTAAAAAGAAAGCGAAATAAAGAAGAAAAACGAACGAGAGAAGGAAAGACTAAAAAGGACATACAATGAAGGGAGCGTATGGACGTAGCAAAATGATCGAAGTTGGGAAATGAGAAAGGAAATGAATTAAGGAAAGGAAAAGAAAGGGAAGGAAAAGAAAGGAGGGGAAAAGAAAAGCGAAAAAAAGAAAGGAGAGAAACGGGAATGAAATAGAAAGAAAGGGGGAAATGAGAAAAAAAAAAGGGAGGCGAAGGGAAAGAAAATAGACAGTTAAAAAAGGAAGGATAGCAGTGCATAATGCATAAAAAAGCATAGTATGTGAAACATAGTCTTCAGATATCATAGGCATTTAATGCCTCATGCTGCTTTTATGCAGGCTGAAACCTCTGGACATTGAAGTAATGAAAGCCTTGCATCATAAAGTCAACATCGTTCCAGTTATTGCAAAAGCCGATACATTAACAGCAGGTGAAGTGAAACTACTGAAGAGAAAGGTAATGAAAGCCATTCTTTACTAATTCTAAAATCATAGACCACTTTCATAATGGCGACGAACGAACGAACCAACCAACCAACCAACCAACCAACCAACCAACCAACCAACCAACCAACCAACCAACCAACCAACCAACCAACCAACCAACCAACCAACCAACCATGCAACCAACCAACCAACGAAGCCAAAACACGCATACCCACACAACAACAGACCTTCAATGTAATTTCAATAACATATTCTCAAACTGGGGGAACTTTATTGGTAAGAATTGTAAGATTATGTTTAACTTGTCATTTCCAGATCCTGGACGAAATTGATGAAAATCAGATTCAAGTTTATCATTTCCCAGATTGTGACAGCGATGACGATGAAGGCTTTATGTCCATAAATGAAGACCTAAAGGTTGATATGTTGTAAATTTAATTGTTAAATTAGTCAATGCAAATGCACATTTCAACAGCTTCGAAATTCTGTAGAGACTGTTCGTATAACAACCATAATCTTTCTATAAAGACTTATAAAAACACATATTTGTCACTCCCCTTGGATATACTTGTAGCACAATATTAACACCAACACCCAACACTAATGCCAGGACCAACGCTAGCACCAAGACTAGCACCAACACTAACACTAACACTAACACTAACACTAACACTAACACTAACACTAACACTAACACTAACACTAACACTAACACTAACACTAACACTAACACTAACACTAACACTAACACTAACACTAACACTAACACTAACACTAACACTAACACTAACACTAACACTAACACTAACACTAACACTAACACTAACACTAACACTAACACTAACACTAACACTAACACTAACACTAACACTAACACTAACACTAACACTAACACTAACACTAACACTAACACTAACACCGGTACAACACTAACAAACATAAGATGTTTGTATATACGTTTGGTGGACGTTACAAACGTCGGTTACATTACACCAAGCTCGCAAACGTACCACATGCACTACATGTATACGTACAAATTATCATATCACTTTAACAACATCTCATATGCAAACTCTACCACTTAGGAGCACATATGACTATGAATTTGCAACCTTAGCTTTTCATCTGAGTCTCAGTGGCTCAATGGTTAGAGCGTCTAACCGGTCATTAGAAGGTTGCAGGTTCGAACCCTGTCTGGGGCTCAGAAATCTGAACGAACGTCCACTAAACCTCTGTAAACCACATGCATGCACTACATGTGTACGTACAACTTATATGTTTGTATATACTTTTTTATTTGTGTATAAGTCGTGTCAATTAACGGTTCCCTTTTAAAGCATCATTGACCAGTTAAAGTGTATATGAAATGAAAATTAACTTTGTCTAATTTGAAAGAACTCTTGATATTGTAAAGTAACATCTTCTACAGTTTTTCCATATCTTACTTCATTTTTGAGATATTACTATTTGTTTGATATTTAAATGAGCACACTGCAACGTCACATTGTATAATGAGTTGTTGGAAAATTAGGAATATTGTTGAAGTTATCGAACAAAGTCACACGAAACTGGGCATGTAGGTGTATTTGTCTCATGACTTTAAACAAACACAGGTTCAAGCGATTTAACAGATTAATATCAATGATATGCACGATTTCTCAGTAACTCATTATACAATGTGACGTATGCAGTGTGATCATTTACATATCAAACAAATAGTAAGATCTCAAGAACGGAGTAAGATATGGAAAAACTGTAGAAGATGTTACTTTCCAATATCAAGAGTTCTTCCAAATTAAACAAACTTAATTTTCATTTCATTTCATATACACTTTAACATAATAAACACAAGTCATTATGATTTATTTTGCTACTTCAATGCAAAGATCTCTCGTACATATTAGGCTAGTGTACCGTTCGCTGTTGTTGGAAGTAATACAGTGGTCGACGTCAAGGGGCAGAAAGTGCGGGGACGAACCTACCCATGGGGTGTCATAGACGGTGAGTGTCTTGCACAACGTAATAAAACAATGGTGCTATAGACTTAAAAAACAGTTTATTTAATAAAAATTTAACTATTAATTTGTACATTTTATAGTTGAAAATCCAGAACACTCTGACTTCGTTAAACTGAGGAATATGCTTATCAGGTAAAATAGTTTTACTGAATAGAATAAAGTAAGTCTGGGTTTATATAGCGTGATATGAGCGCAACGAATTAATTATAAACAAGACGCATGCTTAGGCGTTCACTCGGGCTACTGATTACTGCAACCTTAGCATAGCCTATATGCGCGAAGCAGCGTGCATATACGTATTTGTTAAAAAGTACAAAATTTTTAAAAGCAATCATTAAGCAACTCGGAATGTTTAATTGTACACAGAATGGGAACACAGATGTCTATCTCCATAATCTTATTCTATTTATCGACGTACGCTCAATTGCGGTAGTAAATACTAAATTGTGCAAAACTGAAAACTCGTGACACCAAAAAAACCCAAAACGAGTTGAAACCTAGACTCGGCTACCAGTCCGAGAAATTATGTAGGGGTGCGATCGGCATGGTGATGGAACACTGTCCGCTTGATACGCGCACAATTTTTATGTTATTGAAGATATATTTTATATCTTTTATCTTCAGAACACACATGCAAGATCTCAAAGACGTTACTCAAGATGTTCATTATGAAAACTATCGCAGTGCGAGATTAGTCAGTGGTGGTGAATCGCCTTTACCAGATGGGTAAGTCTAGTGGCACCAGAGGACTACATCACCATCATCAACACCACTACTATCATCACCACCATCATATATCAAGTGACATGATCATCATCACGCATCGTCATCATCAACCACTATACCATCATCATTATCACCATCATTACCCTCATGTATCATCATTGATCCTCATCATGATCCTCCTCCTCACCATCATCATCATCATGATCATCGTCACCACCACCATCATGCATCATCGCCATTGTGGTGTTGTGAAGTGTATAAACCGGAAGTGCAGTGACAGGGTGGGAGAGTGATTACCAGAGACGGAGTGAACAACATTGAGATTTTAATAAAGGAGTATAAAAACATTATAGCCATGATCACGATCATCGTCATATTTTAATTTGGTCGTGGAGATATTTGAATCGTAAAATCGTGAGTTTGTTACTTTGCAGAACCAATGGAAACAGCAATGGCAATGGTATGGATTTTTCACTATCAGAGAAAGACAAACAACTACGAGAAAAGGAGGCTGAGGTAACAATTTTTCTATGTTACACAGTGATTCAAGAGTGGATTACGAAGAGGTCGAAGAGAGTTTGGTCTGAACTTTAAACACACCTGTTTAAAGAAAATCTACTTAATTTACCAAACTTTCACTGTTGGGTCCGTCACTCCGCAAACAACTTTTTCTTTTTACTCTGCCTAACGCTAAACGATTGCATTCGTTAAGGGAAGACGTCTCGGAAAAGCCATGTATAAAAGGGTTTTAAAAACTCATTAATTATTCATGAGGAAAACACAAAGAAAAATCATAACCGTATCGTGGTTTTATGTGATAAAACATTCTCCTGATTTACATAAACTTTAGCTTTGATTTTCTCGCCTTAGACAACGTTATTTTTTTAAAATTACTACGCCAACAAACTTACCAAATGGTGATCGTTTTTAATGCCATTCAAAACACTCGCAGAACGTGTTTTATCAGATCTAAAACATTCGGCTTCTCCTCGTGTTTTATGTACTGTATAATAAACGAGCAGGAGTGTTTTATCAGATATAAAGACACGAGGCGAAGCCGAGTGTTTTTATATCTGATAAAACACAAACTGCGAGTTTATTATACGGCTTCAAAAACGAACCACTTGGTAAGTGGATTGGCGGAGTTAGTTTGAAAAATAACCTTGTCTAAGCCGAGAAAATCAAAGCTAAAGTTCATGTAAATCAGGAGAAATCGTTATCACATATAAAGATACGATACGGTCATGATTTTCTTTTGTGTTTTCCTCATGAATTATTAATGAGTTTTTGAAGTATCTGATAAAAAACTCCTGCTCGTGTTTTAAATATTACATAAAATATCGAAATACATATTGTGATTAAATGAATGAAGTTGGAGTTGCCTCTTTAGTCTTTTGTTTATTTATTTGCCTTATTTTTCTCTCTCTTAGCTTCTTCATATGCAACAAATGCTGGCTAGAATGCAAGAAGAGATGAATAAACAAAAACAGACCCAATAACCAGCATTGTGAACGATGGAATCAAGCGTTGATATATTTTAGTGATAATGCATTCTTGTAATGCATTCTAAGACATTTCGATCATTTTAATAAGTTTTAGTAATCTTACCTTAAATTCGTAGCCATGCACACTAGTCTATATACGCGATGTTGGGGCATGTACATTTTATTCAGGTATTTCCTGACAGTCCTTTCAGAAGATTCAGGATTAACCTCCTAGGTTGTCTTTGTGTTAGCCCCTTTAAGTTTTCAAATGCTCTAAAATTGCTTTTTTTCTTGCACTTATAATCAGTAAAAAGCTAAACTTTTCCAAATATATGTAGATATACGAATTTTATAAAATTATAACATATTCGCTTTTCTACCCGTTCTCATTCTTGTCTCCAGAGTTGTTGAGCTCGCGCGCGCGTAAAAGTCGGAAAAGGCCTTGGGGGAATCAAAATCGCGGAACATCTCAATAGGCGAGTTTCAGGGTGATGCGCGCGTATCATTTTTCAAAAAAACTGGCAAGCTCCCTTCAAAGTAAACGTACTATTTAAAATAAACAAAGTATAGATACAGTTTCTGGATATTTAACACTGTTATTCTGCTGTTGTTGGCTCGCTAGCAAGTCTGTTTGCCATTGCTTACTTTGTAGAGAGTCCACTAAGAGCCCGCCAATTTCTTTCCAAAACGATGCGCGCGCAACACCCTGAAACTCGCCTACTCCAGCATATCCTCTCATCTAGAATTCAAGATAAGGATTATCCTGAATTATCACATAGGTTAGGATTCAGGATAATCCTAAACAATAAAGGATAGAATCTTAACGACAGTCTTGTCGAATGAGTGCTGCATAACTAAATTTATTATATGCATGACAAAATTACTGCATTCTCATTGGTTGAGAGGAGTACAATTATTTTATTAAGTGTACCCTGGGAACGATGTTGACAATAAAATTCAAAATGGCGGCCAATTCGTCAATGGAAAGTTTTCACATTTCCAACGACTTGTACACTATGAACTAAAAATTCCATGTAAATATTTTGAAATGAGTACAGAGAACACCCAGAGTGAAAATGTTTCTTGTCAAATAATGAAACAAGATGTTTTTAGAGGCGTGCGTGAGCAGTGGCGTCGGAGCGACACTAAAAGTGGGGGGGGGGGGGGGCCACAATTTTTAGGGGGGTCCGGGGGGCATGCGCCCCTGGGAAATTTTGAAATCTAGAGTCTCTGAAATGCCATTTCCTGCATTTTAGGACAAGGATTTACAGAATTCTAAAGGTCCAAAAACGTCACAAAATACTCAAAAGACAACACTTTTCCGGACATTGAATATCTGCATTCAAATTTCTTTATTATATCTTTATTCAAAGTCGTGGGTTAGCTAGGGTTAGTGATTTTGTTAATCATAACTTTATTACTGGCCTTGTTAAAAAGTGGGGGGGGCCCCACCAAAAAAAGTGGGGGGGGTTGGGGTTGGGGGGTTGGGCCCCCACTTTTTTTGGTGGGGACCCCCCCACTTTTTAACGCCCCTGTGCGTGAGTGAGTACGAAGCGTACGTGTCGTAATTTTGTCATGCATTAATAAATGAGTAATCGTGATTTTGCTAGTACAATTAAGGGTTTACTACTCCTGATATTTGAAAATTATGCCAAATTGCACTCGCCTAATAGCCACTCCCCTAACGGCTCGTGCAATTTTGGCAAAATTTTCAAATATCACTTGTAGTGTAAACCCTTAATTGTACTCGCTATCATATGATTACCTATACAAATAGTTTCCCGCTCTTTTTTGGTCGGGAGCTTGCGCAGCCGCCAAACATTTGGCAGCGGTGTTAGTCTATATGGCATGTTCACACTGAATCGGTCTCAAAGTGCAGTGCGGAACAGGCCCATATAACTATTGTCGAAATTGTTCACGTTGAACGAGTATGAGTACTTGAGTGAATTTTGGAGAATTCGAAAGTACTTATGTAAACACTCGCCTACGGCTCGGGTTCACATAAACTTTCATGTTTGTATCCATATCCACGCTAATCCGTTTTCGTTTACGAAAACGGAGTCGAGACTTTTTGATACGATTAGGCCTTTTACCAAACTAACATGGAGCGTTTCGAAAACGCTCTCCAGAGTGGCGACACTCGAAGACGCCATTCTTCTGCACTACACCTTTTTCAGGTCAAATTCAGAAACTTCCAAACGAACTTCAGATAATTCAGATCAATTTCAGAACTTTCCAAGTGAATTTCAGAAATTTCCAAATGATATTCAGATTTTCCAAATGAATTTCAGACATTTCCAAATGATATTCAGACATTTCCAAAATGAAGCGAGAGGCTTGCACAGTAAATAGTTCGGATCAGCTGAGGGAACACATATACCTTTTTTGCCCTGCATTACTCAATAAAAAACATTCAAGTGCACTTATTGAAATAAAAATAGCACTTTATGTAATCAATGCTATTGATATGTTACAGAAGCGGTATTGAATGTCGTTTCGCGCTAATAATAAAGTGATGTTATTTCAACGAGTGCAATTGAATGTTTTTTATTGAGTAATGCAGGGCAAAAAAGGTATATGTGTTCCCTCAGCTGATCCGAACTATTTACTGTTCAAGCGAACTTTAGCCTCTCGCTTCATTTTGGAAATGTCTGAATATCATTTGGAAATGTCTGAAATTCATTTGAAAATGTCTGAATATCATTTGAACAATCTGAATATCATTTGGAAGTGTCTGAAATTCGTTTGGAAGTTTCTGAATTTGACCTGAAAAAGGTGTAGTGTGGACGGTGAAAACGAAGCTTTTCGAAAACGCTGACGTCACGATTATGTGATCAGCTGGTGGGTTCCAGTCATCCACGGCTTTGTCGTTTCGGCGTTTTAGTCACTGATCTCAAATAATAGACTCATTATACTGGATAGAGCATCCAGTGCTCGCTGTGAAGTCGGAATAAATTAGCGGCGACCATTTCAGATGGGACCCACTTGGTTTTCATACAGCCACTTTTAAGTTCTCCCATAGCGACAGGTACATGTCACAAAAATTTAGCTGGTTTTCATTAAAAATCCGATCATTTAAAGCGAAAACCAGAGGCGAAAAGTATGATTCAGCAATATTGTGGGTCCCACCGGATATGGCCACCGCGAGATTTTTAGCCTCACTTCCAACTTCAATTTTTGCCACGCGCAAAACAATAGATGCTCTATCCAGTATAATGAGTCTATTATTTGAGATCAGTGGTTTTAATGTAGATGGCAAAAACGATTCGAAAACGATAGTGTGGACGGAAAATTTTTGATACGTTTTCGATACGAGGTCTCCGTTTTCGTTTGAAAACTAATAGTGTGGACATGGCCTCAGGCTATAGACACGGGCCAGAGACAGAATTTTGTAAAATCCTTCCCCAAAATGCAGGAAATAGCATTTTAGAGCCTCCAAAGTATGCTCCCAAAACATTTTTCGTAATTTTGGCTCTCTCCTTTTGAAAATCTTGGCTACGTTCCTAACACGGGCGGAAATTTTCTATTTCTTATATAAATTATAAAATAGATTAAAAGTTGACAGATAGTATAAATACTAACCTTACCAAGGTCACCAAAGCCTTTCTAATATTGACAATAAAATATTGATACACAACTTCAAGCTTGGACTAGCCAATAGTTGAAATAGTGCCATCTTCAGGCTTGGACTGGTTATTGTGCCATTTTCCCTTGGAACAATGGGCATCCATTGTTCTACAATACTCAGCCATTGTTTTAAGGCAAGATGGCACATTGGCCAGTCCCAAGCCTGCTTTCACTTCCAATTCAACTTTATATTTTCGCGCTATTTTGTGAAGTCGAGCAAAACGGAGAAGCAATTAGTTTAGTTTAGTTTAATTAATTCGTCACAATATAATTAGTACAAATACATAAATAAATAAATAATTATAATAAAGTTGTGACAGGGGATTGAAACAGAACTTTCGTCCAATTGAGATCAAACCCCTTAGGAGAAGCCTGAAACGAGCGTTGCGCTCATGGTTGGGGTTGTTACTGACCAAAAGGATCGCAGGCTCTGGATACGTTGAAAACCAAAAGTCAAAACAAGATGGCGTCGGACAACGGGGTATCGGCAAAAATTTTAGAAACGTTAAAATCGGACTTCACGTCTGACCAGAAGAATCTCTTAGCCCAAAATATGTGCACCAAACATGATCCTTTAGATGTCTGTTTAAATCGGTGTGTCGCACAGGGAGATAATCACGTTTATAATTGTAAGGTAAGCAGCAAGTACGAAGTGTCAAAAATTTGCCTTAACCACAAAATGTACCGGCTTTATCGGAGAGTCGAAAGAGGAAACATGTTTTAAGAAGAAAGGTTTGGTTTTTTTAACTAGATATGCTTGTATTTTATTTCATATTATTTAAAATATATTAATATACAGGGTATATATGTTTTTTGAGAAAAAACACGTTGCTTAAATCTTAATACGTTAACAAAATATGATTTTAGTTACGTAAGCATAAAATATTGAAAGATAGATTCTGAAATTAAATGAGAAAAGATTATTTACCTTGACAAATTTGATCTGGTGTTTTTGAAAATTGATCTACATGTTCAGTTTTTTGAAATATCAAACAAAAATGCCTACCATTTAACATTTAAAAAATTTTTAATATCACAATATTTACATCACGTTAAATAAACAAAAATAAGAATAAATTACAAAAGGCAATAAGGGGCTGATTACATAAGGTGAGTTGGCCCAGTTAACCGAGTTGGCCACAAACAGAATAGACCAATCAAATATTTAATATCTGCTGGTGTCATTTGTAGTCAATTAATATTAAAAATGTTAAAAAAAAGTATCGACGCGCAAGAAAAAGGATGACGCGCACACTGACCAGAAACAGAAGACTTTTTTTTTGCCTAACGGTGTAAAATTGTTATTTTATATGAATTTCAGGTTGAAATCATCGACGTTAACTCAAAACTCACCCCAGTTTACCAAGCTAGCCCACCTCGTGTAATCGCAACATAAATCTCATCCTGACTTACCAGGCCAGCTCAGTTAACCAGGCCAACTGACTTCATGTAATCAGCCCCTAAGCCAATTGTGTAGCTGCAGGGGCGAACTGGCTACGTCAGAGAGGCCTGGGCAATTTGGTGTAAAAGGGGGCCCAGTTTCCAAATCAAGTTGTTGTGGGTCCGCATGTATAGGGAGGTCCAGTGGGATCCTCCCCTGGAAAATTTTTGAAATTTGGGTTTCTGAAATGGCATTTCACGCATTCTGACAGCAGTTTTGAGCAAACTTTTAATAGTTTTAAAACATGTTTGTAACGGCATATTTCGTCATTGTTTACAAAGATTTTGTCCAAATTAGGCTTTAAATAGTATATTAGTTTGTGAAAACATACATTAACGCTGAATGTAAAAATATGCATGGGCTGTAAGGTCAAAGCCTGTGAAGGCTTTCTTACGCATTCTTCCCCATGCGCTAACCACTTATCGACAAAATATATAAAACATATACATGTATTTTAATACGATTGTAGTTCAGATGTTTGAAGCGTTTCAAACTTTTTAGATCCACATTTTCTTTTTGAGTAATTCTCTCAACAAATTATAAAGAACAACTATATTAGAAGGAAAACAGAGGGAGATTGGTCCACTTCCCTCCAACTCCACAGACCCTAAACATTGTTCTCTTTTCAGAGGAGCTCCTTCTTGCAAGTTGTCCACCTTTTTCTTATGCCTTTTCTGCACCACGTTTAATTGCTTTCTTCATAATTCCAGAACTTGAAATGTCGGAAGAAACTATAGCTTCCACTATTAATGCTAGATAATTATTTTATCCTAAGCATGTATAATTGCCTGATTGATACATAGCCTTTTTTTACTTTTGTAAAATCAAAAAAATTTGAGGCCCAAAGGGGGCCCAACAGGCAAGGGGCCCACCGGGCATTTGCCCGATAAGCCCGACTGGCCAGTCCGCCCCTGGGCAGGAGGGTGGGTCGACTCCCCCCAACCTTTCTTTGAAGGTTGTTGGTTGTTGTTGGAGAATCGTGATGTTCTGTCAGAAAAAATTGTATGGCAAGAAAGTTGTCAATTGAAGTTAAATTACTAATGCACTGATTGTAAATTATAAATAATACCTTGTTTTGTTGACTTTTCAAAAATGTTAGTTACAAATCAACACTTAGTTTGGACAAATCTGAGGAGAGTTGGTATTAACAAAAAGTCAGGTCTTGTTACACAGTTGTTCAACTCCAACTTCCATCACACACAGGAATTCAACCCCCAACTTCCATTACACAGGCATTCAACCCCAATTGGGAATATCTTTGCCTCCCCCACCCCCCGCACTTTTTAACAAGGCCAGTAATAAAGTTATGATTAACAAAATCACTAAACCTAGCTAACCCACGACTTTGAATAAAGATATAATAAAGAAATTTGAATGCAGATATTCAATGTCCGGAAAAGTGTTGTCTTTTGAGTATTTTATGACATTTTTGGACCTTTAGAATTCTGTAAATCCTTGTCCTAAAATGCAGGAAATGGCATTTCAGAGACTCTAGATTTCAAAATTTCCCAGGGGAGCATGCCCTTGAACCCCTCTAAAAATTTTGGGAGCCCCCACTTCTAGTGTCACTGCGACGCCCCTGGAATAGGCTTGACTACCTGCCCTCAGTCTTGCTCTGATTTTATTTTGGATTTCTCAACCATATCTAGCCTGTGTACATCCTGAACATATCCTCTGTAATTCATGTAATTCAGATGTCAGGCTGTGAAAATTTGCATGATAGCTTGTAGACCCTCTTTTGAGCTTCTCAGATCTGAGCAGTAGATTCCGATTGAGTGTATGCATATTTGTTATATAGCTAGAGTTTCGCTGGATACAACAGTGACTGTCATTGGTTGGTTTGTGGTCACATGACCTTAGCTAAATTTCAATGTCTACCGGGCGGGCAATAATTGAGAACTTATTGCCTGCTCGGTCAATAAGTTTTCATTTGTTGCCCGCTAGAACTTTGAACCCTTCACGGCATACTATAAACAAAAGCTTGTTTGGTGCGAAAAAAAAGAATATTTACACGTCTTCGAAGCATGTGTGAAGATTAACTGGAGAAATGTATTGCTGTTCATTTGTTCTGAGACTTATATTTGTTTGGTTGAAGTGAAATTAGGCGAAATGTTTTGGTATTGTCTTAGCGTTTGTCTTTTGTGTACTTTCCCTTGATAAAAGTCGAAATTATTCAGCGAAACTCAAGCTATATAACAAAACACTTAATGTCTACTCCCTTGGGAAACAGTTAGTTTTGTTTTCCCTCAAGTCTCGATGTTTCCCTCGACTTCGTCTCGGGAAATATCAAGACTCTCGGGAAAACAAAACTAACTGTTTCCCTCGGGAGCAGACGACATATTAAGTGTATAATGTGTACACAGTGTTCACAATTATACTGTATGTAAAGCTGAAAAGTTAATCCAATTGTAATCTATTGAGAACTCTAGCCATATAAGTATGTCCAGCTAACTTAAGTTTTCAAATTCAGGTTAATCCAGAAGGAAAGCCTATGACAAACCAGAAGTCATCGGGTAGATGCTGGATTTTTGCTGTGCTCAATGCCATACGTCAGCAGTTTGTTCAAAGTAAAAAACTAGACAACTTTGAATTTAGTCAAACGCACCTGTTCTTCTGGGACAAGATCGAGCGCGCTTCGTACCTACTCAATGTATATGAAGAAGTGGCAAAAACCAAGCCAGAGTCAGATAGTCGAACAATGATGTTTCTTATGTCAGATCCTTCATGCGATGGTGGTCAGTGGAACATGCTGGTCAACTTGATAACCAAGCATGGTTTAATGCCTAAATCAGCGTGGCCTGATACACACAGTTCTGGTAGCTCAAGACGTATGAATGCAATGATCAATACTAAGGTATATTGGGTATAAAGTGTACTTCCATGTGATTTCTCTATTGTCTTTTTGTTGGTCTGTTCATATTGGACCATCGGACCATTAGTCCCAAGTTTTCTGGAGCCTTTAATTACGTAGCTTGTGTAACGGCCTCTAATTTTCATACATGCAAAACGAATTATTATACAATACTGATACAATCTCAACTGTGATTGGCTAAAAACCTACAGACAATTCTTGATATCTTGCCACCACCTACAAAATATCAAAAATTATCTGTAACTATGACCGCTGGCGGTTTGAACAAAACAAACATGGCGGGCGTCCTTGCGGATTTGGCACGTTTTGTTGACGCTAAAACCACCAAGAAAAAACAAGCGAGCTACACATACAGCTGTTAGAGTTTAAAGCAGCGTTTGAAGGAGAAAATTGTATTTGAAAGCGAAAAAAGTTAGCGAACTTCGAACTGAAGACGGTATGAATATTTACTATTTTTACCTAACTTTGTAAAAAACTTTCTAAAGGCTTTTACATTTATAATTGTATAATAAAACAATTATTGAATTCGGTTATCGCATGATATCAAGAATTATCAAGGCCTCTGTGTCATCCGCCTCTCGGCCTTGATAATTCTTGATATCATGTTCAACCTCATCCAATAATTGTATATTATTATTCGATTTATTTTTATCTTTGCTTTAATTGGTTGAGGGACCGTTACGTCACCTGCAAATAACTACCTACAAATAACAGTCTGCACATGCGCATTAGCCGGAGATTTTTGTTTTGCAGCAAATAATATTTTGCTCATGCGCGTTACACTCAATTTCGGCAAACGTAAATCACTCGTTCAGCCAAGCTGGAAATAAATGAATGGACATAATTACAGGTAAACAATGTCAAATAAAAAATAAATCGAATAATAAAACAATTATTGAACTCGCTTTTCACAAAATATTGTGATTTTTCAGTGTCTCGCAGTTCAGTTACTTGCCTCTGCCTTCGGCATCGGCAAATAATTGATCTGCTCGCCACTGACAAATCAAGATATTTTGCTCAACCTCGTCCAATAACTGTTTATTATTCTGGACAAATAGAGAACTTGTTTACCTGGATGATAACAACAGTTCCTAAGCTATAGAATTGCAATTTGATGACCAAACTTACTCATGTTGTATACATGTATACGAGGCTCATGAAAAATTCAGAAAGTAGCTTAAGGTGGCTCCATACAGTTTCTTGAAAAAATGGAAAATACAAGTTTGAGAGTCCAAAACACGTGATTAAACAATTCGGGAAAAGAATAAAACTAAATGTTATGAATAGTTAAACATTCTGACAATCAAAAACTGTTAGCAAATAAATAGCAACAGTTGTTGCTATGGCAACAATGACGTTTCAAAATGGCTGCCAATTACCCTTCAAACTAGTTTAATTCGAAAAAACTTTGGTGACCCCCACTTTTTTTTCATTAAAACTTTCCTGGAAGTATGAGTAATCAATAGGCTGATTTTTTAAACATTAACGAACATGATTTTTCCAAAAAAATTCCTTCTACAGAATTTTTTTAACATCGGCCTATTGATTACTCAAACTTCAAGAAAAGTTTTAATGAAAAAATAATTGGGGGTCACCAAAGTTTTTTTTCGAATTAAATTAGTTTGAAGGGTAATTGGCAGCCATTTTGAAACGTCATTGTTGCCATAGTAACAACTGTTGCTATTTATTTGGTAACAGTTTTTGATTGTCAGACTGTTTAATTATGCATAACATTTAGTTTTATTCTTTTTTAGAATTGTTTATGTACGTGTTTTGGACTCTCAAACTTGTACCTCCCATTTTTCAAGAAACTGTATGGAGCCACCTTAAAGCAATTGTTGAACAATTTTCCCAATAAGTATAGTTGACCAATGTGCTGGAAAAAATTTATATACTTAAAGTGCCTATCTCACGTTTGGGGATTTTACAAGAGGCATTTTTATGGCAAGTATTAACAAAAGAGAACTGGTTAGGAATGCCTCTTGTGACATCACATCCGGTAACTTTGACAGCGAAAAACTCCATGAAGATGAAATTTTCGGCTGACAAGATATATTATGATTTTGCTCAGGAAGACCCAAATATTACGAATATGTAAAATCCCCACAGGTGAGATAGATATTTTAACCCATTCCTACCTTTATAGGCAATCAAAAACGACCCCTTTATTGTTTCACTCTGGCTAAAGCCCTGGTCAAACGACGATGAGAGTTGATGAGAGTCGATGAGAGTTGCAACTCTCGGTCGCGTTTGACCACCAACTCTCATCGACTCTCATGTGCTCTTATCAACTCTTATCAACTTTGAGCTGGTTCAAATTTTAATGAGAGTTGATGAGAGTTTTTGCTCGTTTGACCGGTCATGAGAGTTGGCATATGAGAGTTGTCATGAAATTGTTTTGACTGTATTCGTGACTTTTCGTGACAAGAAAAGGCAAGAATGCAAAATATATCTGTCTATTTATTTGTCCAGTACGAGATTGTAAAAATACGAATTTTATCTCGAAATTCGTTCCTAGTCTCCCTGCTACGTGCGGTAAATCCTACAACTCTCGTCAACTCTCATGGTCAACTTTCATCAACTCTCATCCTCGTTTGACCGGGGCTTAAGGCCAGACGATTTTACTCCTCAAAAAGAGAGAACCCTCACTTGGGAAGCAATGAGTTAAGCCCCCTTGCTGACCTGCCAATTTTGTACTACGTTTTTTTGTCAAATCTAGATGAGGTCTTTTGGGAAACGAATTGCAGATTTAGTAAAAGAGGAAGTCAGTCAAGAAGAAATGGAAAACACGAAACAGAAAATGTTATCTGAGGTTTGTTTGTTTTTAAAGCAGATCGCAAGAAGTCCAGGCGTATTTGAAGTTTGAAAACAAGCCCTCCCATCCGGTTGTTCAACTCCCCTTTTATTAGCGGAAGGTTTCGATATCCTGATAATGTAGACTTTTGTAGAACGGACATTCGGTAGATGTTCGTCCAGCTCAAATACTCAGAAAATTTTGATACGTTTTGTGGAAACACCACGTAAAATGTTTATTTGCTAAGCTTTCGGCCTGTTCACTTAGGCCTTCATAAGAGCAATAACAACAATTAGCTGTAGTCTCTGAAATGGCATTTCCCGCGATCTGACATCATATTTGAGCAAAATTTTGAACATTTTAAAACATATTTTTTAAGACATATTCTCTCATTTTTACAAAAGATTTTGTCTAAAACTACAGTATCACATATTTACAAAGACAACTACAGTCATTTGCAACTCACTTGTCACTTTTCACCAAAATGTTCAGAAGTTTCGTTTGGATGTTCAAAGTTCGTTTTGAACTAGGCAATTGATTGCCGGCTACTAGGAACCAAGAAGGCAATCAAATGCGTAGTTTAAAACGAGCTTTGAAGTTTGAACTTCCCAACGAACTTGCGAACTTTGGAACGAACTTTCGAACATTTTGGTGAAAGTGAGTAGCAAGTGACTGTAAGATAGTTACTCTAACGGGATAAAGCGCGAACAAGACGCGAAAATTCATTGACAGTTATGATATTAATTAAACAACTAGTTCTTTATTCTGTGACTCTGGGAACAAATGTGATGTGTGACATTATAAAAATCATATTTTGGATTTTCTCGGGGGTGGTGGTGGTGGTGGTTGGGGGGGGGGAGTTGCCCCTGCTGCCCCCCCCCCCCCTATCTATGGCCCTGCACCAAACTCGCACATGTATACGTACCACTTTTTCAGAACATCACTTGCAGAACGGTCAGGTACTCATTTTTAAAAAAACTAAATTATTATTGTACTTACAGTATACAGTAAGCGACAACTTGCGGTCTGTTTGTATTTTTGAAGATTTATAGTATAGTGTCGATATGTCTTGGAACACCACCTGAGAAGTTTCAATGGGAGTACTACGACAGTGCCAAGAAATACTGTAAATTAGAAGAAACAACTCCACTGGAATTCTACGAAAAACACATCAGACCAATCTATAATGTAGAAGACAAGGTAAAATGGTCACTCATTATAATATGTGGGGATTATCTCAGCGTTCATCAAAGCCTTGTCAGCGTGGTCTGAGCTTGACTGGTTTTGCGCGCGCTGTTTAGTGACCTGCTAGAATACAAGGTAAGACAAAGTATATATATTTCCACTGCTTTGACAGTGTGACTGGTGCCCGGTTCCAAACGTATCCGTAAATGCCAACGTTAGTACATTTTTTCCTTTTCAAAACAATTCTACTTCAAAGATTTTCCTGAAAATTTATATTGATACATGGAATAAAAAGACAGATCACTGAATTCAATCACCGAAAGAGTTGCCATAGATTTGATCTAAAATTCAACCATGTTTAATAGTACATCGGGTATAAATATTCATCGACCTATTTGACTCGGTAGGACTCGAACCTAGTACACGGTAGCCGTAACCGATAATTTGTGCAAGAATACACCTTTATTTTTTAATTATAAGTAATATCATGGCCACCTCGGTTTTCATTGTTTCTACACGGACATTTAATCTCTAAATAACCCGATGCGTAAAGATGAAGTACGATTTGTAGTTAACTAATCATACTTAATGTTTACGCCAAAGTTCGCTTATGCATATAATAACTAACAAATACATGAAGTGAACACTTATCGAATTCCCAATAGTATTAATCACAACTCAATAATTTATTCACTTTGAAGTTGTTGACTCCGCCAAAAGCGTTCTTGTTTTATAACTCTCGTTCTTCCTCGGTAACCATAATATTACAAAGTGATAGCATGGCATTTCGGTTGATTAATGATAATCACTAATGCAACCTCAATGCCATGCTATTACTTATAATAATAGCATAAAAGGTGTATTAGCTATTAAATTTCTCGCTCGATGAGAGTCATTTAGTAAATTCTCGAGCTAATTTTACTAAATGACCCAAATTGAGCGGGACGTTTAATAGCTAATGCACCTCTTTTTGTGCTATCCCTTTGTAACATCATGTTTGCGGGAATTTCTTTTGTTGGTGGGAATTTCTTTTGTTGTCACCTCCGCTGACGTCAAACCGGGTATGATTAGTAGGATTATAGTACAAATGAATATGAGGTATATATATATATATATATATATATATATATATATATATATATATATATATCTTATTAGATGTTTTGGTGTGTAGTATCGCTGTATATTTTTACGAGTTGTACCGTATTATGACGAGCCCGCAGGGCGAGTCAAAATACAAACGAGTAAAAATATACAGCGATACTACACACCAAAACTTCTAATAAGAGATTTATTATACAACTGCTCTGATCAACAAATTTTTATGGAAAAAGAAAACTCTAAAAAGGCCAGAGAAGTAGCGTGACTTGCACCAGGTCAAAATAATAAGCATACATGAAGTAGTCTCCCGTGTGTAAATTTGATTGGCTAACAAAATCTGTCAAACCGGTTTTCTACTATCGAAATAACTAACTATCCAAATATCGCTGTATATTTGTACTCATTTTTAGCGTTATTTGGACAGTTTTTAATGCAATTGTATAATAATAGTTGTTAATTGACCTGTGAGAACAAAAGAAATCCCCGCAAACGTGATATATTATTATGTTCAACTGTTCTAGGTGTGCCTTGTCAACGATCCTCGTCCCAACAATGGTTACAATAAGTTGTACAGCGTGAAGTATTTAGGAAATATGACTGGCAAGAAAACGGTGTATCTGAACCAGCCAATCGAAGTATTGAAGTACTTGACTGTTGCTTCAATCAAATCGAATGAGGTATACGCAAAAATTGAAAGAATTTCCATTCAACTTTTTTTGTCGAGCGAGCGACTTTTTGCGATCGCTTTCTTTGTCTCATGAGCCCTCGGGTGGAACGGATCCAGTCCAGAGCCCACTAAACCATAGTCAATCGAGGTATGGTCTGGAAACTCAACTAAAGTCTTCGTTCTATCTTTTTGTTCGTCTTTATGCACGGTCACTGAACACATTGTATTTTAGTATAATGAACGAATTGTCCAATAGCAACGTTTCAGTTCAACCACTCAACCGTGCTATTTAAATATTAATAAACCTAAAACAAAGGATGTGCACGGTGTAAGGGGTACGGTTCAACATAAAATCACAGCTCATTATAGGCGTTTTGACGTTTGCCGAGTTTCCAGACCATATCTCGATTGACTATCACTAAACTAAAGCCTGATTTCCATTCAGTGCTTTTTATCACGCGATTGACATTTTGTGATCGCTTTCTTTTGTCTTGTGCACCTCAAGGCTACTGGGGCAAATATATAAAGCTACGGTTACACACACCGATTTGTGTCGCCGATTTGTATGGCAAGGTATTGCGAGATAAATTGGTCACCCGGCTACACACATCAATTTGTGTTGAAGAAAAATCAAGTTTAAAAATACACCAAGGATGATTGCACCACAAATTGGCGACAGGTACCGTAATGATTCGAATAAGCGCCCGGGGCGCTTATTTAATTTTAGGAGGTTGATGGGGGGCGCTTATTCGGGAGGGGGCGCTTATTTAATGTTTTAGCAAACACCGCAATCTGATTCCATAAAAACGCAGAACTTTAATAACAATCTTAACAAGAACAATAACAAGGATTTAAAGAAAACTGAAACCCTAGTTCTCTGCTCTAGTAGATAGAATACAAGTTATATTTATAATGTAGCTAATTGTTCTCAATCAATCAATGACAAGTTCTAATATGCGCAATGCATATATTTGTGACAAATAAAATGTTGAAGGACAGTTGATTTTATACCGATGTCATGCGTCTCTTATCGGTTGGGTAATCATTTACATACAGTAGTTCCCTATCGAGAGGAAGGAGGGAGGGGAGCGCTTATTCGGGAGGGGGCGCTTATTTCAAAAAATATAGTGGAAGGAGGGCGCTTATTCGAGAGGGAGCGCTTATTGGAAAGAGGACGCTTATTCCAATCATTACGGTATGTTACACTTGTCGATTTGTGCGGCGTTGCAGATTTTCGTTGCAAGTTCTTGATCCCTTATCAAAAACTTGCAGTGCTTCAGCAACGCATAAATCGGTGGCGACTGGGTATGTTACACACACCGATTTATCTCGCAATGTCAGTCTTTTTTTTATCTAATCATAAAGTACATTTAAAATGAGGAGGAACGGCGTTTGTGGTTTATAAATAACTCATCTCGTTCAAGAGATATTCACATTTTTGAAATATGCAAATTATATGGCTGATGACGTCATTTTCTCCAAACGAGCGAAATGAAAATCGTAAAATTAGGAATATCTCTAGAAGTAAACACTAGAAAGTGCTCAAAATTTTGCATGCTTATAGTACTGAATAAAATACGTTTCGCTGTGGAACTTTAGTTGTTTTCGTGGAAACTGCTGGTTCCTGGCCCCCTCCAATGATAAAATTAAATGTTCTTATTTATCAGCAATCAAGTAGCGTTTACTCCAGCGAATAAATGTGACGATTAGGGCTTATGTAGGCATTGTAATTCAAACTTTTAAATCTTTCTATTTTTAAACAATGAAGCAAAAATGATAATTCCCCTTTTAAGGTTTAGAGTAACCTGAGAGCATGCGCTTACCATGGCAATCACAAAAGTTCCACAGAGAAGTGTATTTTATTAGATACTATAAGCATACAAAGTTTAAGCACATTCTACTCTTTATTTCCAGAGATATTCCTTATTTTACGATTTTCATTTCGCTCGTTTGGAGAAAATGACGTCATCAGCCATAAATTTGCATATTGCCAAAACGTGAATATCTCCTGAACGAGATGAGATATTGACAAACCACAAACGCCGTTCACCCTCATTTTAAATGTACTTTATGATAAGATAAAAAAAAAAGACTGACGATTTTTTCATTATAGTGACACTTTAACCCAATTCTAATTTTACTCTCTACTCAGATTGTTTGGTTTGGGTGTGATGTCGGAAAACACTTTGAACGGAAACAAGGACTACTGTCTTTGGATGTGTAAGTACGTTATAATTTAATAGGGCATCAAAAGGCTGTTGTTTTTCTCTCGAGAAGCACTGCCTCGTACGCAGGCGCAATAGGCGAGTTTCAGGGTGTTGCGCGCGCATCATTTTTCAAAAAAACTGGCAACCTCCACAAAAAAACTGGCACTTGTTTGCAAGTGCTTACTTTGTGGAGAGCCCGCCAATTTCTTTGTAAAATGATGTGCGCGTAATAACCTGAAAATCGCCTATTTCTACCCACCAGCCTGTTCGCGCGACCCACCTTCCCAAAAAAAGACAAAAAACAAACAAACAAACAAACAAACAAACAAACAAACAAACAAACAAACAAACAAACAAACAAAACAAAACAAAACAAAACAAAACAAAACAAAACAAAACAAAACAAAACAAAACAAAACAAAACAAAACAAAACAAAACAAAACAAAACAAAACAAAACAAAACAAAACAAAACAAAACAAAACAAAACAAAACAAAACAAAACAAAACAAAACAAAACAAAACAAAACAAAACAAAACAAAACAAAACAAAACAAAACAAAACAAAACAAAACCAAACCCGCCTAGGTACGAGGCACCGAGAAGCACGCGTGCCGAACTACCCATGAGGTTGCGTTGGAAAATTCAAAAATTATCACCGCCGATCAGAGTTGGAAAAAGTATTCAACCTTCCTCTGGATGGGTTTTTAAGTTTAGATAACCTTCCTCAAAATATATAGCGAGAATTTTGTGTTTTGCAGCGTTCATAAATACTGCGTGACTTTTACAGTACCTTGGTTTTCCAGGTTTTCCTATATAGGTAAGCTTTGGCATACTACAATAGCCTCGACTGCTGCGAAGATACAGACATCAGTGTGCATGTCTCACAGATGTAACTGCTGCCACTGCCAGTGCTGCATAATTGTTGGTTAGCCAATGTTTTGCTGCAAATTGCTTTTCTTTTTGACACCTTGCTTGGTCAGTTGTAACTTTCTCAGATTACCGAATGTGTTGTTTCACGTGTTTTCACTTTAAACCTTCCTCACTAAAGTAAACCTTCCTCCGGGTGGTACCCGCATACCCGCAGCTTTTTTCCAACTCTGCCGCCGATGCGCGGTACCATCAAACACCTTGTCTATGGAAGCATGGCATTTTTATAGCGGCCACGCTTCGTTAATACAAACTCGAGCCAAAGGGCACGCGTTTGTATATCCGATACAATAAGGACACAAATATTGTAATGTTTTGAGTTGTGTTATGAAGCTTCTTCCGTACGAAAGTGCAAAAAGGTAGGGGGGTGCGTAGGCAGTGATTTAGATAGAGTAAAGTGAAAAGGATTAGTTTCAATAACAAAATATGTTTAGGTGGGATTTTTTTCAGATGTTTTTATTTTCAACAGTGGTTTAAAAACCATACTGTTTTCTTTCTCTTCCTTTTTCGTTGTAGACACGATTATCAACTTACGTTCAATATATCCCTGCCAGCGTTAAACAAAGCTGATAGACTTCTCTTTGGGGAATCGCTAATGACTCATGCCATGGCTATATCTGGAGTATCGATTGACGTAAGTGTATAGTAAAGCCTGATTCTCATGTGTCGCCGATCGTCGCCGACCCATGATTTAGATGCATGTTAAGTAAAAGAATAAAAGCACTGCTTTTATGCATTGTTCTTTATTACTCAACATGCTGCTGCACTTCCCATTTTAACATGCATCTAAATCACAAATCAACGACGATCGGCGACCATCGGCGACTTATGAGAACCAGGCTTAAAGCCTGGTTTTCATTTGTCGCATTTCATCGCCGATCATCGCCGATGCTCACATTTGCGACGATCGGGGATTGTCCAGACAGTCGCCGTCGCTAACCGATCAATGTGGGAAAATAATGTTTTTTTGTCAAAATGGGCGCCCCCTAAACAACAGATTATTACTCTATACGAAGCTTTCACTCGTCATAGCGCTGGTACTGTGTAAGAAATATAGAAAGAAGAGTTTCTGGGTGCGAAAAATATTTGAGACAAGGGAAGAACCTAAGAATCATGGCAATTTCATGCATGTTTGAAGTGCTTGGTTTCTTCGAGAGACTCAGTCCTAATTTGTCTTATTTCATCGGATTTCGGCTTTCATTTGTTTTGCTTGTCTTAATTCATCGGCGACAGTCGGCGATCATCGGGGGAAACAAATTTTTTTGGTTCTTGCGATGATCGCCGACAATCGGGGATTGTCCCCGATTGTCGGTTTTCATAATCCTATTTCATCGCAATTCATCGGAAAGCTGTATCGGCGATGAATTACGATATATGAAAACCAGGCTTAAAGATTATTTGTATCAAGTCATCAAGGGCCAGCGTAATAGATGGTTTGTACATGACGTCACGTCCGCCATCTTGGTTGATTTCTCTGTTGGCAACACCGGTTATACGACCATGTCCTAGACGCACTTGCATTACAAAATCACTTCAGGGGTTTCATTAGAAGCCGGCAACCGGCGAACTCCAGCGGTTACTTTCCAAATCATCGCCGGCTACTTTCATAATCATTGTTTTAAATTTTAATTGTAAATACCGTATACGTGTTCACTTTGAGCCGTTCCATTTTCTCTTGGAAACGTAAATGAACTTGAATGTGAAGAAAGCTGGTTTCTGTGGAAATTTGTAATTTCTTGCTTGATAATTTTCTGTATTAAATCTGTATTAGGGACCTTAAGATCTAGGACGGCAACCTCAACGACGATGTCATTTACACAAAAGAATTATATTTGCAAAACAACGAGAATAAATAATTTTTACTCCCTAGAGTAATGCCAACACCGTTCCCGTTCTTTATACAACACCACTTAGAGCATTTTCACGTCTTCAGAACGACGTCAACGGCTAAAAGATGAGAACTGTTGCTTAAGATTGACTTCAAATCTTCGATACAGACACTACAATAATTTTAGCAAAGTGCTGGAAATGGTGTTTCCGAGGTTCTAGACTTCAAAAATGTCCCGGGTGCGCCACCCCAACAAATGCGGTCCTAAATTGCTACCTCCATGTTCAGCCGCCTACTTTCTAAAATGAGCCTGCTACTTTCAAAATTAATGAAACCCCTGCACTTAATACCTTCATGATTGCTCAACATGAAATGTTCAGTGCACAGTTTCAAATGATTTTGTTGAACAAACTTGGAAATAAAACTGAGTTTGCTATGTGTGAAAATGCTCTACCCTGGTTATGACGCCAGAGACCATTCATAACATTACATATCAAATGAAACGAAATATCTCGAAAACGAAGAAAAATACAGCAAGGTTGTAAAAACTCTTCTTTTATTATTATATAAGTAATAGATAAAGAGTGAGAGCAGCGATCTGTGTCTGATTTACAAGGCAAGCTGCAAGCGGGCCGTAGTAAATCAGATACAGATCGGCTGCGAATGCTTTATCGTACTTATCAAATGGACACATCTAATTAGCCATGTTTTCGAACTATTTTCCAAGTTGGAGTGATTTTAGCTAAATTGAGGAAAAAGTTTATGTAAATCAGGACGAATCTGTATGCGATTTACAGATATTGATTAAATATTCATTTCTTTTGAATTTTCTTCATGAATTATTAATGAATTTGATAAGAGTTCATCTAAAACTCATTAATAATTCATGAGGAAAACACAAAGAAAATCCATGTTTAATGAGTGTCTGTATATGTGATACAGATTCCTCTTGATTTACATAAACTTTAACTTTGATTTTCTCGACTTGGACAACGATTTTTTAGAAAAATTACTACGCCAATGAACTTACCAAATCGGATCGTTTTAGATGTCATTTACAGAATTCGTGTCCGTTGTGTATCGAGATACAGGCACTCGGCTTCGCCTCGTGTCTGTATAGCCCGATACAGAACGGCCACTCATTCTGTAAATAGTACTTACAAATCAAACAAACTTGATTTATATTATAAAAAGTAGAGTGCTGCGTAGGCAGTGTTTTGAACAGAGTGTTGGTGGCATTAGGGTGTTGGTGGTACAGTGCCCGTGCCTTTCTAGTGCTGTGCGCCGGAGGCCGGAGCTCCGGCGTTTTTTGGTCAGCCGGAGCCGGAGTTCTCCCAGCTCCGGCTGGAAATTCAGAATGACAAGAAATGCAGCCCATAAACCACATAAAGGGTCACTGCGGACAACACTGACAGATATTGTGAGTGAGCGCATGGGGAGCGCAAGCTAGTGGAGCTGTTGAACGGCAACCGGGCACCTTAACACCAAGGCAAGAACTCACTGCCTACATATCTGAACCAGTGATACCAGTCAGATCCCAAGACGGCAAAGTTAATGCTCAGGATTTATTGGATTATTGGTATCACCACAAAAACGAATGACCTGCTTTGACGCGTCTAGCTCTCTCATATCTTTCTTGTCCACCGTCCTCTGTTACTTCTGAACGAGTCTTTTCGTTGACGGGGAACATCGTCTCAAAGAAGCGTTGCGCACTCCTTCCAAGCAACATTGGTCGCTTAGCGTTCATTAAATTTAATTATAAAAAGTTTTAAAAACCCTTGGCAATTATACTTTGTATTTTATTATTGTAGTAGTGTAACTTTATTCGGTTCTATAAAGTTTTCATCATTCCTGACATTGATGACAGTTTCGCGGCTTGCACCGGGAAAAGACCCCGGGGACAAAGTTGAGCCGAATAATTTCCGGTTGGACTTTATCCCCAGTTGTGAACCCACTTACCAAAGAAGCCGGAGCCAGATATTTGAGCTGAAAAGCAGCCGGGGCCGGAGCTGAAAAACCGGAGTTTGCACAGCACTATGCCTTTCACCTCTGCGACCCGGGTTCGATTCTTGCACGGTGCAGTTATCTGATTAAAAAAAATAAATTTCACCTTGGCCGCATGTAAGAAGAGTACTTCCAGTTTGACTCTAACCAAACACCACAGGCTCCCTCCAGGTACTTCGGTTTCCTCCTGTAGTAACACTGGACCAATGAGGGTGGGCCCTTACTGCACTTCTGAGGATAACAGTTTAGATACAATTGTCAGTTGTTTGCTGTACAAGCTGTGTTAGTTAGTAATACTCAGAAAAACTCTGAGATCTAAGCGGGACTCGAACCCACAACCTTCTGAATGCTAGCCAGACGCTCTAACCATTGAGCCACTGGAACTCAGATAGCGGAACAACAAGCACTTGTAACCGAGCGGTTAAGACTCGTTCCTGGAGGACTGGGCACAGTCTAAGGTATAATTACCTTAATTAACCTTGCTCCGCTATCTGAGTTCTAGTGGCTCAATGGTTAGAGCGTCTGGCTAGCATTCAGAAGGTTGTGGGTTCGAGTCCCGCTTAGAGCTCAGAGTTTTTCTGAGTATTACTAACTAACACAGCTTGTACAGCAAACAACTGACAATTATTACTAACATCAAGCTGCAATTTCTGAAACTAAATAACTGATAGAGTTACCCAGTATAAATAAGGTTAGTTTAGTTAGTTCAGTTTTCATTACTAAGAATCTCGGCAGTTTACCATTTTTTCACTTTGCTTAATATATATTGCTAATATCCTTTAATCTGTAGGAACCAGAAGAGAAAGACGAAGACAAGAAAAAACAAGAACAAAAACAAGAAACTGAGCTAAGCGCGGAAACAAAAACCGACGAAGACAAACAGGAACCAGAAAAGCCAGACGCCAAGGTTGTTGTCCTTCATCCTGTCAAAACAACAAAATGGCGGGTAGAGAACTCGTGGGGGGACGACAAAGGCGACAAGGGCTACCTCATGATGACCGATGAATGGTTCTCGGAATTTGTCTACGAAGTGGTAGTGGACAAGAAATTTGTACCGGAGGAAATTCTCAAAGTGTTGGAGCAGGAACCGGTCGTATTACCGCCTTGGGATCCCATGGGAGCGCTAGCGTGTCGTGATTGTAAAGGACTTGTTGAGTGAATCTTGAATACTTTGACCTTAGGAGATTTTTGAATTCCAACATACACTGCAAAGCCTGATTCACATTTGTGAAGTAAGCTCAAGCAGAACGACGTACGCAAGCGCAGTTGGGACATATATAGTAGGTTAATTCATTGATCTCTATACAACTGGATTGCTAATCCTTTATGTTTAGCAGTAAACATTTTGAAGCCATTGAACTCTAAATAAACTGGAACGCTAACTCCATAAGAAAGGCCCTATGATTGGGTGAAGTCAAATTTCCGGCCGCTGGTGGTCGCCATTGCACGTCTGACGTCACAGAACCTATGAGGGGCACAATGAAAAACTGAAAACTCGCTGCAAAAAACAACCATTTTTTAGACCTAAAGTTTCTTATAGATGATAACGAAGAAGATAGTATGTATTGGGCTTATCGGCCTTGTACCTGAACAATTTCTACACACGAAAATGGATTGAATATGGACGAAATATCTGCCGAACAAAGCAAAATTCGAGTCCGAAACTCGTACGGAAAATGCAGGTTTCTCTTCTTTTTCTTTGTTATCTCAAACGTTTGAAGACTGTCTTGCCAAGAATTAGTAATAAGAATAGATAATGCTAAATTATAGCTTTAACTCAAGTTTCAGTTGTGGAAATGCTAAATCTGACATTTTTCGATACGAAGAGTAATTCCAGAGCTGTAATAACACACGGTAAAGTGCATTTTGTTGTTTGTTTCCTACTGAAAATTGAGAAATTTAAAATCCAACTGTTTTTATAAACAACCTCTTCATTTTAAACCTGGATTTCATATGTATTTTCTTTATATTTGTCCAAACCAATGGCAATTTTGGTTGCGTTTTGAGAGCTTATATTTTTACTGTTTTCCTTGTTTTTACTCGTCATGTCAGTGTTCACCTACTCTACGGTATATTAGAATTTGATTTAAGCCTAAAAGTTGTTAACAAGTTTAGTTTTTCTTTGATTTCAAGCTGTTTTTGCAACCCAGTTCACCAAATTCAGCTTCATTTTCTCTCGGTTATACAGTAAAAGGGACTGGGGTTGACGTGCATGGCGGCCCCCATGTTGGCTTCAAAATGTGCAAGCGAGTTAGCGTTCCAGTTTACTTAGAGTTCAATGTTTGAAGCCACTCGCGGCCATATTGGTACTCCAGGTCCAGTGTACCTTGCCGGCTTAGAGTAGTAAGTTTACCGGGGGGTCGGAAAAGCCATAAAACAATTGTCAGATGGCAATTTCATACCACTGGAAAATACAAGCAAATACATTCCGAAATGTCAACTACATACCTCAAGGCTTTGTAAAGACTTATGTTTTAATACCAAAGGTATATAAATAGTTTCATAATGAAGTTATTGACTGTTTACGTTGGTTTTTTACGAGTTTTGTGATATAGGCAAGTTTGCCGATCATATAGGCAAGTTTACCGATTATATAGGCAAGTTTGCCAATTACCAGGCAGAGTAAAAAATTACAAAATAGTACGTTTTACTGCTAAATAATACCAACAAATGCAAAAACTAAGCTTCTAAAACTTTTACAGTGTTCTTTGTTTGATACCAATGGCAGAAATATTTTTAATGTGACTTTTTCCGTCTCTTTTCGTGCTACGAAAACTTACAGAGTTTCCGTGGTGGCCATCTTGGTACTCCAAATTCATCATCTCCGGTGGCTTCATTTTTAGAGCCAGATCAGCAATCCAGTTGTATAGAGATCAATCGAAATATGGTATAGTAGGTTAATACTCCCGAAACAGAGAACGTGAGTGGTCTAACGTTTCGAGCAAAGGCCCTTCGTCAGAGAGAAACGCCTAACGTTTCGAGCGAAGGCCCTTCGTCAGAGACCACTCACGTTCTCTGTTTCGGCAGTACTAACCTACTATACCATATTTCGATTGTTGTTTCAACACTGCCTACGCAGCACACTACTTTTATTACACTATATAGAGATCAGTGAGGTTAAGTGGTTGACTCCATTGTATACTTGCATGGGAAGTACAAAGAGTTCAAGGCCCAGTTGCATAAACGTTAACGTCCAACCTCGTACCCTACCGTCCAGCCTAATTTCTAACTTCTGACGTTAAGACAATAACTTTGAATAGACTCGGTGTTGGGCGTTAGAACTTAAGCTGGGCGTTAGAGTTTATGCGAACTGGCCCCAGTTCAGTTGACTTGCGCTTGCGTATACATCGTTGTGCTTATTTCACAAGTGTGAATCATGCGTGTGAAAAATATTAATTTTAAATAAAATTCATTTAATAAACGTCCTGTTTGGAAATGTTGATGGTTTCACGAGTTTGATTTGTAAGATACACGTGTAATATTTTTTAAATGGATCCGACATGATACAAGTAAGGGGCCATACACACAATACATGACGCTTCAGGGGGTGCATGGGTGTTTGAATAATAGTCACATGTCACAAGGGGGGAGGGGGTATCACAGCACTCACGTGACGGAGGCTGAAATTAAAGACCATGTTAGTTGCAAATCCTCATTCTATGAACAACAAACGATATATTGGAGCTAGCATGAAGTATTTACCGTGAAAGTGGAGTGATCGCTGACACTAGATCCTGAAGGCTCAGTCCAAAAAAAAGATCGAGATCCGGCACATGGGGGTTGGGGGGTGGGGGGTGGGGGGTGGGTTGGCTCAGAGTCACGTAATTTTCGATGGGGGATAATGCCAACCGTCACAGATTGTCACAGGGGATAGGGGGGAGTCAAAAATCGGCAAAAAAATCGGCAAAAAAAGCGTCACGTATTTTGTGTATAGCCCCTAAAGCCGGTTTTCCACTAGGCGATTTTTTTCGCGCGAAGCGACTTTCTTTTGTTCGAATTCAATAGATTTCTGATTAGTTCCAGCTCAGAGCTCATGAGACAAAAGAAGAAGTCGCTTCGCGCGAAAAAAATCGTCTAGTGGAAAACCGGCTTAACAGGCTAGTGCCCATGCATCGTATATTTGCATCTTACCCAGGCTATTATAATTAACAGGCCGGCCTAGTTGTCATGCCACGAAATTGAACTAAACTAACCGTATTTATACTGGATAACCCTACCAGTCATATCTCTAAACTATATTCTCTTTAGACGTGCAGTGCAGACTGGATAACCTTAACAGTCATACCTAAACTATTCTCTTTAGAGGGGCAGTATAAAGGCGATTCCTCATTGGTCTAGTGTTACTATATACAGGACGGAAAACCAGAGCAAACTAACTTTATTTATACTGGATAACCCTATCAATCGTATCTAAATTATATTCTCCCTAGAAGTCCATTAAGGGCAATCCATTACACTACGCGAGGCCGAAGTAAACTAACTTTGTTTATAATGGATAACCTTAACAGTCATATCTAAACTATTCTCTTTAGAGGTGCAGTATACAAAGGCGATTCCTCATTGGTCTGGTGTTACTATAGTAGAAAACCAAAGTAAACTAACTTTAATTCTTTGAACGTTTTCATGGCGATAAAGTAATATAAATAAGTTTTGTGGAAACACTACGTAAAAAACGTGGTGTTTCCACAAAACTTATTTATATAAACTAACTTTATTTATACTGGAAAACCCCATCAGTCATATCTAAATTATTCTCTCTAGAGGTCCAGTAAGGGGCATCCTTTACTGGTTCAGCGTTACTACAAGAGAAAACCAGAGTAAACTAAACTAACTTTATTTATTCTGGAAAACCCCATCAGTCATATCTAAATTATCCTCCCTACATATAGGTCGTTGATCCAGTGTTACTGCAGGAGGAAACCGGAGTACCCGGAGGAAACCTGTGGTATTTGGTAGAGTCAAACTGGAAGCACTCTTCTCGCATGCGGCCAAGGTGAAATCTTAATCAGCAGGCCCGGCGGAGCTGGGGTGGCCACGGCCGCCCCACTTTTTGGTCAAATGTTGTTGCTGACATAAGCATTTTTAAAAATATATAAAAATATATAAAAATAGCAAAATAAAATTTTTAAGTTTTATTACAATATAGTGCTGCAATCTTGAAAACGAAGTCCAGAATGAGATTTGTCAAGGAATACTTAGTTAAGCACCGAGTTTTACCTTCTCGTTACCTCACCGGCGTAACATTATGGCTAATTTATTCAGAGAGTTGTTTTTATTGGTAAAGGGTTGTTTTACCACTCGTCATCTTGCGTTTTGCTTTTTCCCGTCATGAAGGTTATTTTATGTTTTAGTTTAATGTGGGAAGACTTTTCTTTTTATTGTCTTTTAAACAACAATTTTACCTTTGCCTGCAGGCTGCAGTTTGTAGTTCGGCGTACCAAGGTGAAGCTTAAACATTCTATTAACAAATAAATCCGGCAGGTTAAAAAGCCGTAATCATTAAATTTTCTTAATGCAACAAATGCCTTAAATTATTGTGAATTTTCTCTTTAAATGCCTGAATATCACCGTTGTCTTACCGATTGATTTTTCGGAAATTCCTCTCAGAACTCTCCGAAAATGCCTTTCTGGGGCATGCAAAATTCAAAATTTTCTGGGGGAGCATGCCCCAAGACCCCCTCCCCCTAGCCGCTCCACTTCTCCAGAGCTTCCGCCGGGCCTGATCAGATAACTGCTGAGAGCAGAACTCGAACTGGGGTCGCAGAGGTGAAAGACACGTGCGCTAACCACTGCGCCACCAACACCCTTTTTGCAAGTACACGTTAACAGCATAAACTATAAAGTTTATCCACATTACGCCAAAGCCTATAGTTTGTTCTACAAAGAAAATATCTGTTCATTACCACATGAAGAAATGATCCAGCTGTGGACAATAAGTCTTGCTCTAATTGTTACGAGGATTTAGGAAAATGGTGATCAAGCCACATAATGGCTTACACTGGCTTAGGTTTTTCTTAAGTGATGCGCTCTTATTGGACCGTGTACGACCAGCTTAAGAATGGCTTGTCAAGAAATAAGGTTAACTGGATTCTTAATCGCTTTCGGTGACGCATATTCTATTCAAGACTTTGAAACTTGTTACTAAAGAAACGGCTTTTGAGGGAGACGATAACCTAAACTTATTTAACTCAACGAGTGGAGAAGTGGAATGACAATATAAGTGAAAGTTTTGGTATTTCAAGGATTTCCAAGTGCTTTTCAACTCGGTGAAGTTATCGGCGCCATCCCAAGGCCTTAGAGTACAGATACTGAAGGAATTATATATAGACTCGTTGATGAGATTAATAGAGAAAAGAAAAGAAAGCTATACCAACAGCACTTAGAGTCTATACAGGAAGCTCTGATGAACGAGCCGGGATAGATAATATACACTATCAAACTCGTAAATACATCACAGTCCACAGATACGGGACATACGTACGGTATAGAACGGATAAAGAGTTCCACTTACAACTAAAAAGGCAGAATACGAAAACAACGAATCGATGACGGTGTCTTTATAAGACGTTCATTATATTCTGCTGCACGCAAAGACTATATATAGCCACTATACATGCCTACATGCATGGTGTACATCTTTCGTAAACCGTGTCCATGTCGGGAAAGAACCCAGCATTCAATCAAGATTTGAAAACACAGATGTGCCCAATACGGGCGTAAACATGGGAAGATACAGGTAACTATAAATACTGTTTTCGGATTATTCCTCGATATTTATTTCAAGTACAACTTAAACACCTTCTAAAAACAAGAATATGGTCTGATGAGTATTTATATAAGTTAAAAGCTATACGGGTTGGGTTATTCAACGCAAAATCCTCCCGCTTTGTACTCGCTATTTACAGTTGAATAATAACCTCGATCTCCCTGAGCTTTTGACCTATATCTATCTATATATCTATATATATTTTTATATAGATGCGAGTGTTTTACTAGGAAATATACAGTGTCGTATTTTCCATATCCTCACTAGTGAAGATATCGATGACGTCATTTAGAATTTTACCGCTTTTTGCATTGAATCTACATAATAAAAAGAACATTACACGGTGGCTTGAAGATATGAATTTTATCTTCGAGTGGGGGAAAACAATATTTTACTCATTCGCTACGCTCATTCGTAAAATATTGTTTTCCCCCACTCGAAGATAAAATTCATATCTTCGCGCCGCTGTGTAATATCCCCCCCTCCCCCTCTCCCCCCTCTCCCCCCCTCTCCCCCCCTTTTCGTCCACCAAACGTCTGTTACACAAAGCTCGCAAACGTACACTTATCATACACATATATGTATATATTCGGCCAAAGATGTCAATCGCCTTGCAAATATAAAACTTGTAGTGTAGTGCCATCAAAAAGTGCCTGGAAAATAACACATGAATGTGACTTTCTTGCCAGCAATCAACATCTCATTAATGACGGGTTTTATTGTGCAGTTTTATCTTTTGCAGTTTTTCGTTTCGTTGCTTCGTTGTTGTCTTGTTGAGATATTTCAGTTTGTTTGATATGCAAATTAAACATTTTGACGTCACACTTACATGAGTTATCGGAGAAAGTTATATATCCTTGCTATTATCAAATCAAATTAATTTGAAGGAAGCATGTTTCTCCCACAACACCAACATGTAGAATTTCCAAGTGAGTATATTGGATAACAACAACGATATATAACCTCCGATAACTCATTATGTACATGTGACGTCAAAATTTAATTTGCATATATATATATATATATATATATATATATATATATATATATATATATATATATATATATATATATATATATATATATATATATAGAAAATCGCTTGCGTGTCTCTGTACTGTGATACAAACACGAATGACGTGATTTCAACCGGAAAAAATGCCTAGTGGAAACACGAGGCAAGCCGAGTGTTTTCACACATTTTTCCGGTTGAAATTGCGTCATTCGTGTTTGTATCACAGTACAGAGTCACAAAAGCGATTTTCTATTTGTTTTATAAAATAACTAACCGTTTTACGAGGTAAAAAACCAAGGAGAAGCCACCAAAGTGACCGAGACTCAGCTGACGAATGATGGCGTAATCAAATAAATACGCCAGTGGTTACGTGAGATTTAACCAAACAGAGCATGCGTTGTGCAATATAAAATGAAAATGACGTCAAACGTGTCTCTGTACTCTGAGTGAAAATGGCTCTCGTCCAATCAGAGCGTGCGTAGCATACCTGTTATTTTATAAATATATATATCAAACCTGAAATGTCTAAAAAATAGGCACGCTTGGGCGTACATGTATCTACTGCGTCAGACTGCTCGGACTAACTCGGAGGTGATCGAAAAAACCTTCTGAAATTTGATTGGTCCCGAAGAATATTCTATTGTTACTTAACTAACATCGGAACACCTTGCATACACGATCGGAAATCGCATAGAAAATCGGCCACTTTCATGGGGCAGTTCGCAGTCCACGTGCGTGCTGGCTCAAGTGAGTTCTGAGGACATTTGAAACTGATGAATTTGAGAAGGGTAATGGGTTCGTACATCGCGAAAATTCGACGAGTTGTCAACAAACCGTATTCTATGGCAAGCCCAACCTTCGTGCTATGCGCTCGTGGAAGAATTATGGTTGAGCGACGGTTTTGAGCGGAGATGTTTGACTTTGAGCTCGGGGTGTCCTCGCTCCTGTCGGCCGTGTATTGATGACGTTTACACGCAAGATATTCGTTCTACGCATGCGTAGCTAATACGGGTCAGGCCGTATTTCGCGAGCCTCGACAGCCGCAATTTCCGATCGTGCCGACATAGTATCTACTCGCATGCGCAGTAGATACAAAAATGAAGCTAGCAAATGAGAAACTGCAAAAGATGTTACTTTTTAAGTATTCTTTCGAATAAGACTTAATTTTCGTTTCATAGGCACTTTAAACGCGTTTTAACAAGATAATCATATTCTAGTTCTTAGGCTTTCAAAGTATAATGTTAACGAACGCTACAGATGAAGAACGGAGCTCCAGCGACCTGAGTGGCAGTGAGGCAAGACCCAACACACCAATGCCTGATCCTTTCCAAGGTCTCGACCCCTGTACAGAGGATGGAGAAACCGAGACTGACTATTGGCCATCGAGGACCCTTGATCCAACCAATCAGACAAAAACAGTAAAACTGTGTGGTCAACAACAGACGAGCGAACACAGGGCGCCTAGTTCCTCAAAACTGAAATTCCCCTCAAGTTTACCCCGGCTTGTCAAAGATTCCTCGATAGCTCAAAATCAATACAAAAGCAAGCTTCCCTCAAAAGATACTGGCCCAAGATATCAATCGAAAGGCATTTGTGCTTTTGGGCATCCATTCGACTTGCAAAAGAACAGTACACGGACACCAGAGGAAATGCAGGATTCGCCATTCGTGAGCCCGAAAAAATCAGCGGTTTCCCTTCCAAAGATAGACACATATTGTATAAGCCACGCCAGGCCCAACACAAATCACGGGTTTTCATACATGGTCAGTGCTACCGACTTGATGAATGTAAAAAATATTACACCAAGAAGTAAACCGAGTAATATTCGTATTGAACAGACGTTTCGCAGCAACCGCCCGGAAAATGGGTTCTTACGTAACTCGAGCAATCTTTACCTGCTGTTTCGGGCTCCATCGCGGGTATGCGGGCTAAAACCGCAGCCGTTAACTGTACGAACAAAGCCGAAAGTCGGAAGTCATTTTAAGCGAGGGAAACACGTAAAGGAATCAAAAGAGTTGAAGACTAATGTTGTAAGGTTGCCTGATATCAATGAAGATGTATGGAAGTGAAGTTACAGTCAATATTTTTTTTTATTAAATTTTTTTCGTATATTTTTGCTGTACAAGCTGTCGGTAAGTTTACCCTGCGAGTCAGAGCCCCTTTCCGACCTACGCAGGCTTCGGGGGAAAGTGGGCTCTGCCAACAAACTCGATCTTCGCCCCAAGTTTGGGGCGAGTCAGTCAGGTTTTAAATTGATCAAACAAGTTCTAGTTTACGAACACGCGTAAGCAGGAACACAGGAAGTGACACGTTAGAGCCTGGGCCCAAAATAGTATCATGGCAACCGTTCACGCAAGCTCAAAAAGAAATATCGAGTTTGTTGGCAGAGCCCACTTTCCCCGAAGCCTGCGTAGGTCGGAAAGGGGCTCTGACTCGCAGGGTATCGTAAGTTAAACTCAGAGAAAAACTCTGAGCTCCAGACGGGACTCGAACCTAGCCTAGTTTCTAGGCCTTCCTCGGTTGACACGTTTCGGAAGTGATAGGCTAACTCGAACCCACAACCTTCCGAATGCCAGCTGGACTCTCTCACCATTCAGTCACTGGAACTCAGATGGTAGACCGAGGGACACCACTGGCAAACGTTTTGCGCATGTGCGACGTCCGAGCTCGTCCTCGGAAAAAGAGCGGGAAAACACTGAAATATTTGGACTGGTCCGAGAGTCCGACACAAAAGTTAAAATTATAAGTATACTATCAAAAAGATAAGGTAGGTAATTTGTGCATGGCTTCCTTGTCAATTGTAACATATTCTGAATTTACCCCTTCGTAATTTTCTTTACCCTTTTTTAAAAACACAAATGAATAGTCGAGTCTTACTTAGTCTTCACTGTCTGGTTGTTGTCATTCTCGTCCCCAGAGCCTCTCCCGTGCTAGAATGGGTTGTTGTTGCCACGGCTAGTTCCCACTTCTCTTGCAATGTTTACTCAGCGAATCACGCATGCACAAACGTTTGGCAGCGGTGTTAGACCAAGGTTGTTTTTCGATATTTATATCTTGGAAACTAGTCAAGACTGTACGTGTGTCACAAGTATATTTGTTGCATGGCCTACAAGCCGTATTGTGTCAGTTTATTTTCAGTAAATGGGCATAGAAAATGTTTTTCTATGTTAGTTTTCCGGGTTCGAGTCCCGTCTGGAGCTCAGAGTTTTTCTCTGAGTTTAACTTGCGATAGCTTGTACAGAAAAAACAAACGAAAAAGGAGGTCAGGCCGTCAGGGTGACGCGTGGCAGGTAACACAAGTCCATTCAAATTATTAGACTCACCATAGACTCAACAATTACGAATTTGAAAACTCGAAAGACTGTTTACTCTATTACTGTCTCTATTTTTACACCTTTCATTCGTTTGGCATGTTATTTACAAAACCTGTTTTTATTCCATAGTTATGAAAGCAATCTTGATGACTGTCAGTCGGAACACACACAGCTGTATATTTATTATATTTATACGTATCAATGTGTGCGCAATAAATTTTTAGTTTGATTCAAGTTGAGAGCTTTTCGTCTAAGCACGGTTCTAAGCAGGGCCGTCCTCAGAAAATTTTGCAAGGGGGTTGTACGCTCAACTTTGCTGACTGTCACATAATCGTCACTCGTCAGTACTAGTACTTGAGTCTGGCCGCTGGCAGGTGTCGACTGAAATCTCTTGTCTGCCGACTATAGAACAAATAAAGCAATTCTTGGGGGGGGGGGGAAGGGGGGGAGGGGGGGGGGGCGTCACCCACACCCACACACACACACCCAACCCTAGCTCCGGTCCTGGTTCTAAGGGCCTGTTTATATAAATTATATGAAGGCGAGCTACCGGGTCAGCGGAGTTAGGGGGTATTTATATTGAGGAGGACCAGCTCGCTTCGTAGGGATAGCCCTCTTTGCCGAGATTCCGCATCTCAACGTAATTCCTTGTAAAAATTTGTTTGCGTTCACATGACAAAAGCGCCAGCCCTCCTATAGGCGATATCTTGCTATTAGTGACAACCCGAGATCTCGCCTAGGAGGACACGTAAACGCACTCAAGAGGGCCGATCCTCTTGGAAGCTGGGCTAGCAAATCGAAGCTCAGTTCAGTATACGCATAAAGTTTGCCTTTTTTTGCTTGACTAATTTCAAATCGTATGTTAGTATAGTGTTTTTAGCTCGAAGTTGGTAAAGATTTTTTCGTTTGTTTTTGTTGTACAAGCTGTTGTAAATCATTGGCGGCGTCGCTCTGAAATAGGGGGAGGGAAATCATATTCTAGGGCCCACTTTCAGGGGTTATCATAGGAAGAAATTAGAACTGCAGGTATATATGCCACCCCAGAAAATTTTTTAAATTTGGGTGTCCGAAATGAAATTTTCTGCGTTCCGACAACACCTTTTAGCAAAATTTCAAAAACTCATTAATAATTCATGAGGAAAACACAAAAGAAAATCATGACCGTATCGTATCTTTATATGTGATAAAAATCTCTCCTGATTTACATAAACTTTAGCTTTGATTTTCTCGGCTTAGACAAGGTTATTATTCTTCAAACTAACTCCGCCAATCAACTTACCAAGTGGTTCGTTTTTGAAGCCGTATAATAAACTCGCAGTTCGTGTTTTATCAGATATAAAAACACTCGGCTTCGCCTCGTGTCTTTATATCTGATAAAACACTCCCGCTCGTTTATTATACAGTACTTTAAAAATTTAAAAACAGAAAAACAACGATACAATATTTATAATCTAACGTGTACAGTAGTTGCACGCAGTCTTGTTATTTTCAATACACGGATTAATATTATAAAATACTATAAAATAAATTTGCTGCATAGGCAACGTTGAATTGGAGAAAAAATTCGAAATACTGAAGGTTTTATGAAATGATTGAACTGTACGTTTCTCTCATAAAAGGCCTTAGCTCGAAACACTATAGAACTGCAGTATTCCATAATCTAAATCGCATTTCGAGTTTTATGTTGTAGTGGTTAAAAATTATTGGTCAACCAGCTAAGCATCTACAATTACAAAATATTTGGGCCCACCAGTCACAAATTGTTTGGGGTCCACAAGGTATACAGATCATCGGGCCCACCGGGAAAATTCTCCCGGTGTTCCGGTGGGCCACGCCGCCCCTGTTGTAAATATAAAAAACAACGTCAGCCTCGTACCCAGGGTCTTATCTCCGCTCCCCCGTAAGACCCTGGGTACGAGGTTGAAACAACGTCGGTCTACCATCTGAGTTCAGGTCGACCTCATATCCAAAATTAAGGATTATCCTTAATTGTCAACTCGCCTAGAATTAAGGATAATCCTTAATTTTAAATGAAAACTCATCCCCCATACTCCAACCCCTAACCAAAACCCCCCGGTATCCCGAAACCTAACCAAAAACCCCCGGACCGTAAACCTAGTCACAACCCTCCAGAAAAATGACCCACCTCTCAAACCCCGACCACAACACCCCTCTAGGATTTTTAGCTTTATGTGTTCAAGTTTAACATCCCGCTTGTGGGACAGATAAATTAAGGCCATGTCTTAATTGTAGCCCTATTTTAAAATTAAGGCCATGTCTTAATTCGAGCCCTATTTTACAATTAAGATATACACTTAATTTTGGTAAGAGATCGTGGTGCTGAGTTCCACTGGTTCAATGCGGCATTCGGAAGGTTGTGCATGGGTTCGAGTCTCGTCTGGAGCTTTTCTCTGGGTTTAACTTACGCGGGCAGCTTGTACAACAAAAACAAACGAAAAAACTTATAATTCAAATCGTGTTTGGGTAACTGGCCTCGATATAAACAGGTCCTAATTAGTCCACATAAGAAACACTTTTTGAGCATTTGAGCTAGCCTGCGTCACAGACGCTCGCGAGCGGAAAAGAATTAAGGCGCTGTAAAAGTGTTTTCCAAATGTAGGCACAGGAGAAGGAGGAGAAGGAGGAGAAGGAGGAGAAGGAGGAGAAGGAGGAGAAGGAGGAGAGGAGGAGAAGGAGGAGAAGGAGGAGAAGGAGGAGGAGGAGGAGAAGGAGGAGAAGGAGGAGAAGGAGAAGGAGGAGGAGAAGGAGAAGGAGGAGAAGAAGAAGAAGAAGAAGAAGAAGAAGAAGAAGAAGAAGAAGAAGAAGAAGAAGAAGAAGAAGAAGAAGAAGAAGAAGAAGAAGAAGAAGAAGAAGAAGAAGAAGAAGAAGAAGAAGAAGAAGAAGAAGAAGAAGAAGAAGAAGAAGAAGAAGAAGAAGAAGAAGAAGAAGAAGAAGAAGAAGAAGAAGAAGAGGCTATATGATGTAGGCTTGCTAAGGGGGCCTTTACACGGGCCCGTGTTGAGTGCCAGCCCGGGTCAGCTCGCCATCCCTGGTTATTCTTTTTTCGTGTTTACATGAACCTGGGTTGGCTACTTTTTTTCCCAACCTGGGTCAGCTTTTCTCAACACAAATTATCATATTGCCAACACTTTACACGAGCCCGGGTCAAGTCAACCCGTGTTTACCTGAAGGAATCGACCAAAGTTTCGCAACGTCGCACCGGGTTTTGAAAAGGGTTCACCGGCAAGACGGGTTGATCCGGCTATCGTGTAAACGCTAATTATAATAACAGGGGTTTATTCGTAGACGGTTTACCACCTGCTCGCTTAATATTTTCCCACATTAGCACATAGACTAAATGGTATTAACATTTTACATTAAATACATGTGCTCACGAATTTCGCGACGAAATTAAAAGTGTCACAAACATTTCATGTATAATATTGCACATATTTACAATTCTATTTACGAAGCTAATTCAGGCACTATATATTATTTCATAACATTCTCATTTGAATTTCAAATCAAAAAACCTTAATTAAAAGCTGTTTGTTTGTATTGTTGACCGCTGTCGGCTGAGTTAATTATTTGTTTTGAACCATTATAATTCATGGATTAGGGTTAGTCTGCAAGACACACGAAACTCGACCTGTTCGAAGACCGATAAACCCAACGGAACTACCATATAAAATGTAATCACGAATCACAGAGACACAGGCACGGGCAAGATTAAATCTATAATTGTTTCTATGCCTTTTGGCGTTATCACATGACTGGCTTTCATTCGGCCTTATTAACATAACAAGAGGAAGTCACACAAAACAGTATATGAAAACAAAGTTCCAATGCGATAACCGGCCTCGTTGTGTAGACGTGTGGTAGGCTTACAGCTGTAAGTTTTGAAACGAACTACGGCGAACTAACACCGCTACAATCACAGAGAGTTCCATTCCGACCCGGAGAGGCATGCCGACAGTCCGTTTGTGTATATAGAAGCTTATTATGCAGCTTGAACCACAAACCTGAAAACGAATGGTGAGTCCTCCATATAGCAATTTAAACTTGATATCCTGTGTTTAAAGCAGTGCAATGCCAATAGGCAAAAGTGTCTATAGTAATAATATAATCACATTGGTTTGTCAATTTTAGGCTTATATATTGTAAAGTATCGAACTCGAAGACGCATTAGTATATATCGTATCGGCCCTGGTAGCTCGTTATTAACAATTTTCAAAGACAATTAGGATTGGAAACAGTCAAGCAATTTAAATGTATCCCAATATATATGTTAGTTTGTCAACAAGCTGCTTCACATGATCACGTCATATTATACAAAATCGAAAAAAATATAGTCGGGCAAAACATATATAGTCATGCAATATTATTAACTATTATACTGTATATATATAATATAATTGCTGCAAGCCGTAAGGCGAGCAGCTCACTAATCTTGACGAGGTCTGGGCCGAGTTTATATGCGTTCACAAACTCGATTCTTAGGATTTCGTCGGCGATGATCTTCGGTATACGCAATGTCTACCGATCAGCGGCAGGCATTATTAAATTGTGCGCTACGCTACACCACGTTGTCTTTCTTCCTCGAGGACTTTTCTTGGCAAGTTGGGATTGTTTGGCGTTGGAATATATTGATTTATTAAAGAGAAGTAAGTGTGACGTCCATGTTGAGGAAAACGTCGCATGCTTAAGCTCTTTAATTGAAAATACTTCGGACGATAACGTATTTTACTACTAAATAGTAAATGATAGCAACTCGCAGCACTTCACTTTTGATAAAAACTTCTAGTATATGAATAGAGTGACTAAACTTATCGTGCTTACAAATTTATAACCTTATGCCACCGCAACGCTCTCCATCTGAAACAAACGTTATACTTTAAAATGCATTATATATAATCCCAACTTTTTTATCACCTAAAGTACACACCTAAAAACGCACAAGCTGTTACAGACCTGCAAGCAAGTTGTTGCAAGGCTGTTCAACAGGCTGTCACCGTGATGTGTTCGCACTGGCTGTCCCAGTCTGTTAACATGTCTGTAACAGGTTGTTGACAACTTGTAACAAGGCTGATGACTCCAACAGACTGATGACAAGTTGTTCCAACAACCTGTTACCGCTCTGCACCTAAAGTGTATATGAAACTAAAATTAAGTTTGTCTTATTTGAAAGAACTCTTAAAATAATGGGGACTCAATTTACAGCTTTTTCATATTTTACTTAGTTCTTGAGATATTTAGACTTATGTGATATTCAAATGAGATAACTTATGGTTCGTTTTTTCACTAATTAACATATTCGAAAATCGTGAATATTTTTAAGATTATTGAGCGAAATCACTTGAAACTTTGCATATTGCTGCAGTTCATGCAACTAAACATGAAAGACAAGTTACAAGTGATTTTGATCAATAATCTTAAGAATATTCACGATTTTCGAATATGTTAATTAGAAAAAAACGAACCATAAGTTATCTCATTTGAATATCACATAAGTCTAAATATCTCAAGAACTAAGTAAAATATGAAAAAGCTGTAAATTGATATTCCCCATTATTTTAAGAGTTCTTTCAAATAAGACAAACTTAATTTTCGTTTCATATACACTTTAACAAGTTGTTAACAGATTGATGCTAACAAGGTTGTAGCAGCTTCTTGAATGAACAGCATTGTTACAACTTGTTCCCAGCCTTGCTTCAAGCCTGTTGCAAACACATCCTGTTGACAAGCTGTGAGATTTTTACGTGTGTAGTCATCGTTATCTATACAATACTGAGTACTTATTTGCAGGAGTGACATGACACAATTCTTCCATTAATGGTGTGTTTGAACAACATGTTCCATACTGTAGGAGTTTTTCCACAAAATTCTCAACGTTTTCCTCGGCGATCATAATATTACAAACTAATACCATGACTTTTCGGTAGAGAGGTGTCCGCCTGTCTGTCTTAGAGAGTCCGCCTTAGAAGAGGTGTCCGTCTAGCTTAGAAGAGGTTCGCGTTGAGAGAGTTGACTGTATATTATGCATATCCATAACAACAAATATAGAGGTATGTTCTAAGGCTTTTGGGTGAAGGAAAATTCGAGTGTAGAATATATACATGCCCATGCATGCAATATCACTTATAATAATATACCCAATTCTCTCCTGTCAATACCACCTTATTATATATACAGAACTCGCGATCAAGCTCTTTTTGAAGCAAAATTCTTGAATCTCAAATGTCCGAAATGCCGTTTTCCTGCATTTTGAGAGCACTTTGAAATGAAATGAAATGAAATGAAATGAAATCTAAAGCAATTATATTACAAAAGGTTTAATTGTCTTGGCAGGCCTGTACAGTACACTAATATTCACAATAATCGCCGCATGCATTTCGGTATTATTTCTGAATCCACAGTCACATATAATAATAACAGCGGTTAAGACCCTGGCCGCCTATCTTTGGCGTCAAACGCAACGGGAGATGTCACCATGGAAATTAATGAAGAAAGTAGGACAGATCGGGTACAAATAGCCTGTAGGTTTTTTTGTGCGTTGGAAGTTCCCGTTTCCATCATTGAAGGCAGTACATTTAGAAGAACAATTATATGTTTTGCTTGTTGATGAGAATTGTTTTCTTGTGACCGGGAATCGGGTATTTGAGCAGATTTAGGTTGCGCGCCGCGGCAAATCGAAGGCACAACATTTGCGTTCGACATCGTTGTTATCGTAGTTGTGCGCGCTATTGGACGTGGTTTCTATTAGATAGTAAATTACAACTTTAGCTCTTCCGAAATAACGTTTTTTTACTATCACAAATGCGAACAACTTGGCCACAAAACTAAAATCAAATGGCAGACGTTGCAGTCTAACTCTGGGCCACAGTGTCCTACTTTTCCAATTAAGTCGGTATCACTATGGCAATATGGAGTTAAATTACCGTATTGTCATAGTGATATCTCCCGTTGCGTTTGACGCCAAAGATATGGATTGGCCGACAAGAAACAAAGTTGCTGATGTGAATGATTTTGGCGTCAGCTGTCTTCTCTGGAACTGGACTAATTTGTTTTAAAAAAATTAACATAAAACTTCCCAGTAGTTGATTGTACGATATTTTTTTCTAAAATTTAACACAATCTACAATGCACCGTGCACAATCTATATTAACAACGCAGCACGCGCGCGGCCGAGCATTATTTATGTACAGTGACACAGTGTAGGACATGAAAGTCGTGCAGGGCGAATCAAGTTTGTTGAAGAACGGAGAAATCTTGGTAGTTTACTGCAGCTAAGAAGGTTTCCGCAATTATACTATTAACGGGGCAAGGTGTTTATTCACTTCAGTTATGTGGGAAAACTAAGAGAGCGAAGAGTAGCAATTATCTATTGCGTCGGTCACAGTGTTGGGATGATGCGTCATCCTCTTTGTATTCAAGTGTTATGGTGTTGTGATTTTTGTAAGGTGAATAAAAGTATAATTTTGAACATTTTGTGCTTGTCTCATATTATAAATGTATGTACAATGACATAAGTAATTTATAATTTTTATATAATACGGCTCTGATAATACGGATTACGCGTGCCTGACTTTAGAAGTAAATTCAGGAAGGAAAACGTGGAGCCTTAAGGAGCCTTTTTATATTTTCAGTCAGAAAATACACCAAATACAACACAAAATACTTCAGAGCTCTTGAGGAAAGATGCCACGTATCACGATTAATAATCACGATTTCGCAACGAAGTGGCGAGATAATATTACCTCATGAGGGTTCACAGCGATTTTGTCCAATCACTGGCTGCCACTTATACAATTAGCATAATAAATAACAAATTTATACAATAATCATTTACTATAGCATATATTAATCGACTAATTTGCATAGGGCATGTCCTCGTGATAGAATTTATACTAGGCAATTGCGGTCACGAAAACGACGCCATCTTGGAATTGCTTGGATACCACAGTTCCGGTGCATTGTGGGACATGCTTTATACCTCCTCTGGCCCAGTGCGTGAGATTTACATGCGTGAGAGTGAAACCGAATGCGCGAGTCTCACGCCGAATGCGTGAGAGTTGAGAGGTCTGTTAATGTAGCGAAACGGTGCAGACGAGATTTTTGGGACTGACGAAATGCTGACGTTCCGAGCAGAAGCATCAGAGTAATTTCAGCTCGTTTCGAAACTTTAACTTTTCACCTGTCGAATCCAATATATGCAAATTAGGAAAATTCTTTCGGTACAACTTTATTTACTCAAGCTAAGTGAGGTTATGTAATAACCAAGGTTAATAGCTAGGTAACCATGCGTGACGTATAAAAGGTTGGTGTAGGTTGTCAGTCGAGGGCACGGCTAAAAGACTGGTAAAGCACGTGACCTAATCATTAGTGCACTTGCACGTCAAGTAATCGGACGTACGTTGGAAAATTAGAGAAAAATCTTGTACCCATCATCCTTCCTCTTACTCAATTCTCTGAGATGGTAAGTTTTAATTTCCACCAAGCAATTGGTGTGATGGGCGCAAGCTGCCCGAGTGGTTGGCAGTTCAAGATACCACCTGCAAACACCGCTGCCAAACGTTTGCGCATGCGTGAATTCGCAGAATAAACATTGCAAGAGAATTGGGAACTAGCCGTGGCGACACCAACCAGACAGCGAAGACTAAGTAAGGCTCGACTATTCATTTGTGTTTTAAAAAAAGGGTAAAGAAATTTACGAAGGGGTAAACTCAGAATATGTTACAATATTGACAAAGAAGCCATGCACAAATTACCTACCTTATCTTTTTGGTAGTATCCTTATAATTTTAACTTTTGTGTCGGACTCTTGGACAAGTCCAAATATTTCAGTGTTTTCCCGCTCTTTTTCTGAGGACGAGCCTGGGACGAACTCGGACGTCGCGCATGCGCAAAACGTTTGGCAGCGGTGTTCTACCTGCATGGATCTTTCCTGAATCCAAGTACCACTACTCGTTTCCAGGCCACCTCGGTCTACAGCTTGCACCTAACCTTCCAAAATGGTAAGTAAGGTGAACGCAAATATTAATAACACTTTGAGGCCTGGACCCCTCCGATCCGTGTGCTGAATAAAATCGTCCGGCGTTAGCCAGATCAAATCCTAAAAACTCGTCTTCAGGCTTCAAAGGGGTTAAATCGCTGCAACAAAAATTGAACTAGTGTAAAAAATGTATTTACTTGCGGAATGCTTTGCTTCCCGGACATGTCGTCAAAAAGTCGTCAAAATTCTTCCGGGCGTCAAAAACGTCCGTCGCTTGCATTCTCGTTCCCATAGCCCTGACTCGTTCCCAGTCGTCTATTTTATTTAAAAAGTCTATATTAAAGCCAATAAAATTATAACTATAGAAGATAATAAAAACATAGAATAATTGTGAATGATTGTGAGATCAGTATAAAAACATAGAATAATTGTGTAAAATTATAACTATAGAAGATAATAAAAACATAGAATAATTGTGAATAATTGTGAGATCAGTTGTCGCGTGGAACACGTGTGGTACGGTGAGGCGCGCGACGTGTTATTTATCATATGCGTGTTCCACGCGACAACTGGCCTCACAATTATATTCACAATTATTCTGTTTTTATTATCTTCTATAGTTATAATTTTACACGATTATTTTATGTTTTTATACTGATCTGACAATTATTCTATGTTTTTATTATCTTCTATAGTTATAATTTTATTGGCTTTAATTTTGACTTTTTAATAAAATAGACGACTGGGGACGAGTCAGCCCATAGCCCACGTTTCTGTGTCCGTGGACAGGTCGACCTCACATCCAAAATTAAGGATTATCCTTAATTGTCAACTCGCCTAGAATTAAGGCTAATCCTTAATTTTAAATGAAAACTCTCCCCCATACCCCAACCCCTAACCACAACCCCCCGGAAACCCTAACCCTAACCACAACCCCCGGAAACCCTAAACCTAACCACAACCCCCCCGGTATCCCTAAGCCTAATCACAACCCTCCGGAGAAAAGTCCCACCTCTCAGACCCCGACCACAACGCCCCTCTAGGATTCTTAGCTTTATGTGTTCAAGTTTAACATCCCGCTTGTGGGACAGATAAATTAAGGCCATGTCTTAATTTGAGCCCTATTTTAAAATTAAGGCCATGTCTTAATTCGAGCCCTATTTTACAATTAAGATATACGCTTAATTTTGGTAAGAGATCGTGTTGCTGTGGAGTGCGATTTCCGCGGGCTGTAGCGTACGATCCCGCCGGCTACGGGTTCCATACGGGTTCCATACGGGTTCCAGAATGTGACACTTAGGGACCTATCAGATCAATTTGATACTGGATTTCCGTTGGTAACTTAAGCCGTGTGAAGAGGTAGGATGTCGTTTAGGCCATGACAGGAGAATGATGATACAACTACAAATGGTTTCTCTGTGTTCACCGTGTCCTTTGTACATTGTCGTGGGAAAGGATGGCCTAACAGCAAAGCGATAAGTATTAAAGGTTTTTGACTTTGTTGATTTACTTTATCCCCAGTAATTCAATAAATATGTGTTGTTGCCCAAACGCGGAAATTCGCTGATACGACTGTATGACATGAACCATAGCATGAACATACATGGCTTGCTAGAAATGTACTTATAATATAGTGAACTACTTACTAGGTTGGGTTAATATGTATATGTAAAGTATGTAAACGACTGTTCTTCCCCGGCTCCGATTTCAAAATACAGCCCAGCATGTCGCTAATGTAATTTAAACTGATGTTCAAAAATCTGTTGCAGATCTAGAACTTGGTTCTACTTCATACAACGCTTGCTGCAGAAAAATGTTGGGAGACTTGGTGATTACGGGATATATCACACTGTATGCAATTTCTCTTGCAACTTGCAGACAAGGTGCACGAAAAATTGCATAGTGTAACACTGCTTTAATTTAAAAGCCTGTCGTGTAAAACGGTTCGCGAAACTGAAGCGTTGCAACGTATTTCTTTTGCTGCGTGTTTATACGGTCACTGACCTATATATAACTGGACTGCGGGTGCCCTATATCAATGACTGGCAAAGGGTGACCAATCCAAGATGCGGCTAATGGGTCCTTAACAGCTGAACTTTTTTTTTCATTAAGCCATATGTGATTATTGCGTGATATGCCAAGTTAAGCCTTATCTGGTTTTGTTCACATGCATGGCTTGACATCGTTCCACATTCAATCCTCAAGAGCGCGTGCGTAGTAGCCTGCGTGCAGACTCATATTACATGTTGACGTAACTATAATAGAAGATGTAATATGAGTCTGCACGTGGGCTAGTTACTCGGGCTACCTGTGGTAGCCGAGTCTTGGTTTCGCGATTATTTATTTTTTTTGCGACGCGTTATTAGTCCTCCGCGCGGCCGCTGGCGATATTGGCCAATAAGCTTTTCGAAACTGAGGCATGTGACTACATGTGACCAGTGCATGACTGCATGTGCCTTCTTTCTTTTCGACTGAGTGAGTGAGTGCCCTTTCTCGGATGTGTTTTGTGTGTTCACAGACATAGTTATTTGGCAGTAATGTCGCTGGCAAGTATCTTGATATTATATACACTTACAATCGCACACGCCGTTAATAATAGTTGTGTTGATATTTAATACCTGAAGAAACTCGACATATGAACGCTGTGTACATGTGTGGAAATACGTTAATAAATACAGGCAATCGTGTTTTGTTATTGCAAATTGTGTTTTCTATCGGAGAATTGGATTGTGTTTTGACTTTTGTCTGTGACCAATGTGTTTAGAAGACCTTAGCACTGCAAAGCACTGTGATTTTGCAGTAGCCCGAGTGAACGCCTGACCAGGCGTCTTGTTGGTTATAACTAACCTCTTACAGAATCATCCTCTGAGACATGAGAAAATTTCCTCATAACTAACCAGTAACCACATTAAATGAATTTATATCTGATCGGCCTGGCGGGCCCCACAGTCAGTAAACATATTGGGCAGAATACGGTCAGCGGTCGCTATCATGAGAGAAGACTAGTTTTCCCGTCATCCTTGTCCGCTCACTTTTTGGAAGGGACGCGCAGTTCAGTTATATATAGGTCACTGGTTAGGACAAATGGTATTGATTAAATACTAATAGATTGTCTTTTTCCCTCCGTAGATACCGTTAGCTAATTCCGACGCGAGAATCACAACATGATACAATTCAAGAAACTCTCGTCTTTATATCACGCATGTTGCTTCACGAGATTAAAGAAGTTGATCCTGATTATTTTAGTCTTCTGCTTCGCGATCAACGTGATACTTATTTTACGAATACCCCAGCGCCAGAAAGAAATACCCCAGCGCCAGAAAGACACACAATATTTAGAAGATAGGACCTCGTCTCTCTTGGAAACACCAGAAACGGAGCCATTTTTCTCCAAAAGCCAAAGTGAACCCGAAAGCCAAACTCAGTACGAAGATGACA